>CAWUFW010000456.1:3908830-4349943 GCA_963921515.1 Calotriton arnoldi
ATTCTTAGGACTTGAGACTTCTCTGCACCCTCAGGGACCAGTGGCCTCTGCTTTCACCAATTCAGCACCAAGAGACCCTCTGGGGTAGTGGGCGATATATAAAGGGTTTTTTGAGGTCTTTGCCTTTCTGGCAATTTTTCTAGTAGATGGCACTCTACTGAATCTACTTGGATGTCATTAGATGTAACTTGATTTCAAGTCACTTTACATTATTTGTATTGGAATGCTCTCTGTACCGTAATTCAATATGTCCTTATGCAACCTTTTATGTGTTTTTTGTGTACTTTTATGGTTCTGTGAGCCGCAATAGAGTTTGAAATTGAATTGAAATGCTGTCACTCACTACCGCCTCAAGACTCTGGCTCATCATCAGTTAGTTCCCTCAGAACTCTGAGACTCATTTCCACTGGTGGGTCCAACTAGGCTCTTACTCACACTCGGATCCGTGAGGCTCCTGCCCACAGAGAGGTCCCCAGAGGTTGCTGCTCTCTCAGGGGCTCTTGGAAATATTTCGCACCCTAAGATACCTCTCTTCATCCTTAGGCTTTTACACTCTCCCTGGGTTATTTTTTTAGGTATTCACAGTATTTTAACAGTATTTAAGAGAGGACTCCAGCGCCCAGTGACTGGTGAAAGGTGTATAGTTATTTTTTTTTACTTCCTGCAAACATCATGTGTAAGTTCTAACAAATGGAATGATGCTAGTGTGTAAGCGCAAAATTAAAAAACATAGGGGCCGATTCCGATCTCGGTCGGAGGCGCACCCAATACTATTCGGTCGGGAAAAAAGCCATGCGAAAGCCAGTTTCCCGACCGATCCGTACAGCACACCGAACGAGCAAGTACGATGCGCACAACAGCAAAAATTCCGGCCGAGCCGTACTCACCCAAACCAGGTCCTGTTCTCCGACCGAGGCGAATCCGGAAACGCCGAATCGAGTCGCACGGAAGGGAAAATGCAGCCCCGTCCGGCCGGACAAGTACGATGCGCTTTCCGTACGCGCCGAACCCGTCGCTACGCACGGCACGTCAAAGCATCCGGGAGAGGCGCACATAAGCTCCGAATCGCGCCACAACACGATCCACGGCTACGAGACGAACACAGCACAGACGAGGACGACGCGAAGCGACGAGGACGAAGCGAGCGACGAGGACGAAGCCAAGCGACGAGGACGACGCGAAGCAACGAGAAGGACGAACGACACGAACCAACCATGAATCCCTTCGTCCCGATCATACCAATATTCTACATCTACTACCGGAACAGGCACGGACGCGTACGGCGCAGAAGGTAAGTCAGACACCAACCACAAAACACATACAACACGTACACGACACATCACACACATACACGGGGAATCTGAATATACTTGCAACAGCAGCACCATAGGGGCGGGATGCCCATCACCAATGCCACATATGCACACAGGGGCCTGAATGCGCGCCACCACCCCAACCCAGGGGGGCTGGATGCCAACCACCACAACCACCCTTAGCCAGGGGGTGCCAAATGCCCACCACCACTACCACCCTTAGCCAGGGGGCAGGATGCCCACCACTACTACCACCCTCACCCAGGGGGGCAGGATGCCCACCACTACTACCACCCTTAGCCAGGGGGCTGGATGCCTACCACTACTACCACCCTTAGCCAGGGGGCAGGATGCCTACCACTACTACCACCCTCACCCAGGGGGGCAGGATGCCCACCACTACTACCACCCTCACCCAGGGGGGCAGGATGCCCACCACTACTACCACCCTTAGCCAGGGGGCAGGATGCCCACCACTACTACCACCCTCACCCAGGGGGGCAGGATGCCCACCACTACTACCACCCTCACCCAGGGGGGCAGGATGCCCACCACTACTACCACCCTTAGCCAGGGGGCAGGATGCCCACCACTACTACCACCCTCACCCAGGGGGGCAGGATGCCCACCACTACTACCACCCTTAGCCAGGGGGGCAGGATGCCTACCACTACTACCACCCTTAGCCAGGGGGCAGGATGCCCACCACTACTACCACCCTCACCCAGGGGGGCAGGATGCCCACCACTACTACCACCCTCACCCAGGGGGGCAGGATGCCCACCACTACTACCACCCTTAGCCAGGGGGCAGGATGCCCACCACTACTACCACCCTCACCCAGGGGGGGCAGGATGCCCACCACTACTACCACCCTCACCCAGGGGGGCAGGATGCCCACCACTACTACCACCCTTAGCCAGGGGGCAGGATGCCCACCACTACTACCACCCTCACCCAGGGGGGCAGGATGCCCACCACTACTACCACCCTTAGCCAGGGGGCTGGATGCCTACCACTACTACCACCCTTAGCCAGGGGGCAGGATGCCCACCACTACTACCACCCTCACCCAGGGGGGCAGGATGCCCACCACTACTACCACCCTTAGCCAGGGGGCAGGATGCCCACCACTACTACCACCCTTAGCCAGGGGGCTGGATGCCTACCACTACTACCACCCTTAGCCAGGGGGCAGGATGCCTACCACTACTACCACCCTCACCCAGGGGGGCAGGATGCCCACCACTACTACCACCCTTAGCCAGGGGGGCAGGAAGCCTACCACTACTACCACCCTTAGCCAGGGGGGCTGGATGCCTACCACTACTACCACCCCCACTCATAGGATGGACAATGCATGACACAACAAGCACACCACAACCTAGGGAATGCAAGATTAAGACATCCCCCCACCACCATGACAAGCGTGTGAGCAGGCTGTGTCAAATGCCTACAACACCGAACATGACATTGAACATACAATGTGACCCCCTAGCACATGTGCCACACATATATGTGTGTGGCACCCACAATGCAAGCAGCCCATGACCATTGTGGCAATGGGGCCTAAACCCCCATCATCACAGTGACCAAAAGGCAAGTGTGGGGTCCATAGCTGAAGCACATTTTGACCATTGTGGCAATGGGGTCTAAACCCCCATCATCACAGTGACCAAAAGGCAAGTGTGGGGTCCATAGCTGAAGCACATTTTGACCATTGTGGCAATGGGGTCTAAACCCCCATCATCACAGTGACCAAAAGGCAAGTGTGGGGTCCATAGCTGAAGCACATTTTGACCATTGTGGCAATGGGGTCTAAACCCCCATCATCACAGTGACCAAAAGGTAAGTGTGGGGTCCATAGCTGAAGCACATTTTGACCATTGTGGCAATGGGGTCTAAACCCCCATCATCACAGTGACCAAAAGGTAAGTGTGGGGTCCATAGCTGAAGCACATTTTGACCATTGTGGCAATGGGGTCTACACCCTCATCATCACAGTGACCAAAAGGTAATTGTTAACAAAGAAAGAGCTGCAACTGCCAAACTGCATGGATCATTCCTGGTCACAGAACCAAAAACTCATCTGTGGCAAAGTAGTGTATGTGTCCCATTGCAACATAAATTGGGGGAGCCAAATACTGCAGTGCAAATGAAACATTCCTTTGGCCATGTGCAGACAAACAACACCCATGGGGGCTGAGACCGTCAACAGTCATCAATGACACAATGACAGAAGTGACCATCAGAATGCAGAACCACATATTTGCACCAATGGGCACACAAATGCAGATACCCTGTGGAGACAGCAGATGTGAGGTGAACAGATACCATACCATGGCAGCAATGGGACACACAAACCATGATCACTGTGCTGACCGATGACCTAGGAGTCCCAGGGACAGCAGGGGAAACACACCAAACAACATACAGCCAATGGCACACCCAAGATATGCCAATGCAGTGGTGCAGATGCACAAACACAAACAGGCAGACCAACACTGTCATCATACACAGCAGGTGAGGGGTGGGGGTGCCAGTGTCCCCAGGCAACAACACAACACATGAGGAGAGCTGAATACCAATCATACAGATGTGCATACACTGCCACACTAAGCTAACTCATGGATCCAAATCCCCTATGTGGGCAAGCAGGCATTGACAGGTGAGAGGGAGCACAAAACACACATGTCACACAGGCACGTAGGAACAACAACTGACACAGCAAGTCACAGACACACCACAGCACCACCCCCAGGGCCCCCACAATGTGGTGACCCTGGGCTGAAGAAAAATACCACTGTGATGACAAAGCTAAATGTCGTTCACACTGTGAACCACAGTCAGGTGTCCTGAGCAACTAACTACCATCACACCTACACAAGCACAAATCAATCAGCATGGCCAGTAAGCCAAGGCCAACATGGAGGCAGGGGACTAGCCGGGCAACAACTCTCATCTGCACACACTCAACACCACACCCCTCGACCTCCAACAATGTGCAGCAGTGAAGTACACATGCACTGGTGACATTGCACATGCACCCATGACTATTCCAGGGTGGTGGGTGGGAACCAAGGTGTAGAAACACATCACACATGGACACTCAACAAGACTCCTGAATGTCTGACACACTGCACACTACTCTGTACATGGACATGACGGCAATACCACACCGACCAATGGGATCCCAGCCACAGTCACACACCAATGAAGAAGCCAAGGTCACCCACAAAGAACACACATAGACAACAACCAACATTGCAGCCCGGACCCTAAGGAGTGCCAGCAGTCACACACACAACGTGTCACAATCACTGAAAGATAACACAAACTGGAAATCACATGACAGGGGCAAACAACAAGTGCCAAAGGGAAACCTGACTGTGACCCATCTGCGTCAGCACACAAACTCTGCCCTGACAGCAAACACACCTATGGGTGACACCCTGATGACCAGTAATGTGCCATGCACCCACATCACAGAGAACACAGGGAGAAGACTTTGGGGGAACATAGCTCAAGTCAGCAAGCATCACAAACAGGTACAACACTAGGGATCACAGCATGCGCAGATGAATGGAAGTGAACACACAGACATGCACATACAACACACACCTTGGGCGCAGGCAATGTCACACGTGTACACACTGCCATGAGGGGACTCCACTCCTGTGTGAGGAAAGCTGTGCCATATGTTGCCTCAGTAGGGCCCCATCATGTCAGCTGAGCACTTGGTCACACAATCAACAATTAGCACCAAATGAGGGCTCCCATCACATCAGCCTGGTCATGGATGTGCCAACGGAATCATCAGCACAGATCCAACACACTTGTATAGCAATGTTGCACTGACTACACGGATGAGTCCCTCCCCATTGATGCCCAAACCTGCATGTCCACTGGAGATGGCAACACGGTCAGGGAAGTAGACAAATGCAACGATGGCAGGCACAACAGATGTGCAGGGGTGGAAGCCACAGATATGAAATTGCCAATGTAAGTAGGAAACCCATTGCCAAATACTGAACACATGACACCCTCAGATGCTGCTATTGATGACATGGATACACCACATGATAGGACACATTCCCCCTGGACCACATGGGTTCCTGCACAGTAACACTTCATAATCATGAGACCAGATATCACCATCACTGCAGCAAGGGCATGGTTAGCTGCACCAACAACATGTACATCTGAAGCATGAGCACTAGAGAAAAGAAAGTTGCTTTATTCAGCATATGTGTTGAGGCCAAACGAAGTCCTGAAAAAAGAGCAAAGGCCAATGGCCAGTCCATTGTCAAAGTTCAAACAGGGTGACACTGGCAGATGTCACCCTACGCATGCCTGCACAATACCAGGGACAATCCACTAGGAGGGGCAACCGGGGGGCAGGCCAGGCACCGCAGGGACAGGATCAGGGCTCACCAGGGGGAGTCAGGGAAGGGGTGGTGGGTGCAGGAGAGCCACTGACAACTGCAGTGGAGGTGTCTGACATGGTGTGTGCCGGCACAACTGGGGGGCATGACACAGATGTCGTGGGTGCCGGCACAACTGCAGTGGACCCTGCAGATGGGGTGGACAGGTCCGCCACTGCAGTGCCCAAGTCAGACAGGGCGGTAGTGGACTCCACTGCAGTGCCTACCTCCAGGGGAGGAGAATGGGGAACAGGCAAGGTGGGTTGGACAGAGGGGGGGACACCCTCACCACATCAGTGGCACAGACAAGCGCAGCGGGGGTGTGGTGCTGGGAGAGCAAGTGGCAGGGGGAGAAGGCCGGAGCATCTTGGGGATGGTATATCTGTGGGTGGGGGAACCTGGGGCAGGGTGTGGTGGGGGCACCTGTGCAGTGGGGGCCTGAGGGATGGAGGACGGAGACCTTGTGCCTGAGCTGCAGGGTGGTGGCGGGGTCTTGCTCTTAGCACTCCGGGGGGACTTGCGGGTGGGGGCCTCAGTCCGTCTGCGCCTGGGGGAGGGTGTCCGGGGGCGAGGGGCACTCTGCTCCGTGTGGGTGGGCTTCCTCTTCCCCCGGGATGCTGGAGCAGCTTCATCGGTGGGGAAGAGGCCGAGGTCACAGAGGAAGAGCTGCTGTGACTTTGGGGTTGCAGGTGAGGCAAGGGAGGGTGCTTTGGAGGGAGAGGGAACTGAGGACTGCGCAGTGCATGTGGATGCGTGTGTGTGTTCCAGGGCCCCATCCCCTGTGAGTCTGGCTTCAGTCCCCTGAATGTGCGTGCGTGTGCGTTTTGTCATTGGCGTGTGTGTCAGTGTGCTGGATGTGTGTGTGCTGGTGTGTGCCTGTGCCAGTGTGTGTGTGCCTGGGATGGGTAAGGTGCTGGGGAGTGTGGATGGAGCAGAGGCAGGAGGGGTGAGGGACCGTTTGAGGAGGGACACTGCTGCCGTCAGGGAGGAGTCCATGGACCTATTGCCCCTCTGTAGGTCAGACATGCCCGATGAGATGCCCTCCATGAACGACACCAGCTGAGTCAACAGCGCGGTGTGCGCATGGAGGACACTCAGCATGGCTGTCTGCCCTACATGGAGCTGGCGAAGGAGGTACACAGACTCCTCACTCAGGGCAGCAGGGGACACAGGGGCAGGGGGTGCGGTGCCTGGCCCAAAGGAGACACGCTCCCGGACATGGGAGCCTCCACGGACCTGGGGAATGGGAGCCGATGGGAGGGCGGTGGTGGTGCTGGTGGTGGCGGGGACAGCAACACTAGCTGGGGTGTGGTGGCTGCTGACACCCGCCTCCACAAGGGAGTCATCCTCCGAGTTGCTCTGGTCCTCAGCTGAGGTGGATGCTGCTGAGGACTCCTCGGTGTGGCTCCCCTCGCCCTCCGTGCCACTGGGTCCCTCCGACCACTCCTCGGCTGCTGACCCAGTCTGGCTCTCCGGCTCCTCCTGGTCCGTGGAGCTGTCCCCTTCCGTGGCCGTGGATGTATCTGCAAACAATGGGGAAACAGACAGACATCAGTCACCTGCACCAAACGCACACACCACTGTGAGCACAGCACATTACAGAGCAAGCCCTGGCATCATTAGTTGTACATTGCTAAAAGTGCCCTAATTGAACAGGAGAAGTCAATTGTCAGTCTGATGCCAAGCATGGCACTCACATCCCACATGGCCTTGCACCCATCTGTCTGGTGTCTGTTGGATTGCAACACCCCAGTGTTGACACATGCACCAAGTACACAGTAGTTGGACAGTGCAGAGGACACGGTGTGGACACATCACAGCTCTTGCCACTGAGTCAGTACAGGTTTACGGATGTAAGGGATGCCCAGAGTCAAATAGGAAATGCATGTGATGCATACCAGCGACAGACACCATGATGCACCCATGTCCTGATAGCCAGCGCCACTATGGTGTGCATGTAGCACATGTCACTCCCCTGCAGGATCACCAATCAGTAGACACATGCCATGGCGGAGGCATGACTGCAAAGTCATACATCACTGTCTCAGTGATGTATGACTTTGCAGCCAGACAACAACACTCTGCACTGTGTCACAATAGTAGGTCATGGGGAATGCAAGTCCTGGAGCTGCACAAGTGCACATGTACATCCCCCACAACACATCCTCTTAACCCTCATCTGTCCAGGTCATACCTATTGGACATATGGGAGACCTGTGACACTACCCTCTGAACCTGAGCCCCTCACACTCTGCTGTGCATGGGGAACAGCTGCCTGAACTTCACATTTACATGCCCCAGTCTGCATGGGCAGCTGATCAGACACCTATGTGTCACACAAGTATCGTCTCCTATGGTCACATCTCCAGTGGCATGCTGAGCCCCTACCAAGAAACTCCACAGCAGTCCTGGCGACTAATCCACAGCACACTGACACAGAGGCAGACACCTGAGGGTCAAATCACTGTGCACAATGTGTCCTCTGATACACGGGAGTGGGAGTACAGAGTGTATTGTATGGCCTGGAGTAGGCATGACTGTCCAGCCCCACATGAATGAGGGATGAGCCCTGGACTGTAGGCAGCTGGCTAAGTATGTGTGACACACGTCATATACATACTCCTGGGGCCCAAACATTGTTCCCACCCGCAGCATGGGTGTGTGCCAGGTACCCCAGCCACATGTGGTGGATCAGCTCAGCAATTGGACCACAGATCAAAGTAACACGCTGAATACATGTCAGAATACAGGCATTGTGTAAGCAATGGACCCACCCATGATGCCCACCACAGAGTCAGGGAAACAGATGCTGTCTCCCACCTTGAGTCAAGCAAACTGCAAGGACACAGTCCTAAGTGACAGAATTCCCTGCATGTAAGGGCCACACCTGGGTATCAGATGAGGAGTGGGCAGTGCACAATAGAGGGACATGGCTCCTGGACAACATGACTGCTGTACTGTGGCAGTTCAACCTGGCCCGAGGAGGGCACATAACATGTTAGACAGAGTACACAGTGCAGTCTTTGACTCACCCCCTCCTTGCTGCTCTCTGGCCTTCAGCTGCCCATCCAGGTCTGGAAAGACCACCGCCAGGATCCTGAGCATGTGGGGGGTCAGGGTCCGTGTTCCGCCCCTCCTGCGAGGAGGCGACAGCTTCAGCTGGACCCGTGCAATCCTCCGGGTCCAGCCCCGAAGGTCCTGCCACCTCTTTTGGCAGTTGCGGATCCGGCGCTTGTAGACCCCCACGGACCGGACAGCCCGGACGATGTCCTTCCAGATCTCATGCTTCCGATGGGCAGAAGCCTGTCAGGATGACAAAGTGATAAGGCCATTACTACACATGCAACATATCCGTGCATGACACAGTTGCATATACATGTCGCAATCACAGGGGCACATGGTGTACCCAGGCAGTGCACGGCTGCCCATGGACAGTTTTCCAGAAGTCACTACATGGTATCATAGCATGGGGAGTAAAACCCTGTTCAGAAGCACTGTCACTGCACCATACCTGTCCAGTGCAAGTCACTACACACTATGGGGGGTGACAACTACTCAGTGAGCCTGCTAGCCAGTGGTGTGCTGACTCTCAGCCTTGCTAGTCAGACAAAATGCACATTCAGAAAGGCAGTGCACAGAACACTCACCTGCTCCCCTGGTGTCCCATACAGCTTGCTGTACTGTGGAAGTAGGCTGTCCAGCAGGGCCTGGTTCTCTTCAAGGCTGAAGGCTGGGGCTCTCTCCACAGTACGTGCCATTGCAGGGTCCAGAGGGGCAGAGACAGCAGCAGTGCAGTGGCAGATGTCGTCCTGGAGCATGTAGTGCAGGCAAGTGGGCTCTCAGGGGAACATGCAGCAATATATATGTGCTGGAGAGGCAGATACTGTCCCTTGTGTCCAAAGTGATAGGTCCAAGTCGTTTGCATCTTCTGAATCTGGCCAATCCATGGAATAGCAGCACCAAAACACGCCCACAGCATCCTTCAAAATTTCAACTTCATGACATACATGATTTTGCAACATTGTTGTGGGTGACCAACTGATTTTCCAGCAACCGACTCGTTCGAATATTCGAAAACGCGTCCGTTGCCAGGCAAGCCCATTGTCAATGGGTGCGCACCGATCGGTCCATTGAGGTACAACGCGCACAGGGGTACAACGCGTACCCGCACACATTGAATGCAATGGGCCGGCCGGAGGCACCGATCGGTCCATTGCAGTACAACGCGCACAGGGGTACAACGCGTACCCGCACACATTGAATGCAATGGGCCGGCCGGAGGCACCGATCGGTCCATTGCAGTACAACGCGCACAGGGGTACAACGCGTACCCGCACACATTGAATGCAATGGGCCGGCCGGAGGCACCGATCGGTCCATTGCTGTTCAACGCGCACAGGGGTACAACGCGTACCCGCACACATTGAATGCAATGGGCCGGCCGGAGGCACCGATCGGTCCATTGCAGTACAACGCGCACAGGGGTACAACGCGTACCCGCACACATTGAATGCAATGGGCCGGCCGGAGGCACCGATCGGTCCATTGCAGTACAACGCGCACAGGGGTACAACGCGTACCCGCACACATTGAAAGCAATGGGCCGGCCGGAGGCACCGGTCGGTCCATTGCTGTTCAACGCATCACTGTACATGTGACTGGCATATGTCAGCATGCCTGTCTCAGATGGACATATGCCAGCCACAGATAGCTCCCAGGGAGTGAGGGGCACACCTACATCACGACAGCCTGTCCAAACCTTATCATAAGGCATGTAAGGCTGCATTTCCTATTGTGTGTATGTTGGTGTACATTTTGTCCTGTGGGTGTCACCTGTGGGCAGCCACCCCCAGGCTGTGCACGTGTTAATGGGGACAGGATCCTGGGTGTTACGTGTACGTGACCACTGTGATGTGCAACTGTTCATATCTGTGCATGTGCCATGGTCACATTTCACAGTGGTGTTTGTGTATGTCATGTCACATACCCCGTGAGTCCCATGTGGGACGGTATGTTTGAGCCAGGGTGTCCCAGTGGCACAATAGTGATGGCCCTCCACAGTCTTTGTGCATGTAGTGTTTACAATGTCTCTGATTTCATGTGCACAATGGGAGACAGTCTCCACATCCACGTTGTGTGTGCATGGACTCTGATGTTGTGCGTGTGTGTCACAGACGTCCATGGCTCTCCTGCCATGGCAAGTGTGGCCACTACCTGTGGGGGTCATGTTTGTTTTGTTGTGGTGTACACATGATACTCCAGGTGATGCCAGTGTCCATGTGGCATTACAGGGTCCCTGGGAATGTGCCTGTCGTTGAGCTGTGGTGCCTGGGGCACATCTGTCCTCACATGTCACTGGGGGGTGACTGTGACACAGCATCATGATATCCAATGGGCCAACCTGGGACAAATTGATGCCACCTGTAGGACCGTGTTGACAGATGTTGGCCATGTATGTACCATACATGTCGTTCCGGTACTGCACACTTCATGTAGTTGTGCCTCATGATGATGTATGTTGGGATCTTGAGTGTGTTCAATGCCGCATATGTGGGGTGACTGACGATCTTGCTTACTTCTCCTCTGCACTGCAGGGCTCCTGCTGTCCATCGGCCATTCCCAGACCTGGCAACGATGGTGGAACGGGACAGCATCCGACGGTACCGCTTCACCAGGCAGCTGATTGAGGATTTGGCAGTGCAGTTGTCCCCACATTTGCAGCCTGGCCGGCCGTATCCTACAGCGCTGACCCCCAAGGTGAAGGTGATGGCAGCCCTACACTTCTTTGCCACCGGTACCTTCCAACATACTGTGGCGTCTGCTGGTGGGATGTCACAGACCATGTTCAGCCGTGTGCTCCGCGATTTCTTGGCGGCAATGTTGCTCTTCCTGAACCGGTACATCTATTTCCCTAGACTGCGACGACTCACTGACGTGAAGAGTGACTTTTATGCCCTGGGGAGGATGCCGCATGTCATTGGCTCCATTGATGGGACACATGTGGCTTTGGTACCACCACAGGCCCAGGAGCAGGCCTACAGGAACCGCAAGCACTACCACTCGGTCAATGCACTGGTGGTGTGTCTTGCAGACATGACCATCACACACGTGTGTGCCCGTTTCCCTGGTTCAGCACACGATGCCTTTGTGATGAGGAGTAGTCGCATCCCCAGGTTGATGGCACAGATGCAGAACCAGCGTGCCTGGCTTGTCGGTGTGTACTGACTTTGTGCCATTGTGTGTGATCTGATCTGTAGTATTCCGCCCACTTTTCCAAGTCAGCTGATGTGCACTTGTCTGTCCGTAGGTGACTCGGGATACCCCAACATGCCGTGGTTGCTGACACCCCTCAGGAACCCTGTGACACCTGCCCAGATGCGCTACAATGAGGCACATGGTCGGACCAGGAGAGTGATTGAGCGGACCTTTGGTCTCCTGAAGAGCCGCTTCCGCTGCCTGGACAAGACCGGAGGGTCCCTCCCATATGCCCCTGCGAAAGTGTGCAAGATTATCATCGTCTGCTGCATGCTCCACAACCTGGCAGTGCGGAAGGAGTTGCCTCTCATCCAGGATGACGATGACCAACATCCGCCACCTGTGGAGGATCCTGGCCTGGAACACGATGCCAGTGACGATGATGATGATGATGGTGATGGTGATGTCCGCACACAGCTCATCACCAACTTCTTTAGCTGAATGTGAGTATCCTGAGGTGTCATGTCAATGATGTGAGTTGGCATGATGTGTGGGTGGTGCTCTGGTGCTGTTGGAGTGTGTCCATGGGCTACTTGACTGGATGTGTGTTGCGATGTGTGCTTACAGGTGGGCTGTACTCCCCAACAGTGTTCACATGCTAACTTGGTTCTGGGTGGGTATCTTGTAACATGTATTGTGCATGAGTTTTGCTGTTCTGTCCTGTACTCCATTGCTTTTGACTGTGTGTCATTTCTGTCCTTCACAGGGTACTTTCAGATTCGTTTGGTCAACTGTGTCCACCGACAACGTGATTGCACATCCAGGCTGGTAGCTGTTGTGTCCCTACAGGTGATGTGCGCCACACCCATGGACTTCCTTCTGTCTACAGTTGTTGACTGTGTGCCCGCTACCAGGTGGGGTTACCTTGCATCTGTAGTGGTTACGGCATGTTGCTACTGTGTAATAAACCTGTGCTTCACTTAGTGATGTGCGTTGTCTGTGGTCACACATTTGACTGCCATTTGCTTACTGCACCTGTGGGCTACTTGACTACAACTGGGAATGGGTGTGGTGTCTGTGCATTGCACCGTCTTCCCTGGCAACATCAGTGTAGGCAATGAGTCAGATGGCCTAGGTGTGTATGTGTTGTGTAGCCCTGGTGGTGTGTCTCCCTCATATGTGTCACGTTGCCTGTACTCACATGCCTGTGTTGTCCTTGCTGTTGCAGTTCGCATACACAGTGTAATTTTGTTGTTCATCATCCCCATAACAGCACCCACGTTGGAATCACGACAGAGGCAAGTATGGTGTATTATTGTGTTTATTGTGATACATCTGTGATAATAGTGCATAGGATGGATTGTGCTGTACATGAATCTTGCAATCCCAAGTTCCTAGATGAATAGAAAGTCCAGGTAGACAGGATCCCCAGTATCGGGGCCACAGTTGTCTGACACATTGTTCCAACTTGTACTCCCCATGCAATGTGTGGGAGTAGTGTTGCCATCAACAGGGTGAACAGTCTGTGCACAAAGGCGAAAATCCAGAACAGGTTCAGGCTTCCTGGGAGTTGCGCTTGGCCATCAGCCTCTCACTTTCCCCTCCTCGGACGACCCCTCTTCTTGGGGGGGGGCCCTCAAGTGCAGGCTGCTGCGGTGCAGGGGACTCTCCGCCAGAGTCCTCCTCCCTCCCTGTGGCAGTTGCAGTTTGTTCGGTACCAGATGTTGTTGGCACACAGGGAGGTGTGGACTGGTTGCTGTTCATCTGGCGGAGGCATTGTAAAATGTCCCTGTGCACCGCCGTCATCTCATGTAGTACATCCCACTTGGACTCCACGCGGGTCATGTGGGAGTCCACACGTGACATGTGGGAGTCCACACGTGACATGTGTGACTCCACATGGGACATGTGGGAGTCCAAGCGGGCATGATGGGCAGCCTGCTGCTGTTTGATGTCTCTGAGGAGCCCCACTACCTGGCTGAGCTCTCCGGTGCTGGACTGGTACGCATCAGCTATGCGTACCAGTTGTGGGTCTTCATGCACACCAGCAACGTCTGCAAGCAGCGACCTCTGTCTCCCACCCCTCCCACCACCCCTGCTGACATGTGCAGTGTGTGCAGTTGCACGCACAGATAACCCTGGTCCACCTCGGGGGTTGGTGGTGGTGGTGGTGTCCATGGCCCCAGGTTGGTCCAGGGTCACTGCGCTGGTGTTGTTCCTTATTCTGTCCATGTCGGCAGGGATGGTATTCGTGGTGACAGTCGTTGGAGGGGTGGGTGCAGGGGGTGCAGCTGGTGGACCTGCTGGTGCTGCAGCTGGTGGTCCTGCTGGTGCAGCATGTTGACTTGCACCGGATGTGCCAGGTTGTTCTTCATCGTCCGAGGAGGACAGAGGCTGTACGACGCCAGTGAGCTCGGCATCCTCTTGAGCCTGGGACTGGGACTCCTCAGCGTCTGCTGCTGTGTCCCTATCATCACCTGTTTTTGGGAGACACAAACAATGTATGTCATGTTTCTGCAGGCATCAGTGGTTGACACACCTGACAGTTGTGACTGTGCCTCGGGGTGCGGGCCTGTACATTGTATTGTCCTAAGTCGTCACAGTCAGGGGTTGATATTGGTGTGGCACATTGTCCTGCATTATTTGGGCATTTCTATGTATTCTCTGGGGTGTGAACATGGTCTGCATTGATTGTGTTTGGTTGACAGCCAGACCTCCTTCCCACCCACCCACCCACCCAGTCAGTTATCCCACCATGGAACGTGCTTGCATTGCAGGGAGTGTAAGTTGTCTCTCAGGATGTCAGTCAGAGGTGTCCTGCTGTTTGTTGGTGCACAGTTGGCAGCAGGGCCTTGTGCTCCCCACAGCAGTAGCCAGTGTCAGCCATCTTGTGAGTCCTTCTCCACTCCCTGTGATGTGAGCATGGTTCAGGGTGGTGTTGATGGGACAGTTGTGAGGCTGAGCAATGTCTGTGACTACCACTCCCATCATGCTATTGCCTCCACCCCCTTCCCAGCATGCCCATGCTTCCTTCCTTTTGACTCTGCTTCCCTGTGGGGTGGGCTGGCTGTGCTGACAGGATGGCTGGGAGTGTTGTCCTGGCAGTTGTTTGGCTAAGAGTCCCAAGAGTGTCCCTGTGCTTCACACAACATAACCCAGGGTGGTGGTGCTTTGTGGGATCTTGTGTTAGGATGGAGGGCATTGCATTCTACCAGGTGGGTACTGTGGAGTTTGTGTTGGGGGGGGGGTGTGAGGGGAGGTGCTGGTGACTATGGTCAGTGCTGCAAGTCCCCCTTCCCACCCAGCCAGCCGGATATCCCACCATGGAACGTGCTTGCATTGCAGGGAGTGTAAGTTGTCTCTCAGGATGTCAGTCAGTGGTGTCCTGCTGTTTGTTGGTGCACAGTTGGCAGCAGGGCCTTGTGCTCCCCACAGCAGTAGCCAGTGTCAGCCATCTTGTGAGTCCTTCTCCACTCCCTGTGATGTGAGCATGGTTCAGGGTGGTGTTGATGGGCCAGTTGTGAGGCTGAGCAATGTCTGTGACTACGACTCCCATCATGCTATTGCCTCCACCCCCTTCCCAGCATGCCCATGCTTCCTTCCTTTTGACTCTGCTTCCCTGTGGGGTGGGCTGGCTGTGCTGACAGGATGGCTGGGAGTGTTGTCCTGGCAGTTGTTTGGCTAAGAGTCCCAAGAGTGTCCCTGTGCTTCACACAACATAACCCAGGGTGGTGGTGCTTTGTGGGATCTTGTGTTAGGATGGAGGGCATTGCATTCTACCAGGTGGGTACTGTGGAGTTTGTGTTGGGGGGGGGTGTGAGGGGAGGTGCTGGTGACTATGGTCAGTGCTGCAAGTCCCCCTTCCCACCCAGCCAGCCAGCCAGATATCCCACCATGGAACGTGCTTGCATTGCAGGGAGTGTAAGTTGTCTCTCAGGATGTCAGTCAGTGGTGTCCTGCTGTTTGTTGGTGCACAGTTGGCAGCAGGGCCTTGTGCTCCCCACAGCAGTAGCCAGTGTCAGCCATCTTGTGAGTCCTTCTCCACTCCCTGTGATGTGAGCATGGTTCAGGGTGGTGTTGATGGGACAGTTGTGGGGGGGGCAATATGTGTGACTGCGACTCCCATGATGCTATTGGCTACACTGACTTGGCCAGCATACACAGAATTCCTTCCTTTGAGTGGTCTTCACTGTGTGTTGGTGTTGTTGTGGTGGCTACATGTGTGGATGTGTGTGTTAGTTCTATTTGTGCCACTGCCTAGCTGTAGTTGTGGTTGTGTTTGTACATGTGTTGGCACAGTTGGATGTGACTTTTTTGATGGCATGTGTTGTGTTTATCTGACTGACATACACATTTTGGGATGATTCTGTTCTAGTTGCTGTGTAATTGCTATGAGTGCATGGTTTGACTCTCCCCTTGACAGTGATGTGTGTGTTTTGTGGCAGTTTATTGTGTACATTTGTTGTGTACTCACCAGGCTCTGGGATGTCCTCTAGTCCATATACGCTCACTGGCGGAAGGATGGCCCGCACCTTCTCCTCCCAGGGCCTGAGGTATACTGGCTTGGCAGGAGGGCCACTGCCGGTGTATTGGCTCAGGTGGTAGTCTTTCTTGAGCAGCTCCCGGACCCTCCTGCGCACGTCATACCACCTGTTCTGGATGTCGGTCTTTGTGCGCCGACATGGTGATTGGGCGTTCACCCTGTTGATGATCCTCTCCCACATCTTGGTTTTCTGCGACATGGGGGTCTGTTGGACCAGAGTGCCAAACAGCTGTGGCTCCACCCTGAGGATCTCGTCTACCATGACTTCCAATTCACTATCTAGGAACTTGGGATTCTTCTTGGGGGGCATGGTGATGGGTGGTGATAGTGGGTGATGTGTGTGTTGGTGTGCAGGTGAGGGTGTGTGGGTGTGTGTTGTGCTGGGTGTATGTGAGGTAGGTATTTGTTGGTGTGCTGCTGGTGTGTGGCTTGTGTGAGGGATGAGCTGTGGGTGTGTGGTTGCTTTCTCTTGGGTGCTGGCAGTGGAATGGCATTTGCAAAGGCTCATGGTAGTGATTTGTGTCCTTTATATAGGTGGAGTTGTTGGTGTGTCTTTGTTCTCTGTCCCCACCCCCCCAGTATTTATTGGCTTGGTAATTGCTTGTTTGGCCTTTTTTGGTTGATTTTTCCTTTGTGCTGTTTGTGTATGTTGGAAACGTTCTTGTGACCGAGTCGGACCCTGCATTGGTCTCGTACGGTGTTTTCCGTTTCGTTCACGCTGTGTTTGTGCAGTTTTGTATGCTGCGTACGCGTCGGTCGCGGTGTATTGTGTTGCTTCGGCTCGGTTTTGTATGCGTGTCGGTCGTACGGCTTGTCCTCCGTCCGACTCGGTCGTGTTTTCGCGCCTTGCATCGTACTTTGCAGGTTGGAGTTGGCGGGTACGATTCGGTCGGATTTGTTCCGGGTGCGTGTCGGTCGGTTGGATTCGCGTGTTTTTCCGGCCGGATTGCTATTTTCCGAGCGGCTCGGTCGGTCGGCTTGGTTTCCTGACGTGTCGGTCGGATTTATCGCGGCTTGCATCGTACTTGGCGTGTCGGGCGCCACTGGTACGTGTCGGTCGGTATTTTTTCCGGATCCGAGTCGGTCGGTGCTTTTTCCGGCCCGAATCGGAATCGACCCCATAGTGTCACTTTCCTCACAAGCATGCAGTTGTATACAGCACAAACTTGGCCCTGCGGTATTGGAGCGCTTTACATAAGAATTAGATAACATTACAGAAGGTCAGTCATATTCATTTCTTTTTAGGCTCAGGTGGATTAAGTAATTTGCCCAAAATCACAGGATGTTGAGCTGAAGCTGGGACTCAAACCTGGTTTCACAGTCTCAAAGTTGGCTAAGGCCACAACTTCTCCCTGTTGACTGCAGGAACTGATATGGGGCAGGCAAAGAAGAACAGCAGAGACTAGTTTACCCCTCTCCCGTTCCATGGAGGGGTGGGAGACAAAAATAAACTGGAGTTCCCTCCCTGCCTCTCACCAACCTCCGCCACCAAACTCTCCAGTCTCTCCCCTGACCCAGTCCTCTGCAAAGCAAATGCTAATGGACTCCTACTGAGAAGTACCGGTACCCTCCCATTAAATGTATTGCAGTCGTGCTGAGAAGTGCTGGTACTCTCCCTTTCGAATGAAAGAAGTGCAGATACTCAGTACCGGGGAGTACATGCTCACTTAAAACACTCAGTATTTCTTATGGTCATAGTCTGTTTAGCTGGGTACAGCTCTGGGTCGTCCAACCTGACATTTTGTTTGTAGTAGTGGCTCTGAGCTAACATGGCTGGAGGGAGAGAGAAATGGAGAGATCTGCTGATATGGGCATGGTTGCTATCATTCCTTATCTGAGTGCCATTGTGGGATGTAAAGAAGTGGTCATAGTGTTTAGTTATTTGGGATCTGCATTGGTGGACAAGATTAATGTCCTCCGATTGACCAGCGGTATTAGACAGGTCTCTTAAGTTATTCCGTGCCTGTTCATTTGCTGATGCCTGGTTTATTGGCTGAACAATACTGGTGATGGGCAAAATCTATAGCAGATATGTCTTATGTGAGTGTTAGAGGCATACATTACATGTGGCTGCTGAGCACTGAGTGTTACGGTATTAGTATTAGTATTAGTATGGGTCAGAAATGTTATACATGAATTGTCAATACTATGCAATACCCAGGTGAATCGTGGTTGCTGGTTGGTTTGTAAGTTATCCGTGGGATGTAAACTGTAGATTAAACTTAAAGGAGTGATTGTCTTTCCGGGTTCTACCCCAGGCATGTGGGATGATGCTGTTGCTTTAGAAATAGCCACGTTTGAAACTCTCTTCTGCTACTGGGTGCTTCTAAACTTGCCTGGTAGTGAGTTCCCGAGCTTGATGGGTGGCACTGAGGAAGTAGTGTGTCCTACAGATTTCTTATAGAGGTGGTCTGATGATAAGTAGTGTAAGCCTAAACCACAGTGTCCGGTTTTGTTTGCCTTGCTTGAATTTAATTAGTAGGAACAGCGGTCCTTTTCCTTGGGAGGCTTAGTGAACAATGCACAGTACATTGAACATTGCTCTTCTAGCTGTAGGTAGCCAGTGGAGTGATTGCAGGCCTGGAGTCATGCAGTCTCTTGAGGGAAGACAGAGAAGAAGTCTTGCAACAGCATTCTGGATGAGTTATATTTTGCGTTTGATGAATGTGGGTGCACAAGATATAGGTTATTGTAACCCTGGGACACGAACTCCGCTCCGCTGGCGGAGTTTGCGGATTTTTGCATACTCCGCGTTCCTCTGAGAACGCGAAGGTACTGCCAAACTCCAGACTCCGCAGCGGAGCGGAGTTCAGCCCCGGACCCTCCCGCCTCCCACCCCCCCTCAATAAATATTTTTCAAATACAATTAAAGTAAAAAAAAGCGCACTTACCTTTATCACGGCGTCTCCGGGGAATCACTGACATAATATGGAAGACAAAAATATCTACATACACAAATATCGATGTAAAAATATCAATCGACATCGTATCGACATCGTATCTTTAAAATGTAAATGACAAAAATATCGGAAAAAAAATATAGATGTAAAAAATATCGATGTCCAAAATATCGTTTTTTTTTTATTTATAAAAAATGTTAAAACAATTATATCATAAAATTAACTAAAAAAATACTTAGATATAATATACATTAAAAAAATATAATAAATAAATGTAATTTAAAAAAATTAAACCCACATATATCAAATGTAATATATAAATGTATATTTACTATAAAATAATTAATAAACTAATAACTTTAATTTATTTTAAAATATTATAAATATATAAAAATTAACTATAATATATATATATATATATATATATATATATACATACACCTATAACATAAAATATAATAATAAAAACATTATATTATAAAATAAAATACTAAAATGTTTATACATTTTTAAACTTACATTTTGCACTACATTCAGTGCAACAGTAGGAAAATTGTTGGATAGCGTAGGGGTAAAAATTACTATTCCCACTCCAGTGAGTGCAACAGTAGGGAAAGTTTTGGATAGCGTAGGGGTAAAAATTACTATTTCCACTCCAGTGAGTGCAACAGTAGGGAAAGTGTTGGATAGCGTAGGGGAAAAAATAACTATTCCCACTCCACAGAGTGCAACAGTAGAGAAAGTGTTGGATAGCGAAGGGCAAACATTACTATTCCCAATCCAGTGAGTGCAACAGTAGGGAAAGTGTTGGATAGCGTAGGTGTAAAAATTACTATTCCCACTCCAGAGAGTGCAACAGTAGGGAAAGTGTTGGATAGTGTAGGGGTAAAAATTACTATTCCCACGCCAGTGAGTGCAACAGTAGGGAAAGTGTTGGATAGCGTAGGTGTAAAAATTACTATTCCCACGCCAGTGAGTGCAACAATAGGGAAAGTGTCGGATAGCGGAGGGGTAAAAATTACTATTCCCACTCCAGTGAGTGCAACAGTAGGGAAAGTGTTGGACAGCGTAGGTGTAAAAATTACTATTCCCACGCCAGTGAGTGCAACAATAGGGAAAGTGTCGGATAGCGGAGGGGAAAAAATTACTATTCCCACTCCAGTGAGTGCAAAAGTAGGGAAAGTGTTGGATAGCAAAGGGTAAAAATTACTATTCCCACTCCAGAGGGTGCAACAGTAGAGAAAGTGTTGGATAGCGGAGGACTTCAAATTACTATTCCCACTCCAGAGAGTGCAACAGTAGGGAAAGTGTTGGATAGCAAAGGGTAAAAATTACTATACCCACTCCAGAGGGTGCAACAGTAGAGAAAGTGTTGGATAGCGGAGGACTTCAAATTACTATTCCCACTCCAGAGAGTGCAACAGTAGGGAAAGTGTTGGATAGCGAAGGGTAAAAATTACTATTCCCACTTCAGAGTGCAACAGTAGGGAAAGTGTTGGATAGCGAAGGGTAAAAGTACTATTACCACTCCAGTGAGTGCAACAGTAGGGAAAGTGTTGGATAGAGCGTAGGTGTAAAAATTACTATTCCCTCTCCAGTGAGTGCAACAGTAGAGAAAGTGTTGGCTAGCGGAGGAATTCAAATTACTATTCCCACTCCAGAGAGTGCAACAGTAGGGAAAGTGTTGGATTGCGAAGGCTAAAATTACTATTCCCACTCCAGAGAGTGCAACAAACATTAATTTATAAAAAAGTTAAAAACATTTGACAAACAAACAACATTTAATATAAATTAATTATAATAAACAAATTAATTATTAAGGATTTTTAAATAAATTACTTCACACCATATTCCACTATAAACGCACAAACAACTCCTACATAATTGACACAATTAACATAATTACCAATCAATTAATTTGAATTAACAAACAATTAATAATTAATTAATAATTAATGAATTACCACAAACACTATAAAATCAAAATATAAAATAAATACTAATAAATAAAAATTATGAATTAGTTTATTAAAATTAAATTACTTCCCACCTTATTATCCTATAAATCTACAACCCGCTTCTAAAAAAAAGAACACAATTAACATAATTATCAATGAATTAATTAATAAAAATTGCTCACCAAATAATTAATTAATAAAAAAATTATTATAAATACTAACAAATAAAAATTATTAATTACTTTATTATTATTAAATTACTTCCAACCGTATTCCCCTATAAACCCACAACCCGCTACAGAACTAAAATACGCAAAATGTAATTAACATAAAATTAATCACTTCTAAAAATTTCTAACATACATTAAAAAAGACAGCAATACTTATACAAAAAAATTAGATCACATACTTTTAACATACATACTAAAATACAGAACACTAATATAAATATCGATATTATTAACAACGATATTTTAACAAACGATATTACTGACTTCGATATTACAGACTTCGATATTACAGAAAACGATATTTCTTACCTTCAAGTCGATATTCTGGTCCACGATATTCTTGCAGTCGATATTATGCCACTTCAATATTCACAACTCGATATTGTGGCACTTCAATATTCACAACTCGAAATTCTGTCTGTGCACCGTCTCCAGGCTGCCCTCCTCCTCCTCGCCGTAATCCCATACGTCAGACGTACGTCATGGTAGGACTGCGCATGCGCACGCTTGTGCAGTCCTACCATGATGTACGTCTGACGTAGGAGATTCTGCAGGAAGGAGGAGGAGGGCAGCGCGGGACGCTGCGATAAAGGTAAGTGCGCTTTTATTTACTTTAATTGTAATTGTATTTGAAAAATATTTATTGCGGGGGGTGGGAGGCGCGGAGCAGAGCTCCACTGAGTTTTTGCCCAACTCTGTAGAGCTCCGCGTAGAGCAACTCCGCCTGCTCTGCCCCGGGTTAGGTTATTGGCAAAGTCAAGCTTGGACATTACAAGTGTGATGATGGCTTGCAGTTTATGTTGGTATGCAAGGTATGGGATGATGTGACAGTGTTCTCATTGTGTAGATTGCACTTTTTGTGACATTGTTAACATGTGGCCTTATCTGACTTATCTGACTTCTCATGATGTTGCTGGAGACGCCTCAATTTTCTTGGGTCATATGGTGGTAGGCTGGTATTTTTGCCACTGTCCGTAGGTCATGTTCTCAGTCTTTGTGGTATTGTGCTTAAGATGGTTACCCATCATCCATGTGTTTGTGGTGTTGTGCCTTAGATGGTTATTCTTCACCCATGTGTTTGTGGTGTTGTGCTTTAGATGGTTATTTGTCACCCATGTGTTTGTGGTGTTGTGCTTTAGATGGTTACTCATCATCCATGTGTTTGTGGTGTTGTACTTTATATAGTGATTCATCACACATGTGTTTGTGGTGCTGTGCTTTAGATGGTATTCATCATTCAAGTGTTTATTGTCTTGGGCTTTAGATGATTATTCATCACCCATGTGTTTGCAGTGTTGTGCTATAGATGCTTATTCATCAACATGTGTTTGTGGTGTTGTGCTTTAGATGGTTATTCATCATTCATGTGTTTGTGGTGTTGTGCTTTAGATGGTTATTCATCATCCATGTGTTTGTGGTGTTGTGCTTTAGATGGTTATTGATCACACATGTGTTTGTGATGTTGTGCAATAGATGGTTACTGATCACACATGTGTTTGTGGTGTTGTGCTTTAGATGGTTATTCGTCACCCATGTGTTTGTGGCGTTGTGGTTTAGATGGTTATTCATCATCCATGTGTTTGTGGTGTTGTGCTTTAGATGGTTGCTCATCACCATGTGTTTGTGGTGTTGTGCTTTAGATGGTTATTCATCATTCATGTGTTTGTGGTGTTGTGTTTTAGACGACTATTCATCATCCATGTATTTGTGGTGTTGTGCTTCAGATGGTTATTCATCCCACTTGTGTTTGTTGTGTTGTGCTTAAGATGGTTATTGATCACCATGTGTTTGTGGTGTTGTGCTTTAGATGGTTATTGATCATGCACCTGTTTGTGGTGTTGTGTTTTAGATGGTTATTGATCATGCATGTGTTTGTAGTGTTATGCTTCAGATGGTTATTCATCACACATGTGTTTGTGGTGTTGTGCTTTAGATGGTTATTCATCATTCATGTGTTTGTGGTGTTGTGCTTTAGATGGTTATTCATCACCCATGGGTTTGTGGTGTTGTGCTTTAGATGGTTATTCATCATCCATGTGTTTGTGATGTTGTGCCTCAGATGGTTATTCATCACACATGTGTTTGTGGAGTTGTGCTTTAAATGGTTATTCATCACCATGTGTTTGTGGTGTTGTGCTTTAGATAGTTTTTCATAGTCCATGTGTTTGTGGTATTGTGCTTTAGATGGTTACTCATCATCCATGTGTTTGTGGTGATGTGCTTCAGATGGGTATTCATCACACATTTGTTTGTGGTGTTGTGCTTTATATGGTTATTGATCACGCACATGTTTGTGGTGTTTTGCTTTAGATGGTTATTCGTCACCCATGTGTTTGTGGTGTTGTGCTTCAGATGGTTATTCATCATAACTGTGTTTGTGGTGTTGTGCTTTAGATGGTTATTCATCACACATGTGTTTGTGGTGTTGTGCTTTAGTTGGTTATTGATCACGCACCTGTTTGTGGTGTTGTGCTTTAGATGGTTATTCGTCACCCATGTGTTTGTGGTGTTGTGCTTCAGATGGTTATTCATCACAACTGTGTTTGTGGTGTTGTGCTTTAGATGGTTATTCATCATCCATTTGTTTGTGGTGTTATGCTTTAGATGGTTACTCATCACCATGTGTTTGTGGTGTTATGCTTTAGATGGTTATTCATCATCCTTGTGTTTGTGGTGTTGTGTTTTAGATGATTCATCATCCATGTGTTTGTGGTGTTGTGCTTCAGATGGTTATTCATCTCACTTGTGTTTGTTGTGTTGTGCTTAAGATGGTTATTCATCACCATGTGTTTGTGGTGTTGTGCTTTTGATGGTTACTGATCACACACGTGTTTGTGGTGTTGTGCTTTAGATGGTTATTCATCAACCATGTGTTTGGGGTGTGGTGTTTTAGATGGTTAGTGATCACACATGTGTTTGTGGTGTTGTACTTTCGATGGTTATTCATCACCCATGTGTTTGTAGTGTTATGCTTCAGATGGTTATTCATCACCCATGTGTTTGTGGTGCTGTGCTTTAGATGGTTATTCGTCATCCATGTGTTTGTGGTGTTGTGCTTTAGATGGCTACTCATAATCCATGTGTTTGAGGTGTTGTGCTTTAGATGGCTACTCATCATCCATGTGTTTGTGGTGTTGTGCTTTAGATACTTATTCATCATCCATGCGTTTGTGGTGTTGTGCTTTAGATGGTTACTCATCATCCATGTGTTTGAGATTTTGTGCTTCAGATGGTTATTCATCATACATGTGTTTGTGGTTTTGTGCTTTAGATGGTTATTCGTCACCCATGTGTTTGTGGTGTTATGCTTTAGATGGTTATTGATGATGCACGTGTTTGTGGTGTTTTGCTTCAGATGGTTATTCATCACACATGTGTTTGTGGTGTTGTGCTTTAGATGGTTTTCATCACCATGTGTTTGTGGTCTTGTGCTTTATATGGTTATTCATCACACATGTGTTTGTGGTGTTGTGCTTTAGATGGTTATTGATCACGCACATGTTTGTCATGTTGTGCTTTAGATGGTTATTGATGATGCACGTGTTTGTGGTGTTTTGCTTCAGGTGGTTATTCATCACACATGTGTTTGTGGTGTTGTGCTTTAGATGGTTTTCATCACCATGTGTTTGTGGTCTTGTGCTTTATATGGTTATTCATCACACATGTGTTTGTGGTGTTGTGCTTTAGATGATTATTGATCACGCACATGTTTGTCATGTTGTGCTTTAGATGGTTATTCATCATCCATGTGTTTGAGATGTTGTGCTTCAGATGGTTATTCATCAAACATGTGTTTGTGGTTTTGTGCTTTAGATGGTTATTCGTCACCCATGTATTTGTGGTGTTGTGCTTTAGATGTTTATTCATCACCATATGTTTGTGGTGTTGTGTTTTAGATGGCTATTCATCACAGATGTGTTTGTGGTGTTGTGCTTTAGATGGTTATTTATCACCCATGTGTTTGTGGTATTGTGCTCTATATGGTTATTCATCACCATGTGTTTGTGGTGTCATGCTTTAGATGGTTATTCATCACCCATGTGTTTGTGGTGCTGTGGTTTAGATGGTTTTTTGTCATCTATGTGTTTGTGGTGTTGTACTTTAGATGGCTACTCATAATCCATGTGTTTGTGGTGTTGTGCTTTAGATGGTTATTCATCGTCCATGTCTTTGTGGTGTTGTGTTTTAAATGGATATTCATCACCATGTGTTTGTGGTGTTGTGGTTTAGATGGTTATCCATAATCCATGTTTTCAAGATGTTGTGTTTCAGATGGTTATTCATCACACATGTGTTTGTGGTGTTGTGCTTTAGATGGTTATTCATCACACATGTGTTTGTGGTGTTGTGAATTAGATGGTTATTCATCACCATGTGTTTGTGGTGTTGTGCTTTAGATGGTTATCCATCATCCATGTGTTTGACATGTTGTGCTTCAGATGGTCATTCGTCACATACGTGTTTGTGGTGCTGTGCTTTAGATGGTTATTCATCATCCATGTGTTTGTGGTGTTGTGCTTTAGATTGTGATTCATCACTCATGTGTTTGTGGTGTTGTGCTTCAGATGGTTATTCTTCTCACATGTGTTTGTGGGGTTGTGCTTTAGAATGGATGTGTATTCATCACCCATGAGTTTATGGTGTTGTGCTTAAGAAGGTAACTCATCATCCATGTGTTTGTGGTGTTTTGCTTTAGATGGTTATTCATCATCCATGTGTTTGTGGTAGTGTGCTCTAGATGGTTACTCATCATCCATGTGTTTGTGATGTTGTGCCTCAGGTTGTTATTCATCACACATGTGTTTGTGGTGTTGTGCTTTAAATGGTTATTCATCACATGTGTTTGTAGTGTTTTGCTTTAGATGGTTATTCATCATCCATGTGTTTGTGGTATTGTGCTTTAGATGGTTACTCATCATCCAGGTGTTTGTGGTGATGTGCTTCCGATGGCTATTCATCACACATGTGTTTGTGGTGTTGTGCTTTAGATGGTTATTGATCACACAGGTGTTTGTGGTGTTGTGCTTCAGATGGTTATTCATCACCCATGTGTTTTTGGTGTTGTGCTTCAGATGGTTATTCATCACAAATGTGTTTGTGGTGCTGTGCTTTAGATGGTTATTTATCATCCATGTATTTGTGGTGTGCTTTAGATGGTTACTCATCACCATGTGTTTGTGGTGTTGTGCTTTAGACGACTATTCATCATTTATGTGTTTGTGGTGTTGTGCTTCAGATGGTTATTCATCCCACTTGTGTTTGTTGTGTTGTGCTTAAGATGGTTATTCATCACCATGTGTTTGTGGTGCTGTGCTTTAGATGGTTATTGATCACGCACTTGTTTGTGGTGTTGTGCTTTAGATGGTTATTCATCATCCATGTGTTTGTGGTGTTATGCTTCAGATGGTTATTCATCACCCATGTGTTTGTGGTGCTGTCCTTTAGATGGTTAGTCATCATCCATGTGATTGTGTTGTTGTGCTTTAGATGGTTATTCATCACCATGTGTTTGTGGTGTTGTTCTTTAGTTGGTTACTCATCATTCATGTGTTTGAGATGTTGTGCTTCAGATGGTCATGCATCACACATGTGTTTTGTGGTGTTGTGCTTTATATGGTTATTCGTCACCCATGTGTTTTGTGGTGTTGTACTTTGGATGGTAAATTCTTCGCCATGTGTTTGTGGTGTTGTGCTTTAGATGGTTATTGATCATGCACGTGTTTGTGGTGTTGTGCTTCAGATGGTTATTCATCAGACATGTGTTTGTGGTGTTGCGCTTTAGATGGTTATTCATTAACATGTGTTTGTAGTGTTGTGCTTTAGATGGTTATTCATCATCCATGTGTTTGTGGTGTTGTGCTTTAGATGGTTATTGGTCACACATGTGTTTGTGATGTTGTGCAATAGATGGTTACTGATCACACATGTGTCTGTGGTGTTGTGCTTTAGATGGTTATTCGTCACCCATGTGTTTGTGGCGTTGTGGTTTAGATGGTTATTCATCATCCATGTGTTTGTGGTGTCATGCTTTAGATGGTTATTCATCACCCATGTGTTTGTGGTGCTGTGGTTTAGATGGTTTTTTGTCATCTATGTGTTTGTGGTGTTGTACTTTAGATGGCTACTCATAATCCATGTGTTTGTGGTGTTGTGCTTTAGATGGTTATTCATCGTCCATGTCTTTGTGGTGTTGTGTTTTAAATGGATATTCATCACCATGTGTTTGTGGTGTTGTGGTTTAGATGGTTATCCATAATCCATGTTTTCAAGATGTTGTGTTTCAGATGGTTATTCATCACACATGTGTTTGTGGTGTTGTGCTTTAGATGGTTATTCATCACACATGTGTTTGTGGTGTTGTGAATTAGATGGTTATTCATCACCATGTGTTTGTGGTGTTGTGCTTTAGATGGTTATCCATCATCCATGTGTTTGACATGTTGTGCTTCAGATGGTCATTCGTCACATACGTGTTTGTGGTGCTGTGCTTTAGATGGTTATTCATCATCCATGTGTTTGTGGTGTTGTGCTTTAGATTGTGATTCATCACTCATGTGTTTGTGGTGTTGTGCTTCAGATGGTTATTCTTCTCACATGTGTTTGTGGGGTTGTGCTTTAGAATGGATGTGTATTCATCACCCATGAGTTTATGGTGTTGTGCTTAAGAAGGTAACTCATCATCCATGTGTTTGTGGTGTTTTGCTTTAGATGGTTATTCATCATCCATGTGTTTGTGGTAGTGTGCTCTAGATGGTTACTCATCATCCATGTGTTTGTGATGTTGTGCCTCAGGTTGTTATTCATCACACATGTGTTTGTGGTGTTGTGCTTTAAATGGTTATTCATCACATGTGTTTGTAGTGTTTTGCTTTAGATGGTTATTCATCATCCATGTGTTTGTGGTATTGTGCTTTAGATGGTTACTCATCATCCAGGTGTTTGTGGTGATGTGCTTCCGATGGCTATTCATCACACATGTGTTTGTGGTGTTGTGCTTTAGATGGTTATTGATCACACAGGTGTTTGTGGTGTTGTGCTTCAGATGGTTATTCATCACCCATGTGTTTTTGGTGTTGTGCTTCAGATGGTTATTCATCACAAATGTGTTTGTGGTGCTGTGCTTTAGATGGTTATTTATCATCCATGTATTTGTGGTGTGCTTTAGATGGTTACTCATCACCATGTGTTTGTGGTGTTGTGCTTTAGACGACTATTCATCATTTATGTGTTTGTGGTGTTGTGCTTCAGATGGTTATTCATCCCACTTGTGTTTGTTGTGTTGTGCTTAAGATGGTTATTCATCACCATGTGTTTGTGGTGCTGTGCTTTAGATGGTTATTGATCACGCACTTGTTTGTGGTGTTGTGCTTTAGATGGTTATTCATCATCCATGTGTTTGTGGTGTTATGCTTCAGATGGTTATTCATCACCCATGTGTTTGTGGTGCTGTCCTTTAGATGGTTAGTCATCATCCATGTGATTGTGTTGTTGTGCTTTAGATGGTTATTCATCACCATGTGTTTGTGGTGTTGTTCTTTAGTTGGTTACTCATCATTCATGTGTTTGAGATGTTGTGCTTCAGATGGTCATGCATCACACATGTGTTTTGTGGTGTTGAGCTTTATATGGTTATTCGTCACCCATGTGTTTTGTGGTGTTGTACTTTGGATGGTAAATTCTTCGCCATGTGTTTGTGGTGTTGTGCTTTAGATGGTTATTGATCATGCACGTGTTTGTGGTGTTGTGCTTCAGATGGTTATTCATCAGACATGTGTTTGTGGTGTTGCGCTTTAGATGGTTATTCATTAACATGTGTTTGTAGTGTTGTGCTTTAGATGGTTATTCATCATCCATGTGTTTGTGGTGTTGTGCTTTAGATGGTTATTGGTCACACATGTGTTTGTGATGTTGTGCAATAGATGGTTACTGATCACACATGTGTCTGTGGTGTTGTGCTTTAGATGGTTATTCGTCACCCATGTGTTTGTGGCGTTGTGGTTTAGATGGTTATTCATCATCCATGTGTTTGTGGTGTTGTGCTTTAGATGGTTACTCATCACCATGTGTTTGTGGTGTTGTGCTTTAGATGGTTATTCATCATCCATGGGTTTGTGGTGTTGTGTTTTAGACGACTATTCATCATCCATGTATTTGTGGTGTTGTGCTTCAGATGGTTATTCATCCCACTTGTGTTTGTTGTGTTGTGCTTAAGATGGTTATTGATCACCATGTGTTTGTGGTGTTGTGCTTTAGATGGTTATTGATCATGCACTTTTTTCTGGTGTTGTGTTTTAGATGGTTATTGATCATGCATGTGTTTGTAGTGTTATGCTTCAGATGGCTAGTCATCACACATGTGTTTGTGGTGTTGTGCTTTAGATGGTTATTCAACCCCATGTGTTTGTGGTATTGTGCTTTAGATGGTTACACATCATCCATGTGCTTGTGATGTTGTGCCTCAGATGGTTATTCATCACACATGTGTTTGTGGAGTTGTGCTTTAAATGGTTATTCATCACCATGTGTTTGTGGTGTTGTGCTTTAGATGGTTTTTCATATTCCTTGTGTTTGTGGTATTGTGCTTTAGATGGTTACTCATCATCCATGTGTTTGTGGTGTTATGCTTTAGATGGTTACTCATCACCATGTGTTTGTGGTATTATGCTTTAGATGGTTATTCATCATCCATGTGTTGGTGGTGTTGTGTTTTAGATGATTCATCATCCATGTGTTTGTGGTGTTGTGCTTCAGATGGTTATTCATCTCACTTGTGTTTGTTGTGTTGTGCTTAAGATGGTTATTCATCACCATGTGTTTGTGGTGTTGTGCTTTTGATGGTTACTGATCACACATGTGTTTGTGGTGTTGTGCTTTAGATGGTTATTCATCAACCATGTGTTTGTGGTGTTGTGTTTTAGATGGTTAGTGATCACACATGTGTTTGTGGTGTTGTACTTTCGATGGTTATTCATCACCCATGTGTTTGTAGTGTTATGCTTCAGATGGTTTTTCATCACTCATAATCCATGTGTTTGAGGTGTTGTGCTTTAGATGGCTAGAGTCATCATCCATGTGTGTGTGGTGTTGTGCTTTAGATAGTTATTCATCATCCATGCGTTTGTGGTGTTGTGCTTTAGATGGTTACTCATCATCCATGTGTTTGAGATGTTGTGCTTCAGATGGTTATTCATCACACATGTGTTTGTGGTTTTGTGCTTTAGATGGTTATTCGTCACCCATGTGTTTGTGGTGTTGTGCTTTGGATGGTTAATTCTTCGCCATGTGTTTGTGGTGTTGTACTTTAGATGGTTATTGATGATGCACGTGTTTGTGGTGTTGTGCTTCAGATGGTTATTCATCACACATGTGTTTGTGGTGTTGTGCTTTAGATGGTTTTCATCACCATGTGTTTGTGGTCTTGTGCTTTAGATGGTTATTCATCACACATGTGTTTGTGGTCTTGTGCTTTAGATGATTATTGATCACGCACATGTCTGTTATGTTGTGCTTTAGATGGTTATTCATCACCCATGTGTTTGTGGTGTTATGCTTCAGATGGTTATTCATCACCCATGTGTTTGTGGTGCTGTGGTTTAGATGGTTATTTGTCATCTATGGGTTGGTGGTGTTGTACTTTAGATGGCTACTCATAGTCCATGTGTTTGTGGTGTTCAATCAATCAATCAATCATGTCACTTATAAAGCGCACTACATACCCGCGAGGGTCTCAAGGCGCTGGGGGAAGAGGGGGGTGGTGCTGCTACTGATCGAAGAGCCAGGTCTTGAGGAGTCTTCTGAAGGCCAGTAGGTCTTGGGTCTGTCGGAGGTTGGTGGGGAGGGTGTTCCAGGTCTTGGCGGCGAGGTGGGAGAAGGATCTGCCGCCAGCGGTCGTTTTCCGGATGCGGGGGACTGTGGCGAGGGCGAGGCTGGTCGAGCGGAGCTGGCGGGTGGGGGTGTAGAAGCTGAGTCGTCTGTTGAGGTAGGCTGGTCCGGAGTTGTGGAGTGCTTTGTGTGCGTGGGTGAGGAGCTTGAAGGTTATCCTCTTGTTGACAGGGAGCCAGTGCAGGTCTCTCAGGTGGGGTGTGATGTGGCTGCGTCGGGGGATGTCGAGGATAAGACGTGCAGAGGCGTTCTGGATGCGTTGCAGCCGTCTCAGGAGCTTAGCCTTCGTTCCTGCGTAGAGGGCGTATCCGTAGTCCAGCCTGCTGGTGACGAGGGCCTGGGTGACTGTTTTTCTTGTTTCGGTGGGGATCCACTTGAAGATCCTGCGGAGCATTCGGAGGATGTTGAAGCAGGATGAGGAAACGGCGTTGACCTGCTTAGTCATGGAGAGGGTGTGGTCGAGGATGACCCCTAGGTTGCGTACGTGGTCGGTGGGTGGCGGGGCTGTTCCCAGTGATGTTGGCCACCAGGAGTCGTCCCAGGCTGAAGGGTTGGAACCAAGGATGAGGACCTCCGTCTTGTCCGAGTTCAGCTTCAGGCGGCTGGTCCTCATCCATTCGGCGACGGCCTTCATTCCTTCGTGGAGGTGGGCTTTGGTGGTGTGAGGGTCTTTGGTGAGGGAGAGGATCAGCTGGGTGTCGTCGGCGTAGGAGATGATGTTGAGGTTGTGCTGTCGGGCGACGTGGGCGAGGGGTGCCATGTAGATGTTGAACAGCGTTGGGCTGAGGGAGGAGCCTTGGGGTACGCCGCAGATGATCTTGGTGGCCTTGGATCGGAAGGGGGCGAGGCGGACGATTTGTGTTCTGCCGGAAAGGAAGGATGTGGTCCAGTTCAGGGCCTTCTCTTGGATCCCGGCGTCGTGAAGGCGTGTTCGTAGGGTGTGGTGGCAGACCGTGTCGAAGGCGGCTGATAGGTCCAGGAGGATGAGGGCTGCTGTTTCTCCGTTGTCTAGCAGGGTCCTGATGTCATCGGTGGCGGCGATGAGGGCGGTTTCGGTGCTGTGGTTGCTGCGGAAGCGGACTGGGAAGGGTCCAGGATGTTGTTCTCCTCGAGGTAGCGGGTCAGTTGTTTGTTGACGATTTTCTCGGTGACCTTCGCGGGGAACGGGAGCAGAGAGATGGGTCGGAAGTTCTTGAGGTCCTTGGGGTCTGCCTTGGGTTTCTTGAGTAAGGCGGTGATCTCGGCGTGCTTCCAGCTTTCCGGGAAGGTTGCTGTCTCGAAGGAGATGTTGATTATTTTCCGGAGATGGGACGCGATGGCTGTACTGGCTTTGTTGAAGATGTGGTGAGGGCACGGGTCTAGCGGTGAACCGGAGTGGATGGTGTTCATGATCTCGCTGGTGTCCTCGTCGTTGATGTTGGTCCAGGAGAGCAGGCGGTTGGTGGTTGTGGGGGCAGTGGTCTCGGTGGTTGCCGGGGCGGTCGTGGTGTTGAAGCTGTCGTGGATGTCGGCGATTTTGCGGTGGAAGAAGGTGGCCAGTGAGTCGCACAGGTCTCGCGACGGCTGGATGTCGTTGGTGTTGGAGCTGGGGTTGGAGAGTTCCTTCACGATGTTGAAGAGCTCTTTGCTGTTGTGTGCGTTGTTGTCTAGGCGGTCTTTGAGTGAGGCCCTTTTGGCGGATCTGATGAGGTGATGGTGACTGCGGGTGGCGCTCTTGTGGGCGGCGTAGCTGTCTGCTGTCCGTTCGTGGAGCCAGATCTTCTCCAGTTTTCGGCATGTTCGTCTGGAGGCCTGGAGGTCTTCGGTGAACCAGGTGGCTTTCTTGCTGGTGTGGCTGTTGGGCGGATTCTTGAGCGGGGCGAGGGTGTTGGCGCAGTCGTCGATCCACTGTCTGAGGTTGCGGGCGGCGGTGTCGGGGTCGGAGGTTTCGGCGGGTGGGCTCAGGGCGAGGGTTGTGGTTAGCTGGTCTTCCGTGACTCTGCTCCAGCAGCGGCGAGGCATTTGTTCGGTGCGGTGGTGCGTGGTGGGCTTCCTGTAGGTGAAGTGGATGCAGTGGTGGTCAGTCCAGTGGGGTTCGGAGGTGTGGTTGAAGGAGACGTGTGGGCTTGCGGAAAAGATGGAGTCTAGCGTGTGGCCGGCGGCGTGGGTGGGTGTAGTCACGAGCTGTCTGAGTCCGAGGGTGGCGAGGTTGTCGATCAGGGTGGTGGAGTTGGTGTCCTTGTTGTTCTCGAGGTGGAAGTTCAGGTCCCCGAGGAGGATGTAGTCCGTGGAGGCGATGGCGTGTGTGCTGACGAAGTCAGCGATGGAATCGCTGAACTGTGGTCGGGGTCCGGGGGTCTGTAGATGAGGGTTCCTCTGAGGGTGGTGTTGGGATCGGTGTGGATCTGGAAGTGCATGTGTTCGGCGGTGCTGAGGGTGTCGTCGGTGTTGGTTGAGACTCTGAGGGTGTTCCTGTGGACGATGGCGATGCCTCCTCCGACTCCGTTGGTGCGGTCCCTGCGGGTGATCTTGTATCCGTCCGGGATGGCAATGGCGATGTCGGGGGCTGAAACGGGATTCAGCCAGGTCTCCGTCAGGAATGCGACGTCTGGGGAGGTTGAGTCGAGAAGGTCCCAGAGTTCGATGGCGTGTTTGCGGGCGGAGCGGGTGTTGAGGAGGATGCATCTGAGGTAGTTGGGTTCTTTCCTGGGCGGTGGTTTGGCGGGGCGGGTGCTGGTGAAGCTGCAGTTCCGGCAGGTGAAGGGCCCTTGGGTGCGCTTCGGGGTGGCCTGGTAGCAGGCGTGATCTTTTCCGGGGTTGAGTGCGTGGAGGGTGCTGGCGTCGTATCGGCGTCTGTTGATGTGGCGGGCGCGGGGATGCCCGGACCAGGGGTCTGGCGCTGGGCGCGGTCACGGCGCGGATGGGCGCAGACGGGCTTGCCTTAGGCGCGCCTTCGGCACGCCAGCGGCACGCCCGCTGCGCACGTCCGCTGCGCGGCCGCGCAGCGGCCGCCATAAATGGGGAGGTGGGTGGGAGGAGCAGGGAATGGGGCAGCGAATGAGCAGTGAGGGGGCGGGGCCGCAGCGGCGGGAAACAGGCACAGAAGGGAAAACGAGCACAATCAAGGCAGCAAGGGGGCACAGAAAGGAAAAAACGAGCACAATCAGGGGCAGCAAGGGGGCACAGAAAGGAAAAAACGAGCACAATCAGGGGCAGCAAGGGGGCACAGAAAGGAAAAAGCGAGCACAATCAGGGGCAGCAAGGGGGCACAGAAAGGAAAAACGAGCACAATCAGGGGCAGCAAGGGGGACACAGAAAGGAAAAAACGAGCACAATCAGGGGCAGCAAGGGGGCACAGAAAGGAAAAACGAGCACAATCAGGGGCAGCAAGGGGGCACAGAAAGGAAAAAGCGAGCACAATCAGGGGCAGCAAGGGGGCACAGAAAGGAAAAACGAGCACAATCAGGGGCAGCAAGGGGGGCACAGAAAGGAAAAACGAGCACAATCAGGGGCAGCAAGGGGGGCACAGAAAGGAAAAACGAGCACAATCAGGGGCAGCAAGGGGGCACAGAAAGGAAAAACTAGCAATCAGGGGCAGCAAGGGGGGCACAGAAAGGAAAAGCGAGCACAATCAGGGGCAGCAAGGGGGCACAGAAAGGAAAAACGAGCACAATCAGGGGCAGCAGCAGGGCACACAGACGGAGCTGTGTGGTGGGGGAGCGACCTACCAGTCAAGGTCAGGGGTCGCTCTCTTCACCACGCAGCAGCCGCCATAAATGGGGAGGTGGGAGGGAGGAGCAGGGAATGGGGCAGCGAATGGGCAGTGAGGGGGTGGGGCCGCAGGGGCGCAGCGGCGGGAAACAGGCACAGAAGGGAAAACGAGCACAATCAGGGCATCAAGGGGGCACAGAAAGGAAAAAAAAAACAAGCACAATCAGGGCAGCAAGGGGGCACAGAAAGGAAAAACGAGCACAATCAGGGGCAGCAAGGGGGCACAGAAAGGAAAAAAACGAGCACAATCAGGGGCAGCAAGGGGGCACAGATAGGAAAAAACGAGCACAATCAGGGGCAGCAAGGGGGCACAGAAAGGAAAAACAAGCACAATCAGGGGCAGCAAGGGGGGCACAGAAAGGAAAAACGAGCACAATCAGGGGCAGCAAGGGGGCACAGAAAGGAAAAACGAGCACAATCAGGGGCAGCAAGGGGGGCACAGAAAGGAAAAAACGAGCACAATCAGGGGCAGCAAGGGGGGCACAGAAAGGAAAAACGAGCACAATCAGGGGCAGCAAGGGGGCACAGAAAGGAAAAACGAGCACAATCAGGGGCAGCAAGGGGGCACAGAAAGGAAAAACGAGCACAATCAGGGGCAGCAGCAGGGCACAGAAAGGAAAAACGAGCACAATCAGGGGCAGCAGCAGGGCACACAGACGGAGCTGTGTGGTGGGGAGCGACCTACCACTCAAGGTCAGGGGTCGCTCTCTTCACCACGCAGCGGCCGCCATAAATGGGGAGGTGGGAGGGAGGAGCAGGGAATGGGGCAGCGAATGGGCAGTGAGGGGCGGGGCCGCAGGGCGCAGCGGCGGGAAACAGGCACAGAAGGGAAAACGAGCACAATCAGGGCATCAAGGGGCACAGAAAGGAAAAAAAACGAGCACAATCAGGGCAGCAAGGGGGCACAGAAAGGAAAAACGAGCACAATCAGGGGCAGCAAGGGGGCACAGAAAGGAAAAACGAGCACAATCAGGGGCAGCAAGGGGACACAGAAAGGAAAAAACGAGCACAATCAGGGGCAGCAAGGGGGCACAGAAAGGAAAACGAGCACAATCAGGGGCAGCAAGGGGGGCACAGAAAGGAAAAAGCGAGCACAATCAGGGGCAGCAAGGGGGCACAGAAAGGAAAAACGAGCACAATCAGGGGCAGCAAGGGGGCACAGAAAAGAAAAAACGAGCACAATCAGGGGCAGCAAGGGGGGCACAGAAAGGAAAAACGAGCACAATCAGGGGCAGCAAGGGGGCACAGAAAGGAAAAACGAGCACAATCAGGGGCAGCAGCAGGGCACACAGACGGAGCTGTGTGGTGGGGGAGCGACCTACCAGTCAAGGTCAGGGGTCGCTCTCTTCACCACGCAGCGGCCGCCATAAATGGGGAGGTGGGAGGGAGGAGCAGGGAATGGGGCAGCGAATGGGCAGTGAGGGGCGGGGCCGCAGGGCGCAGCGGCGGGAAACAGGCACAGAAGGGAAAACGAGCACAATCAGGGCATCAAGGGGGCACAGAAAGGGAAAAAAACGAGCACAATCAGGGCAGCAAGGGGGCACAGAAAGGAAAAAACGAGCACAATCAGGGGCAGCAAGGGGGCACAGAAAGGAAAAACGAGCACAATCAGGGGCAGCAAGGGGGCACAGAAAGGAAAAAACGAGCACAATCAGGGGCAGCAAGGGGGCACAGAAAGGAAAAACGAGCACAATCAGGGGCAGCAAGGGGGCACAGAAAGGAAAAACGAGCACAATCAGGGGCAGCAAGGGGGCACAGAAAGGAAAAACGAGCACAATCAGGGGCAGCAAGGGGGCACAGAAAGGAAAAAATGAGCACAATCAGGGGCAGCAAGGGGGGCACAGAAAGGAAAAACGAGCACAATCAGGGGCAGCAAGGGGGTGCACAGAAAGGAAAAACGAGCACAATCAGGGGCAGCAAGGGGGCACAGAAAGGAAAAACGAGCACATTCAGGGGCAGCAACAGGGCACACAGACGGAGCTGTGTGGTGGGGGAGCGACCTACCAGTCAAGGTCAGGGGTCGCTCTCTTCACCACGCAGCGGCCGCCATAAATGGGGAGGTGGGAGGGAGGAGCAGGGAATGGGGCAGCGAATGGGCAGTGAGGGGCGGGGCCGCAGGGCGCAGCGGCGGGAAACAGGCACAGAAGGGAAAACGAGCACAATCAGGGCATCAAGGGGGCACAGAAAGGAAAAAAACGAGCACAATCAGGGCAGCAAGGGGGCACAGAAAGGAAAAAACGAGCACAATCAGGGGCAGCAAGGGGGCACAGAAAGGAAAAAACGAGCACAATCAGGGGCAGCAAGGGGGCACAGAAAGGAAAAATGAGCACAATCAGGGGCAGCAAGGGGGCACAGAAAGGAAAAATGAGCACAATCAGGGGCAGCAGCAGGGCACACAGACGGAGCTGTGTGGTGGGGGAGCGACCTACCAGTCAAGGTCAGGGGTCGCTTTAGACGGATACTCATCATCCATGTGTTTGAAATGTTGTGCTTTTAGATGGTTATTCATCATCCATGTGCTTGTGGTGCTGTGTTTTAGATGGTTATTCATCACCATGTGTTTGTGGTGTTGTAGTTTTGATGGTTATCCATCATTCATGTGTTTGAGATGTGCTTCAGATGGTTATTCATCACACATGTGTTTGTGGTGCTGTGCTTTAGATGGTTTTTCGTCACCCATGTGTTTGTGGTGTTGTGCTTTAGATGGCTAGTCATCACACATGTGTTTGTGGTGTTGTGCTTTAGACGGGTACTCATCATCCATGTGTTTGAAATGTTGTGCTTCAGATGGTAATTCATCAAACATGTGTTTGTGGTTTTGTGCTTTAGATGGTTATTCGTCACCCATGTATTTGTGGTGTTGTGCTTTAGATGGTTATCGATGATGCACGTGTTTGTGGTGTTGAGCTTCATATAGTTATTCATCACACATGTGTTTGTGGTGTTGTGCTTTAGATGGTTATTGATCACGCACATGTTTGTGGTGTGCTTTACATGGTTATTCATCACACATGTGTTTGTGGTGTTGTGCTTTAGATGTTTATTCATCACCATATGTTTGTGGTGTTGTGTTTTAGATGGCTAGTCATCACAGATGTGTTTGTAGTGTTGTGCTTTAGATGGTTATTTATCACCCATGTGTTTGTGGTATTGTGCTCTATATGGTTATTCATCACCATGTGTTTGTGGTGTCATGCTTTAGATGGTTATTCATCACCCATGTGTTTGTGGTGCTGTGGTTTAGATGGTTTTTTGTCATCTATGTGTTTGTGGTGTTGTACTTTAGATGGCTACTCATAATCCATGTGTTTGTGGTGTTGTGCTTTAGATGGTTATTCATCGTCCATGTCTTTGTGGTGTTGTGTTTTAACCCCTTCGCTGCTAGGCCTTTTCCCCCATGTGCTAAGCCTTTTTTGGCTATTTGGGGTAGTGCGCGCTTAGGCCCCTGTAACTTTTTGACCACATAAGGTATCCACGCCAAATTTGCGTCCTTTTCTTCCAACATCATGGGGATTGTAAAGGTACCCAGGGTTTGTGGATTCCCCTGGAGGGGACCCAGAAATTAGCCAAAATACAGCAAAATTTTGTTTTTTGGGAAAAATGCAAAAAAGGGCTACAGATGAAAGTGTCTTGTTTTTTCCCTGCAAATGGCATCAAAAAGGGGTTGTGGTGCTGAAATCACCATCTTCCCAGCTTCCAGGGACAAGTAGACTTTTGTCAGAAAACCAACTTTTTTACACAGTTTTGGCATTTTTCTGGGACATAGCCTATTTTTGCTATTTTTTGTGCTTTCAACCTCCTTCCAGTTAATGGTAGAAATGGGTATGAAACCAATAATGGATCCTGAAAAGCCATACATTTCTGAAAAGTAGACAAAATTCTGAATTCAGCAAGGGGTCATTCATTTGTGTAGATCCTTAAAGTTTTCCTAATAGAAACTAACAGTTAAATGAAGGAAAAATTGAAAATTAGTTGAAAAAAACAGCCATTTGTGTCAACGTTTTCACCTGTAACTTCTTCTAATTATGACAGCTATTTGAAAGCAATATACCGTTATATCCGCTGGACCTTTCTGGTTGTGGGGATATATAGGACTTGTAGGTTCACCAAGAACCCGACAGAACCCAGAGCCAATAACTGAGCAGCATCTTGCAATGGTTTTTTATTATGTACCGGGTATATAGCAATTATTTTGGGAAAATGTATACATGGAAAAATTGTTATGAAAGACACCTATGTATTTCTGAAATGGGAACAAAATGTAGATTTTAGAAACAGTAGATATTTGCACATTTCCGAAATTGGGAGTACCCATACTAGCATGAGAATTATAGGTCATTTTTCAAAATGACTTATTTTTACACATTGTCTTTCATTTGGAAGGCAGAAATGCATCGAAAGTCAATAGGTAATAACAGTTGCTCTACAATTCTGTGTTACCCTAAGTCTCCCGATAAAAATGGTACCTCACTTGTGTGGGTAGGCCTTGTGCCCACAACAGGAAATGGCTCAAAATGCAATGTGGACGTACCACATTTTCACAATGAAAAATTACCCTTTTTTTGAAAAGTGCCTAGCTGTAGTTTTTGAACCCTAGCTCTGCGGGCACTTAGGGAAACCTAGCTATTTGAAAGCAATATACCGTTATATCCGCTGGACCTTTCTGGTTGTGGGGATATATAGGACTTGTAGGTTCACCAAGAACCCGACGAACCCAGAGCCAATAACTGAGCAGCATCTTGCAATGGTTTTTTATTATGTACCGGGTATATAGCAATTATTTTGGGAAAATGTATACATGGAAAAATTGTTATGAAAGACACCTATGTATTTCTGAAATGGGAACAAAATGTAGATTTTAGAAACAGTAGATATTTGCACATTTCCAAAATTGGGAGTACCCATACTAGCATGAGAATTATAGGTCATTTTTCAAAATGACTTATTTTTACACATTGTCTTTCATTTGGAAGGCAGAAATGCATCGAAAGTCAATAGGTAATAACAGTTGCTCTACAATTCTGTGTTACCCTAAGTCTCCCGATAAAAATGGTACCTCACTTGTGTGGGTAGGCCTTGTGCCCACAACAGGAAATGGCTCAAAATGCAACGTGGACGTACCACATTTTCACAATGAAAAATTACCCTTTTTTTGAAAAATGCCTATCTGTAGTTTTTGAACCCTAGCTCTGCGGGCACTTAGGGAAACCTAGCAAACCTATACATTTTTGAAAACTAGACACCCAGGGGAATTCAGGACGGGGTGACTTGACTGGCTCTCACCAGGTTCTGTTACCCAGAATCCCTTGGAAACCTAAAAAATTGGTAAAAACACATTTTCCTCACTTTTCTGTGGTGAAAAGTTCTGGAATCTGCGCGGATCCACAAAATTCTACCCACCCCGCGTTCCCCAAGGTCTTCCGAAAACAATGGTACCTCACTTGTGTGGGTAGGCCTAGTGACCACGACAGGAAGCAGCGCAAAACGCAACGTGGACGCACCACATTTTCACAGTGAAAAATGACCCTTTTTTTGCAAAGTGCCTAGCTGTAGTTTTTGAACCCTAGCTCTGCCGGCACCTAGGGAAACCTAGCAAACCTATACATTTTTGGAAACTAGACAATCAGGGGAATCTAGGATGGGGTGACTTGACTGCCTCCCACCAGGTTCCGTTACCCAGAATTCCTCACAAACCTAAAAAATTGTCAAAAAAAACACATTTTCCACACATTTCTGTGGTGGAAAGTTCTGTAATCTGCGTGGATCCACAAATTTCCACCCACCCGCGTTCCCCAAAGTCTTACGAGAAAAATGGTACCTCACTTGTGTGGGTCGGCCTAGTGCCTGCGACAGGAAACGGCGCAAAACGCAACGTGGTCACACCTCAATTTCGCAGTGAAAAATGACCCTTTTTTGGCAAAGTGCCTAGCTGTAGTTTTTAACCCTAGCTCTGCCGGCACCTAGGGAAACGTAGCAAACCTATACATTTTGTAAAACTAGACACCCAGGGGAATCCAGGATGGGGTGACTTGACTGCCTCCCACCAGGTTCTGTTACCCAGAATCCCTCGCAAACCTAAAAATTATCAAAAAACCACATTTTCCCCACATTTCTGTGGTGGAAAGTTCTGGAATATGCGTGGATCCACAAATTTCCACCCACCCCGCGTTCCCCAAAGTCTTACGAGAAAAATGGTACCTCACTTGTGTGGGTCGGCCTAGTGCCTGCGACAGGAAACGGCGCAAAACGCAACGTGGTCACACCTCAATTTCGCAGTGAAAAATGACCCTTTTTGGCAAAGTGCCTAGCTGTAGTTTTTTAACCCTAGCTCTGCCGGCACCTAGGGAAACCTAGCAAACCTATACATTTTTGAAAACTAGACACCCAGGGGAATCCAGGATGGGGTGACTTGACTGCCTCCCACCAGGTTCTGTTACCCAGAATCCCTTGCAAACCTAAGAATTGTCCAAAAAACACATTTTCCCCACATTTCTGTGGTGGAAAGTTCTGGAATCTGCGTGGATCCACAAATTTCCGCCCACCCCGCGTTCTCCAAAGTCTTACGAGAAAAATGGTACCTCACTTGTGTGGGTCGGCCTAGTGCCTGCGACAGGAAACGGCGCAAAACGCAACGTGGTCACACCTCAATTTCGCAGTGAAAAATGACCCTTTTTTGGCAAAGTGCCTAGCTGTAGTTTTTGAACTCTAGCTCTGCCGGCCCCTAGGGAAACCTAGCAAACTTATACATTTTTGAAAACTAGACACCCAGGGGAATCCAGGATGGGGTGACTTGACTGCCTCCCACCAGATTCTGTTACCCAGAATCCCTTGCAAACCTAAAAAATTGTCCAAAAAAACACATTTTCCCCACATTTCTGTGGTGGAAAGTTCTGGAATCTGCGTGGATCCACAAATTTCCACCCACCCCGCGTTCCCCAAAGTCTTACGAGAAAAATGGTACCTCACTTGTGTGGGTCGGCCTAGTGCCCGCGACAGGAAACGGCACAAAACGCAACGTGGTCACACCTCAATTTCGCAGTGAAAAATTACCCTTTTTTTGCAAAGTGCCTAGCTGTAGTTTTTGAACCCTACCTCTGCCGGCACCTAGGGAAACCTAGCAAACCTATACATTTTTGAAAACTAGACACCCAGGGGAATCCAGGATGGGGTGACTTGACTGCCTCCCACCAGGTTCTGTTACCCAGAATCCCTTGCAAACCTAAAAAATTGTCCAAAAAAACACATTTTCCCCGCATTTCTGTGATGGAAAGTTCTGGAATCTGCGTGGATCCACAAATTTCCACCCACCCCGCGTTCTCCAAAGTCTTACGAGAAAAATGGTACCTCACTTGTGTGGGTCGGCCTGGTGCCTGCGACAGGAAACGGCGCAAAACGCAACGTGGTCACACCTCAATTTTGCAGTGAAAAATGACCCTTTTTTGGCAAAGTGCCTAGCTGTACTTTTTTAACCCTAGCTCTGCCGGCACCTAGGGAAACCTAGCAAACCTATACATTTTTTAAAACTAGACACGAAGGGGAATCCAGGATGGGGTGACTGGACTGCCTCCCACCAGGTTCTGTTACCCAGAATCCCTTGCAAACCTAAAAAATTGTCAAAAAAACCACATTTTCCCCACATTTCTGTGGTGGAAAGTTCTGGAATCTGCGTGGATCCACAAATTTCCACCCACCCCGCGTTTCCCAAAGTCTTACGAGAAAAATGGTACCTCACTTGTGTGGGTCGGCCTTGTGCTTGCGACAGGAAACGGCGCAAAACGCAACGTGGTCACACCTCAATTTCGCAGTGAAAAATGACCCTTTTTTGGCAAAGTGCCTAGCTGTAGTTTTTGAACCCTAGCTCTGCCGCCACCTAGGGAAACCTAGCAAACCTATACATTTTTGAAAACTAGACACCCAGGGGAATCCAGGATGGGGTGACTTGACTTCCTCCCACCAGGTTCTGTTACCCAGAATCCCTTGCAAACCTAAAAAATTGTCAAAAAACACATTTCCCCCACATTTCTGTGGTGGAAAGTTCTGGAATCTGCGTGGATCCACAAATTTCCGCCCACCCCGCGTTCCCCAAAGTCTTACGAGAAAAATGGTACCTCACTTGTGTGGGTCGGCCTAGTGCCCGCGACTGGAAACGGCGCAAAACGCAACGTGGTCACACCTCAATTTCGCAGTGAAAAATGACCCTTTTTGGCAAAGTGCCTAGCTGTAGTTTGTGAACCCTAGCTCTGCTGGCACCTAGGGAAACCTACCAAACACACACATTTCTGAAAAGTAGACACCCGGGGGCTTCCAGGGAGGTATGGCTTGCATGGATCCCCCAACCTTGCTTACCCAGAATCCCCTGCAAACCTCAATTTTAGCTGAAAAAATTACTTTTTCACACATTTTTGTGTGGAAAGTGTGGCATCACTGGCCTCACACAAATTTCCTACCACCCAGCGTTCCCCAGGTCTCCCGATAAAAATGGTGCCTCACTTGTGTGGGAGGCCTAAGTACCCGCGACAGGCAAGGGCCCAAAACGTAGTGAGGCTGACATCAAAATTGCCTATCTCAAAACCACCTGGTTTTGCAAGGGGTCACCTGGGTTTTGGCCCGTGCTCGGCGGCCATCTAGGGAAACCTACCAAACCCACACATTTCTGAAAAGTAGACACCCGGGGCTTCCAGGGAGGTATGGCTTGCGTGGCTCTCCCAACGTTTCCTTACCCAGAATCCCTGCAAACCTCAATTATAGCTGAAAAAATCACTTTTTTCACACATTTTTGTGTGGGAAAGTGTGGCATCACTGGCCTCACCCAAATTTCCTACCACCCAGCGTTTTCCCAGGTCTCCCGATAAAAATGGTGCCTCACTTGTGTGGGAGGCCCAAGTACCGGCGACGGGCAAGGGCCCAAAACGTAGTGAGGCGACATCAAAATTGCCTATCTCAAAACCACCTGGTTTTGCAAGGGGGGTCACCTGGGTTTTGAGGCAACATCAACATTGCCTATCAAAAAATGTTTTGGGCCCTTGCCTGTTGCGGTTACTTGGGCCTCCCACACAAGTGAGGCACCATTTTTATCGGGAGACCTGGGGGAACGCTGGGTGGTAGGAAATTTGTGTGAGCCCGGTGATGCCACACTTTCCCACACAAAAATGTGTGAAAAAAGGTGATTTTTTTCAGCTAAAATTGAGGTTTGCAGGGGATTCTGGGTAAGGAAACGTTGGGGGATCCACGCAAGCCATACCTCCCTGGAAGCCCCCGGGTGTCTACTTTTCAGAAATGTGTGGGTTTGGTAGGTTTCCCTAGATGGCCGCCGAGCACGGGGCCAAAGACCCAGGTGACCCCCCTTGCAAAACCAGGTGGTTTTGAGATAGGCAATTTTGATGTCGCCTCACTACGTTTTGGGCCCTTGCCTGTCGCGGGTACTTGGGCCTCCCACACAAGTGAGGCACCATTTTTATCGGGAGACCTGGGGGAACGCTGGGTGGTAGGGAATTTGTGTGAGCCCGGTGATGCCACACTTTCCCACACAAAAATTTCTGAAAAAAGTGATTTTTTCAGCTAAAATTGAGGTTTGCAGGGGATTCTGGGTAAGGAAACGTTGGGGGATCCACGCAAGCCATACCTCCCTGGAAGCCTCCGGGTGTCTACTTTTCAGAAATGTGTGGGTTTGGTAGGTTTCCCTAGGTGGCCGCTGAGCCCCGGGCCAAAAACCCAGGTGACCCCCCTTGCAAAACCAGGTCATTATGAGATAATGTGTTTATTTCTGCAGCGTGAAAATTTTGGCACAATATTGCAAGGAAAATGTGACAGACATTTTGAGGTTTGCAGGACATTGTGGGTACCATAACTTGTTGGGATCCACAAGAGAGATATCACCATGTACTCCCATGGGTGTTTCGTTTACGACAATATCTACAGTTGGTAGGTTATTCTTAGACGGAATGTACACCTTGGCAGACAGACTAAAAAGACAAAGATTACTGCACAGCCATCTATTCCTCAAGCACACACACATACTGGTTGGATTTGGCACGAGGGCAAGTGATGGTTCAGTATATACAATTTTATTAACAAGAGATTTCACAAAAATGAAATGCACTGTCAATAATTGAAAGGACAAAAACTGAACCAGTGACTCGCAGCTCGTGAGCTGTAAAGCCACGTCAAGGCCCCAACCGCTTTACAGGCCATTCACACACCTTTCATACGTGATACACACAAGACCATTCACACCACCAGGCACGAAACAAACACATTACAACATTCACAAAAAGGGACAAGGTACACCCTGCTTGAGAAAGATAAAAAAAAATATTACTGCACAGCCATCTAATCCTCAAGCACACACACACATACTGGTTGGATTTGGCACGAGGGTGAGTGATGGTTCAGTATATACAATTGTATTAACAAGTGATTTCACAAAAATGAAATGCTCTGTTAATAATTGAAAGGACGAGAAACTGAACCATTGACTCACAGCTCGTGAGCTGTAAAGCCACGACAAGGCACCAACCTCTTTACAGGCCATTCATACACCTTTCATACGTGTGACAAATACAAAACCATTCACACCACCAGCCGCGGGCCCATCACATTACAACCCTCACACCAGCAGACATCGCCATTCAAGGGCCCATCACTTTCACACGCCCACATTCCTAACACAGCAACCACACAAGCTGATGGATTGCGTGGAGTGTCGCTCGGCTAGCAGTGTGTGTAGTGACCAGCAGCAAGTCACTACTCACACACTGCCAGCCGAGCGCCAGTCCACGCACACCGCCAGCCAAGCGCCACTTCACGCACACCGCCAGCCAAGCGCCACTCCACGCACACCGCCAGCCAAGCGCCACTCCACGCACACCGCCAGCCAAGTGCCACTCCACGCACACCGCCAGCCAAGTGCCACTCCACGCACACCGCCAGCCTAGCGCCACTCCACGCACACCGCCAGCCTAGCGCCACTCCACGCACACCGCCAGCCAAGCGCCACTCCACGCACACCGCCAGCCAAGCGCCACTCCACGCACACCGCCAGCCAAGAGCCACTCCACGCACACCGCCAGCCAAGAGCCACTCCACGCACACCGCCAGCCAAGCGCCACTCCACGCACACCGCCAGCCAAGCACCAGCCTACACACACCACCATCACATTTAGGATTTTTTTATACAAAAAGAAAACACAAACAAATTGCAAATAGATACAAATCTACTAACACAAAATCAGAAACTAAATACATTGCACTAATGCCAACCTTGAAACAGAACAACAATTCTTAAACATTACAGACCAGGCAATTCACTTTACCACTCATGGTTGCTCCCAATAATTCTTTTGCTTGTGGTACGCTCTATAACAAGCAGGCACACACAGCCCAGGGTTAGAAGGACACTCAGGGCAGTACATACGAGTCTCCTTCCGCGTACCTCTTCGCCAACAGACTCTACATCTCCTAGTGGGAAAGTCTTTTGAGGGTGTAGGAGGAATGTGATCAGGAAAGTGGCGATCTTTCAATCGAGCCACATCCTCCACCACTCCAACTCTAGGAACACTTGCCTGTTCCACAACAACAAGGCTGCCTATGACAGACTGCTGAAACTGAACAAAAGTCAACTTTGACGCAGGAGAACACACCTTGAACACAACAAAAGCATTGAAAGTTGCTAAATTGAAGAGATGGATGGCCAACTTCTTATACCAAATGTAAGCCTTACGAATAGCAGTGTAAGGTTCCAACCTCTGATCTACTCTATCAACACCACCCATGTGCTTATTGTAGTCTAAAATGCACACAGGTTTGCGCACTTCAGCAATCTGACCCCAAACAGCCACAGGTGAAGTACTCTCATCATGGATGGTAGTCAGCATGTACACATCTCTCCTGTCCACAAATTTCACAGCTAGCAGTTCCTCACTACGCAAGGCACTGCACTGTCCCCTCTGAAGTTTTTTGCAAACAAGCTCTTTTGGATAACCTTTACGGTTAGAGCGGATTGTGCCACAAGCAAAAGTGTCCACTTTGAACAATTCCTTAAACAATTGCACAGCAGTGTAGAAGTTATCAAGGTACAAATGGTGGCCTCTGTTAAACAGTCCTCTAGCAAGATCCCACACAATTTTCTCTGAAACTCCAAAAGTGGACGGACAACCAGGGGGTCAATAGTGGAATCCCTACCAGTGTACACACGCAAATTAAAAACATATCCTGTCCTACTCTCAGACAACATATACAGCTTAATTCCATAGCGTGCCCTCTTGCTAGGAATGTACTGCCTAAAAACCAAACAGCCCTTGAACAGGACCAAAGACTCATCAATAGATATTTCTTTCCCTGGAGTATAGATCTCTGAAAATCGATCTACAAAGTGATCAAGAACAGGCCGAATCTTAAAAGACGGTCACATTCAGGGTGATCTCGTGGCAACGCCAAACCATTATCAACAAAATGCAGCATCCGAAGCAAAAGTAAATACCGATCACGAGTCATAACTGCAGAAAATATGGCCGTTGCCATCAAGGGACTGGTAGACCAATATGAACCCATGGACGGCTTCCTTATCAAACCCATCAAAAAAGTCAAACCCATAAACTTCTTCATCTCTTCCAGATTTGTGGGACTCCACCGGGTAGCTCTAGAATGGGGCCTAAGTCTGGCACTGTTGTCCCTCAAAAACTGTTCAGCATACAAATTAGTCTGCTCAACAATCTCACCCAAAAATACATCATCCATAAACAACTGAAAATACTGTATAGGCAAATAATGTTCACAATCCACTCTACACCCTGCATAACCACTAAAGGCAGGCAACACCGGCTGCACCATGTTTGGATCAACCCAGAGTCCAGCACTTCCAGTAGGAAGCCTAGCAGCCCCAGGCTGCAATCCAGATGCCTCTTGCACCATCGGCACAGTAGTATCCTCCTCTAAAACAGGCACTTCATCTGCACTGAGAGTACCTTCATCATCCGATGATTCCATGTGGAGAGAAAACTCACTGCCTGAATCTTCCCCTCCCTCCTCTCCCTCAGACGCACTGTCAGTCTCATAATCCTGCTCAGAGGAAGATTCAAGAAGCAAACCAACCACCTGCTGAGCAGTAATTCTACGGCTAGCCATAATGCTTACTAATAAAGGTTACTTGTCAAACAAGTCAACAACAACAAACCCTTTGTAAAAAAAAGAAATAAACAAAATGTAGCTTTATCACAAAGACCTATATACTCCAACACTATACCACTCACGTGACAGAAGCAGCAAGACTCACCACCACCTACTCTGCACAGACACAGTAAGGATCAACAATATCCCTTTAAAAAAGAAGAAAAAAAAATTACACATAAGACAATGTAAAACATCGCAAAGAATTTCATGCTCTGAACACTAACAAATATGCTGCCATTATGACACCACTTACAAAAAAATTCATTCATGCATGACAATAATACTCATTTGGAGTACACACAACAAAAATATTTTTCTTACCAAATAAATGCAATTACGCAAAACTGCAGAACAACCACTGCCGAAACCGCAAACAGGAATCAAAAGCTTTACACTAGAATAAAAAGGAGAAAAAAAACATTACAATCACATATGCAAATAATGCACCAGCCCACACACAATCCACCAGCCAAGCTAAGGGGTAGGTGGGCCAAAGAGTATAAATAAAATATTCACCCCCGTAAAAGGGGAGCAACCCGTGCCCTTTTGGCCACTCCCCAACACAAAAATTTAAAAAACCCTGGTGTCTAGTGACTTCTGACCTCCTTGGGGGCAGATGAGCCTAAAAACATACTGCTATTCTGCCACCCAAGGTGTCACTCTCCACAAATAAATGCCTGGTGGACTAGTGGGAAGATACCTTTATCTTCCGCACACGATCTCTCACTACTCAACTCTACTCTCAACTCTATTCACAACTGGATGTTAGCTCACCAACTCATTCTGAATCCCGCCAAAACTGAATTCCTCCTCCTCTCTACCTCTCTCTCACCTCCTCCTGTTCAATCTTGGATGGATCAGCTGAACCTACTCAACAACAAACCCATCAATGTCGACAGCGCTAAATCCCTAGGTGTCATTCTTGACAAAAGACTCAACCTAATCTCCCACATCAACTCTATTGCTAAGAACGCACGTTACCAGTTGCGCCTTCTATGGGGGATCCGTCGGTTCTTCCCGGAGAAAGACTTAAAAACCTTGGTACAATCTCTGGTTCTCTCAAGACTGGATTATTGCAATTCTCTTCTGACGGGCCTACCCAAATCCCACCTCTCCCCTCTCAAATCCATCCTCCATTCAGCAGCTCGCTTCATTTCAGGGTCTAAACGAAGCGACCACGTCACTCCTATCCTGTCCTCTCTTCGATGGCTTCCGATCGAGGCAAGATCTATTTACAAAACTGCCTGCATCACACACAAAGCCTTACACACGTCCTCCCCTCGTTACCTGGCGAATAAATTGAAATTGTCCGGTGGCTCTCGCCCTTCTCGCAATGCGAAAAAGCTTCTGCTTGAGCCCCCCCGTCTTCAAAAGGGAAAGATCGATGGCGCAATCCTTCTCAGGCAATGCGGTGAGAATCTGGAACTCGCTTCCCCCATTGCTCCGTGCCACCTCCTCTACCCGGATCTTCTAAGCTGACCTCAAATCTCTTCTCTTCCAAAGACACTTTCAGAACTAATACTTTCACTCTCAGCCCCCTCTAGGAAGTTCGCTCTTCATTGTAAATTTGTACTTTTTCCTGTACATTCCTCACCCTTGCGTGCTGTGCTGGATTTGTGTACCCTTCATTTAATTCACGCCCTCTCTACTCCCTCAAGGAAGTTCTTCCACTATAGGAAATTCTGTACTCCATGCCTATAGAAGTGCCTTCCCAGTGTGTTCTGCCACTTATTGCAGTATTATACCTCTATTTGTATTTTGTATCTCATGTATCATGCACAATTGTCACTTTTTCCTCATGTAATGTAACGCTTGCTTTTGTATTATGCTCACTTGTAACCTTCTCATCCATGTAATGTTACTGTTCCTATTGTGAAGCGCTCTCACACCTTCGGGTAAAGCCCGCGCTATATATATAAAACTGCCCCCCACAGGGGGCAGAGCACCAAAAACATAAGGCCCCCAAAAGGGGAGCGACCCTTGCCCAAGGGGCCGCTCCCCAAAACAGTATTTTCCATTTTTTTTAAAAATTCCCTGGCATCTAGTGGGCATTCTTGCTGCACGATCGCATGATCGTGCAGCAGGAATGCACAAAAGAGTCATCGAGGGAAAGGAAAGGGTTTTCCTTTCCCTCGATGCCTCTTCTGTTTCAAATCCCCCCTCCCCGGAGCCAAATCTAACCTTATTCCCCGACGCGCTATTGTGAAGCGCTCTCACACCTTTGGGTAAAGCCCCGCGCTATATAAATAAAACTGCCCCCCAGGGGGCAGAGCACCAAAACATAAGGCCCCCAAAGGGGAGCGACCCTTGCCCAAGGGGCCGCTCCCCAAAACAGTATTTCCGTTTAAAAAAAAAATTCCCTGGCGTCTAGTGGGCATTCCTGCTGCACGATTGCATGATCGTGCAGCAGGAATGCACAAAAGAGGCATCGAGGGAAAGGAAACGGTTTTCTTTCCCTCGATGCCTCTTCTGTTTCAAATCCCCCTCCCCTGAGCCAAAACTAACCTTATTCCCCGACGCGCTGGAAGCAAATGGCTTCCAGCGCGTCGCGGAACAAAGGAAACCCCCAATGACGTCAGTGCGCCTCGCGCGCTGGCGTCATTGAGGGCGGGGGAGGCAGGGAAGCCCTTCCCCTGCCTTCCCCCAAAAAACCCGACGATCGGATTCCCACGGGGGAGCACCAGCGCTTCCCCCGTGGGTGGTCTTATGACGAGCTGGACTCGTCATGAGCACACGACCACTGTGTGCCATGACGAGTCCAGCTCGTCATGAGCATCGAAGGGGTTAAATGGATATTCATCACCATGTGTTTGTGGTGTTGTGGTTTAGATGGTTATCCATAATCCATGTTTTCAAGATGTTGTGTTTCAGATGGTTATTCATCACACATGTGTTTCTGGTGTTGTGCTTAAGATGGTTATTCATCACACATGTGTTTGTGGTGTTGTGCTTTAGATGGTTATCCATCATCCATGTGTTTGATATGTTGTGCTTCAGATGGTTATTCGTCACATACGTGTTTGTGGTGCTGTGCTTTAGATGGTTATTCATCATCCATGTGTTTGTGGTGTTGTGTTTAGATGGTTATTGATCACACATGTGTTTGTGGTGTTGTGCTTTAGATAGTGATTCATCACTCATGTGTTTGTGGTGTTGTGCTTCAGATGGTTATTCTTCTCACATGTGTTTGTGGGGTTGTGCTTTAGAATGGATGTGTATTCATCACCCATGACTTTATGGTGTTGTGCTTTAGATAGTTACTCATCATCCATGTGTTTGTGGTGTTTTGCTTTAGATGGTTATTCATCATCCATGTGTTTGTGGTATTGTGCTCTAGATGGTTACTCATCATCCATGTGTTTGTGATGTTGTGCCTCAGGTGGTTATTCATCACACATGTGTTTGTGGTGTTGTGCTTTAAATGGTTATTCATCACATGTGTTTGTAGTGTTTTGCTTTAGATGGTTATTCATCATCCATGTGTTTGTGGTATTGTGCTTTAGATGGTTACTCATCATCCAGGTGTTTGTGGTGATGTGCTTCCGATGGCTATTCATCACACATGTGTTTGTGGTGTTCTGCTTTAGATGGTTATTGATCACACAGGTGTTTGTGGTGTTGTGCTTCAGATGGTTATTCAACACCCATGTGTTTTTGGTGTTGTGCTTCAGATGGTTATTCATCACAAATGTGTTTGTGGTGTTGTGCTTTAGATGGTTATTTATCATCCATGTATTTGTGGTGTGCTTTAGATGGTTACTCATCACCATGTGTTTGTGGTGTTGTGCTTTAGACGACTATTCATCATTTATGTGTTTGTGGTGTTGTGCTTCAGATGGTTATTCATCCCACATGTGTTTGTTGTGTTGTGCTTAAGATGGTTATTCATCATCCATGTGTTTGTGGTGTTATGCTTCAGATGGTTATTCATCACCCATGTGTTTGTGGTGCTGTCCTTTAGATGGTTAGTCATCATCCATGTGTTTGTGTTGTTGTGCTTTAGATGGTTATTCATCACCATGTGTTTGTGGTGTTGTTCTTTAGTTGGTTACTCATCATTCATGTGTTTGAGACGTTGTGCTTCAGATGGTCATTCATCACACATGTGTTTTGTGGTGTTGTGCTTTATATGGTTATTCGTCACCCATGTGTTTTGTGGTGTTGTACTTTGGATGGTAAATTCTTCGCCATGTGTTTGTGGTGTTGTGCTTTAGATGCTTATTGATCATGCACGTGTTTGTGGTGTTGTGCTTCAGATGGTTATTCATCAGACATGTGTTTGTGGTGTTGCGCTTTAGATGGTTATTCATTAACATGTGTTTGTAGTGTTGTGCTTTAGATGGTTATTCATCATCCATGTGTTTGTGGTGTTGTGCTTTAGATGGTTATTGATCACACATGTGTTTGTAGTGTTGTGCAATAGATGGTTACTGATCACACATGTGTTTGTGGTGTTGTGCTTTAGATGGTTATTCGTCACCCATGTGTTTGTGGCGTTGTGGTTTAGATGGTTATTCATCATCCATGTGTTTGTGGTGTTGTGCTTTAGATGGGTATTCATCATCCATGTGTTTGTGGTGTTGTGTTTTAGACGACAATTCATCATCCATGTATTTGTGGTGTTGTGCTTCAGATGGTTATTCATCCCACTTGTGTTTGTTGTGTTGTGCTTAAGATGGTTATTGATCACCATGTGTTTGTGGTGTTGTGCTTTAGATGGTTATTGATCATGCACCTTTTTTCTGGTGTTGTGTTTTAGATGGTTATTGATCATGCATGTGTTTGTAGTGTTATGCTTCAGATGGTTATTCATCACCCATGGGTTTGTGGTGTTGTGCTTTAGATGGTTATTCATCATCCATGTGTTTGTGGTATTGTGCTTTAGATGGTTACACATCATCCATGTGCTTGTGATGTTGTGCCTCAGATGGTTATTCATCACACATGTGTTTGTGGAGTTGTGCTTTAAATGGTTATTCATCACCATGTGTTTGTGGTGTTGTGCTTTAGATGGTTATTGATGATGCACGTGTTTGTGGTGTTTTGCTTCAGATGGTTAATCATCACACATGTGTTTGTGGTGTTGTGCTTTAGATGGTTTTCATCACCATGTGTTTGTGGTCTTGTGCTTTAGATGGTTATTCATCACCCATGTGTTTGTGGTGTTGTGCTTTAGATCGTTATTTATCACCCATGTGTTTGTGGTGTTATGCTTCAGATGGTTATTCATCACCCATGTGTTTGTGGTGCTGTGGTTTAGATGGTTATTTGTCATCTATGTGTTTGTGGTGTTGTACTTTAGATGGTTATTCATCATCCATGTGCTTGTGGTGCTGTGTTTTAGATGGTTATTCATCACCATGTGTTTGTGATGTTGTAGTTTAGATGGTTATCCATCATTCATGTGTTTGAAATGTTGTGCTTCAGATGGTTATTCATCACACATGTTTGTGGTGCTGTGTTTTAGATGGTTATTCGTCACCCATGTGTTTGTGGTGTTGTGCTTTAGATGGCTATTCATCACACATGTGTTTGTGGTGTTGTGCTTTAGATGGTTATTCATCACCATGTGTTTGTGGTGTTGTGCTTTAGACGGGTACTCATCATCCATGTGTTTGAAAAGTTGTGCTTCAGATCGTTATTCATCAAACATGTGTTTGTGGTTTTGTGCTTTAGATGGTTATTCGTCACCCATGTATTTGTGGTGTTGTGCTTTAGATGGTTATCGATGATGCACGTGTTTGTGGTGTTGAGCTTCATATAGTTATTCATCACACATGTGTTTGTGGTGTTGTGCTTTAGATAGTTATTGATCACGCACATGTTTGTGGTGTGCTTTAAATGGTTATTCATCACACATGTGTTTGTGGTGTTGTGCTTTAGATGGCTATTCATCACACATGTGTTTGTGGTGTTGTGCTTTAGATGTTTATTCATCACCATATGTTTGTGGTGTTGTGTTTTAGATGGCTATTCATCACACATGTGTTTGTGGTGTTGTGCTTTAGATGGTTATTTATCACCCATGTGTTTGTGGTATTGTGCTCTATATGGTTATTCATCACCATGTGTTTGTGGTGTCATGCTTTAGATGGTTATTCATCACCCATGTGTTTGTGGTGCTGTGGTTAAAATGGTTTTTTGTCATCTATGTGTTTGTGGTGTTGTACTTTAGATGGCTACTCATAATCCATGTGTTTGTGGTGTTGTGCTTTAGATGGTTATTCATCGTCCATGTCTTTGTGGTGTTGTGTTTTAAATGGATATTCATCACCATGTGTTTGTGGTGTTGTGGTTTAGATGGTTATCCATAATCCATGTTTTCAAGATGTTGTGTTTCAGATGGTTATTCATCACACATGTGTTTGTGGTGTTGTGCTTTAGATGGTTATTCATCACACATGTGTTTGTGGTGTTGTGCTTTAGATGGTTATTTATCACCATGTGTTTGTGGTGTTGTGCTTTAGATGGTTATCCATCATCCATGTGTTTGATATGTTGTGCTTCAGATGGTTATTCGTCACATACGTGTTTGTGGTGCTGTGCTTTAGATGGTTATTCATCATCCATGTGTTTGTGGTGTTGTGTTTAGATGGTTATTGATCACACATGTGTTTGTGGTGTTGTGCTTTAGATAGTGATTCATCACTCATGTGTTTGTGGTGTTGTGCTTCAGATGGTCATTCTTCTCACATGTGTTTGTGGGGTTGTGCTTTAGAATGGATGTGTATTCATCACCCATGAGTTTATGGTGTTGTGCTTTAGATAGTTACTCACCATCCATGTGTTTGTGGTGTTTTGCTTTAGATGGTTATTCATCATCCATGTGTTTGTGGTATTGTGCTCTAGATGGTTACTCATCATCCATGTGTTTGTGATGTTGTGCCTCAGGTGGTTATTCATCACACATGTGTTTGTGGTGTTGTGCTTTAAATGTTTATTCATCACATGTGTTTGTAGTGTTTTGCTTTAGATGGTTATTCATCATCCATGTGTTTGTGGTATTGTGCTTTAGATGGTTACTCATCATCCAGGTGTTTGTGGTGATGTGCTTCCGATGGCTATTCATCACACATGTGTTTGTGGTGTTGTGCTTTAGATGGTTATTGATCACACAGGTGTTTGTGGTGTTGTGCTTCAGATGGTTATTCATCACCCATGTGTTTTTGGTGTTGTGCTTCAGATGGTTATTGATCACACAGGTGTTTGTGGTGTTGTGCTTCAGATGGTTATTCATCACCCATGTGTTTTTGGTGTTGTGCTTCAGATGGTTATTCATCACCATGTGTTTGTGGTGCTGTGCTTTAGATGGTTATTGATCACGCACTTGTTTGTGGTGTTGTGCTTTAGACGACTATTCATCATTTATGTGTTTGTGGTGTTGTGCTTCAGATGGTTATTCATCACCCATGTGTTTGTGGTGCTGTGCTTTAGATGGTTATTGATGAAGCACTTGTTTGTGGTGTTGTGCTTTAGATGGTTATTCATCATCCATGTGTTTGTGGTGTTATGCTTCAGATGGTTATTCATCACCCATGTGTTTGTGGTGATGTGCTTCAAATGGTTATTCATCACACATGTGTTTGTGGTGTTGTGCTTTAAATGGTTATTCATCACCATGTGTTTGTGGTGTTGTGCTTTAGATGGTTTTTCATAGTCCATGTGTTTGTGGTATTGTGCTTTAGATGGTTACTCATCATCCATGTGTTTGTGGTGATGTGCTTCAAATGGTTATTCATCACACATGTTTTTGTGGTGTTGTGCTTTAGATGGTTATTCGTCACCCATGTGTTTGTGGTGTTGTGCTTCAGATGGTTATTCATCACAACTGTGTTTGTGGTGTTGTGCTTTAGATGGTTATTCATCACACATGTGTTTGTGGTGTTGTGCTTTAGATGGTTATTGATCATGCACCTGTTTGTGGTGTTGTGCTTTAGATGGTTATTCATCATCCATGTGTTTGTGGTGTTATGCTTTAGATGGTTACTCATCACCATGTGTTTGTGGTATTATGCTTTAGATCGTTATTCATCATCCATGTGTTGGTGGTGTTGTGTTTTAGATGATTCATCATCCATGTGTTTGTGGTGTTGTGCTTCAGATGGTTATTCATCTCACTTGTGTTTGTTGTGTTGTGCTTAAGATGGTTATTCATCACCATGTGTTTGTGGTGTTGTGCTTTTGATGGTTACTGATCACACACGTGTTTGTGGTGTTGTGCTTTAGATGGTTATTCATCAACCATGTGTTTGTGGTGTTGTGTTTTAGATGGTTAGTGATCACACATGTGTTTGTGGTGTTGTACTTTCGACGGGTATTCATCACCCATGTGTTTGTAGTGTTATGCTTCAGATGGTTATTCATCACCCATGTCTTTGTGGTACTGTGCTTTAGATGGTTATTCGTCATCTATGTGTTTGTGGTGTTGTGCTTTAGATGGCTACTCATAATTCATGTGTTTGAGGTGTTGTGCTTTAGATGGCTACTCATCATCCATGTGTTTGTGGTGTTGTGCTTTAGATAGTTATTCATCATCCATGCGTTTGTGGTGTTGTGCTTTAGATGGTTACTCATCATCCATGTGTTTGAGATGTTGTGCTTCAGATGGTTATTCATCACACATGTGTGTGTGGTTTTGTGCTTTAGATGGTTATTCGTCACCCATGTGTTTGTGTTGTGGTGCTTTGGATGGTTAATTCTTCGCCATGTGTTTGTGGTATTGTACTTTAGATGGTTATTGATGATGCACGTGTTTGTGGTGTTGTGCTTCAGATGGTTATTCATCACACATGTGTTTGTGGTGTTGTGCTTTAGATGGTTTTCATCACCTTGTGTTTGTGGTCTTGTGCTTTAGATGGTTATTCATCACACATGGTTGTGGTGTTGTGCTTTAAATGATTATTGATCACGCACATGTTCGTTATGTTGTGCTTTAGATGGTTATTCATCACAACACATATGTTTGTGGTGTTGTGCTTTAGATCGTTATTTATCACCCATGTGTTTGTGGTGTTATGCATCAGATGGTTATTCATCACCCATGCGTTTGTGGTGCTGTGGTTTAGATGGTTATTTGTCATCTATGTGTTTGTGGTGTTGTACTTTAGATGGCTACTCATAGTCCATGTGTTTGTGGTGTTGTGCTTTAGATGGTTATTCATCATCCATGTGCTTGTGGTGCTGTGTTTTAGATGGTTATTCATCACCATGTGTTTGTGGTGTTGTAGTTTAGATGGTTATCCATCATTCATGTGTTTGAGATGTTGTGCTTTAGATGGTTATTCATCATCCATGTGTTTGTGGTGTTATGCTTTTAATGGTTACTGATCACACACGTGTTTGTGGTGTTGTGCTTTAGATGGTTATTCATCATCCATGTGCTTGTGGTGTTATGCATCAGATGGTTATTCATCACCCATGCGTTTGTGGTGCTGTGGTTTAGATGGTTATTTGTCATCTATGTGTTTGTGGTGTTGTACTTTAGATGGCTACTCATAGTCCATGTGTTTGTGGTGTTGTGCTTTAGATGGTTATTCATCATCCATGTGCTTGTGGTGCTGTGTTTTAGATGGTTATTCATCACCATGTGTTTGTGGTGTTGTAGTTTAGATGGTTATCCATCATTCATGTGTTTGAGATGTTGTGCTTCAGATGGTTATTTATCACACATGTGTTTGTGGTGCTGTGCTTTAGATGGTTATTCGTCACCCATGTGTTTGTGGTGTTGTGCTTTAGATGGCTATTCATCACACATGTGTTTGTGGTGTTGTGCTTTAGATGGTTATTCATCACCATGTGTTTGTGGTGTTGTGCTCTAGATGGTTACTCATCATCCATGTGTTTGTGATGTTGTGCCTCAGGTGGTTATTCATCACACATGTGTTTGTGGTGTTGTGCTTTAAATGGTTATTCATCACATGTGTTCGTAGTGTTTTGCTTTAGATGGTTATTCATCATCCATGTGTTTGTGGTATTGTGCTTTAGATGGTTACTCATCATCCAGGTGTTTGTGGTGATGTGCTTCCGATGGCTATTCATCACACATGTGTTTGTGGTGTTGTGCTTTAGATGGTTATTGATCACACAGGTGTTTGTGGTGTTGTGCTTCAGATGGTTATTCATCACCCATGTGTTTTTGGTGTTGTGCTTCAGATGGTTATTCATCACAAATGTGTTTGTGGTGTTGTGCTTTAGATGGTTATTTATCATCCATGTATTTGTGGAGTGCTTTAGATGGTTACTCATCACCATGTGTTTGTGGTGTTGTTCTTTAGACAACTATTCATCATTTATGTGTTTGTGGTGTTGTGCTTCAGATGGTTATTCATCCCACATGTGTTTGTTGTGTTGTGCTTAAGATGGTTATTCATCACCATGTGTTTGTGGTGCTGTGCTTTAGATGGTTATTGATCACGCACTTGTTTGTGGTGTTGTGCTTTAGATGGTTATTCATCATCCATGTGTTTGTGGTGTTATGCTTCAGATGGTTATTCATCACCCATGTGTTTGTGGTGCTGTCCTTTGGATGGTTAGTCATCATCCATGTGTTTGTGTTGTTGTGCTTTAGATGGTTATTCATCACCATGTGTTTGTGGTGTTGTTCTTTAGTTGGTTACTCATCATTCATGTGTTTGAGATGTTGTGCTTCAGATGGTCATTCATCACACATGTGTTTTGTGGTGTTGTGCTTTATATGGTTATTCGTCACCCATGTGTTTTGTGGTGTTGTACTTTGGATGGTAAATTCTTCGCCATGTGTTTGTGGTGTTGTGCTTTAGATGGTTATTGATCATGCACATGTTTGTGGTGTTGTGCTTCAGATGGTTATTCATCAGACATGTGTTTGTGGTGTTGCGCTTTAGATGGTTATTCATTAACATGTGTTTGTAGTGCTGTGCTTTAGATGGTTATTCATCATCCATGTGTTTGTGGTGTTGTGCTTTAGATGGTTATTGATCACACATGTGTTTGTGATGTTGTGCAATAGATGGTTACTGATCACACATGTGTTTGTGGTGTTGTGCTTTAGATGGTTATTCGTCACACATGTGTTTGTGGCGTTGTGGTTTAGATGGTTATTCATCATCCATGTGTTTGTGGTGTTGTGCTTTAGATGGTTACTCATCACCATGTGTTTGTGGTGTTGTGCTTTAGATGGTTATTCATCATCCATGTGTTTATGGTGTTGTGTTTTAGACGACTATTCATCATCCATGTATTTGTGGTGTTGTGCTTCAGATGGTTATTCATCTCACTTGTGTTTGTTGTGTTGTGCTTAAGATGGTTATTGATCACCATGTGTTTGTGGTGTTGTGCTTTAGATGGTTATTGATCATGCACCTTTTTTCTGGTGTTGTGTTTTAGATGGTTATTGATCATGCATGTGTTTGTAGTGTTATGCTTCAGATGGTTATTCATCATCCATGTGTTTGTGGTATTGTGCTTAGATGGTTACACATCATCCATGTGCTTGTGATGTTTCGCCTCAGATGGTTATTCATCACACATGTGTTTGTGGAGTTGTGCTTTAAATGGTTATTCATCACCATATGTTTGTGGTGTTGTGCTTTAGATGGTTTTTCATAGTCCATGTGTTTGTGGTGTTGTGATTTAGATGGTTACTCATCATCCATGTGTGTGTGGTGATGTGCTTCAAATGGTTATTCATCACACATGTGTTTGTGGTGTTGTGCTTTAGATGGTTATTCGTCACCCATGTGTTTGTGGTGTTGTGCTTCAGATGGTTATTCATCACAACTGTGTTTGTGGTGTTGTGCTTTAGATGGTGATTCATCACACATGTGTTTGTGGTGTTGTGCTTTAGATGGTTATTGATCACGCACCTGTTTGTGGTGTTGTGCTTTAGATGGTTATTCGTCACCCATGTGTTTGTGGTGTTGTGCTTTAGATCGTTATTTATCACCCATGTGTTTGTGGTGTTATGCTTCAGATGGTTATTCATCACCCATGTGTTTGTGGTGCTGTGGTTTAGATGGTTATTTGTCATCTATGTGTTGGTGGTGTTGTACTTTAGATGGCTACTCATAGTCCATGTGTTTGAGGTGTTGTGCTTTAGATGGTTATTCATCATCCATGTGTTTGTGGTGTTATGCTTTAGATGGTTACTCATCACCATGTGTTTGTGGTATTATGCTTTAGATGGTTATTCATCATCCATGTTTTGGTGGTGTTGTGTTTTAGATGATTCATCATCCAGGTGTTTGTGGTGTTGTGCTTCAGATGGTTATTCATCTCACTTGTGTTTGTTGTGTTGTGCTTAAGATGGTTATTCATCACCATGTGTTTGTGGTGTTGTGCGTTTGATGGTTACTGATCACACACGTGTTTGTGGTGTTGTGCTTTAGATGGTTATTCATCAACCATGTGTTTGTGGTGTTGTGTTTTAGATGGTTAGTGATCACACATGTGTTTGTGGTGTTGTACTTTCGATGGTTATTCCTCACCCATGTGTTTGTAGTGTTATGCTTCAGATGGTTATTCATCACCCATGTCTTTGTGGTACTGTGCTTTAGATGGTTATTCGTCATCTATGTGTTTGTGGTGTTGTGCTTTAGATGGCTACTCATAATCCATGTGTTTGAGGTGTTGTGCTTTAGATGGCTACTCATCATCCATGTGTTTGTGATGTTGTGCTTCAGATGGTTATTCATCACACATGTGTTTGTGGTTTTGTGCTTTAGATGGTTATTCGTCACCCATGTGTTTGTGGTGTTGTGCTTTGGATGGTTAATTCTTCGCCATGTGTTTGTGGTGTTGTACTTTAGATGGTTATTGATGATGCACGTGTTTGTGGTATTGTGCTTCAGATGGTTATTCATCACACATGTGTTTGTGGTGTTGTGCTTTAGATGGTTTTCATCACCATGTGTTTGTGGTCTTGTGCTTTAGATGATTATTGATCACGCACATGTTTGTTATGTTGTGCTTTAGATGGTTATTCATCACACATGTGTTTGTGGTGTTGTGCTTTAGATCGTTATTTATCACCCATGTGTTTGTGGTGTTATGCTTCAGATGGTTATTCATCACCCATGTGTTTGTGGTGCTGTGGTTTAGATGGTTATTTGTCATCTATGTGTTGGTGGTGTTGTACTTTAGATGGCTACTCATAGTCCATGTGTTTGTGGTGTTGTGCTTTAGATGGTTATTCATCATCCATGTGCTTGTGGTGCTGTGTTTTAGATGGTTATTCATCACCATGTGTTTGTGGTGTTGTAGTTTAGATGGTTATCCATCATTCATGTGTTTGAGATGTTGTGCTTCAGATGGTTATTCATCACACATGTGTTTGTGGTGCTGTGCTTTAGATGGTTATTCGTCACCCATGTGTTTGTGGTGTTGTGCTTTAGATGGCTATTCATCACACATGTGTTTGTGGTGTTGGGCTTTAGATGGTTATTCATCACCATGTGTTTGTGGTGTTGTGCTTTAGACGGGTACTCATCATCCATGTGTTTGAAATGTTGTGCTTCAGATGGTTATTCATCAAACATGTGTTTGTAGTTTTGTGCTTTAGATGGTTATTCGTCACCCATGTATTTGTGGTGTTGTGCTTTGGATGGTTAATTCTTCATCATGCGTTTGTGGTGTTGTGCTTTAGATGGTTATCGATGATGCACGTGTTTGTGGTGTTGAGCTTCATATAGTTATTCATCACACATGTGTTTGTGGTGTTGTGCTTTAGATGGTTATTGATCACGCACATGTTAGTGGTGTGCTTTAAATGGTTATTCATCACACATGTGTTTCTGGTGTGGTGCTTTAGATGTTTATTCATCACCATATGTTTGTGGTGTTGTGTTTTAGATGGCTATTCATCACACATGTGTTTGTGGTGTTGTGCTTTAGATGGTTATTTATCACCCGTGTGTTTGTGGTATTGTGCTCTATATGGTTATTCATCACCATGTGTTTGTAGTGTCATGCTTTAGATGGTTATTCATCACCCATGTGTTTGCGGTGCTGTGGTTTAGATGGTTTTTTGTCATCTATGTGTTTGTGGTGTTGTACTTTAGATGGCTACTCATAATCCATGTGTTTGTGGTGTTGTGCTTTAGATGGTCATTCATCATCCATGTCTTTGTGGTGTTGTGTTTTAAATGGATATTCATCACCATGTGTTTGTGGTGTGGTTTAGATGGTTATCCATAATCCATGTTTTCAAGATGTTGTGCTTCAGATGGTTATTCATCACACATGTGTTTGTGGTGTTGTGCTTTAGATGGTTATTCATCACACATGTGTTTGTGGTGTTGTGCTTTAGATGGTTATTCATCACCATGTGTTTGTGGTGTTGTGCTTTAGATGGTTATCCATCATCCATGTGTTTGATATGTTGTGCTTCAGATGGTTATTCGTCACATACGTGTTTGTGGTGCTGTGCTTTAGATGGTTATTCATCATCCATGTGTTTGTGGTGTTGTGTTTAGATGGTTATTGATCACACATGTGTTTGTGGTGTTGTGCTTTAGATGGTTATTCTTCTCACATGTGTTTGTGGGCTTGTGCTTTAGATGTGTATTCATCACCCATGAGTTTATGGTGTTGTGCTTTAGATAGTTACTCATCATCCATGTGTTTGTGATGTTTTGCTTTAGGTGGTTATTCATCATCCATGTGTTTGTGGTATTGTGCTTTAGATGGTTACTCATCATCCATGTGTTTGTGATGTTGTGCCTCAGGTGGTTATTCATCACACATGTGTTTGTGGTGTTGTGCTTTAAATGGTTATTCATCACCATGTGTTTGTAGTGTTTTGCTTTAGATGGTTATTCATCATCCATGTGTTTTTGGTATTGTGCTTTAGATGGTTACTCATCATCCAGGTGTTTGTGGTGATGTGCTTCCGATGGCTATTCATCACACATGTGTTTTTCGTGTTGTGCTTCAGATGGTTATTCATCACAAATGTGTTTGTGGTGTTGTGCTTTAGATGGTTATTTATCATCCATGTATTTGTGGTGTGCTTTAGATGGTTACTCATCACCATGTGTTTGTGGTGTTGTGCTTTAGACGACTGTTCATCATTTATGTGTTTGTGGTGTTGTGCTTCAGATGGTTATTCATCCCACATGTGTTTGTTGTGTTGTGCTTAAGATGGTTATTCATCACCATGTGTTTGTGGTGCTGTGCTTTAGATGGTTATTGATCACGAACTTGTTTGTGGTGCTGTGCTTTAGATGGTTATTCATCATCCATTTGTTTGTGGTGTTATGCTTCAGATGGTTATTCATCACCCATGTGTTTGTGGTGCTGTCCTTTAGATGGTTAGTCATCATCCATGTGTTTGTGTTGTTGTGCTTTAGATGGTTATTCATCACCATGTGTTTGTGGTGTTGTGCTTTAGTTGGTTACTCATCATCCATGTGTTTGAGATGTTGTGCTTCAGATGGTCATTCATCACACATGTGTTTTGTGGTGTTGTGCTTTATATGGTTATTCGTCACCCATGTGTTTTGTGGTGTTGTACTTTGGATGGTTAATTCTTCGCCATGTGTTTGTGGTGTTGTGCTTTAGATGGTTATTGATCATGCACGTGTTTGTGGTGTTGTGCTTCAGATGGTTATTGATCAGACATGTGTTTGTAGTGTTGTGCTTTAGATAGTTATTCATCATCCATGTGTTAGTGGTGTTGTGCTTCAGATGGTTATTCATCACCCATGAGCTTGTGGTGTTGTGCTTTAGATGGTTACTGATCATGCACGTGTTTGTTATGTTGTGCTTTAGATGGTTATTTGTCACCCATGTGTTTGTGGTGTTGTGCTTTAGATGGTTATTCTTCACCCGTGTGTTTGTGGTGTTGAGCTTTAGATGGTTATTCATCACATATTTGGTTTTGGTGCTGTGCTTTAGATGGTTATTCGCAAAGCATGTGTTTGTGGTGTTGTGCTTTAGATGGTTATTTATCACCCATGTGTTTGTGGTGTTGGCTTTAGATGGTTATTCATCACCATGTGTTTGTGGTCTTATGCTTCAAATGGTTATTCATCACCCATGTGTTTGTGGTGCTGTGCTTTAGATGGTTATTTGTCATCTATGTGTTTGTGGTGTTGTGCTTTTGATGGCTACTCATAATCCATGTGTTTGTGGTGTTGTGATTGGTTATTCATCATATATGTGTTTGTGGTGTTGTGCTTTAGATGGTTATCCATCACCCATGTGTTTGAGATGTTGTGCTTCAGATGGTTATTCATCACACATGTGTTTGTGGTGCTGTGCTTTAGATGATTATTCGTCACCCATGTGTTTGTGGTGTTGTGCGTTAGATGGTTATTTATCACGCATGTGTTTGTGGTATTGTGATTTAGATGGTTATATGTCACCCATGTGTTTGTGGTATTGTGCTTCAGACGGTTATTCATCACACATGTGTTTGTGGTGTTGTGCTTTAGATGGTTATTCATCATCCATGTATTTGTGGTGTTGTGCTTTAGATGGTTACTCTATTATAATCAACAAGGGAACCGAAAGGGCAATATGCAAGGGACCTTCGGTATTAGAACTATTTCAAAAGACAATGGTCCCTGAACAGTTGTAATATAAATCAAGAAATAAACATATACTAAATAGATTATATGTTCCTTGTCCAGCCGGACAGATATTTAATATTTTTAAATACATTCATAGAAAAAATACATGTATATTTACAAGTGGGACCCAGCCGGCGTCCAACTCAGAAACATAGACAAACAACATAAGAGTAGGAAAGAGTTTTCAGGCAAGAGTGGTGTGTCTGTAAATCATGAGAATAACAAAATTAACAGACTTCAATCACATAGTGATACCATTGCACAATAGAATTTACAGTGTTTACATGCATATGGTATATGGGGTGTCGACTGACGTTTCGATCCCTGTGCGAAAATTCATGGGATCATCCTCAGGACTTTAGAATTAAACATGCCTGTACACGAGAAATTCTGACATTAAATCCATGTCTTAATACATTCAAATATCAACAGATAAAAGAGGGAAAGAATGGAAAAGAAAAGAAAAAGAAAAAGAATTACTTGGGGAACGGCAGACCATCAGTGTAACCAATAATAAATAATGGCCGTGCACAATAAACGCTGGTGAAGGAAGAGAAAAACTGAAGCTAATGAGTTAAAATCAGTGACGATCAAGACGTGAGCTAAAAGAAAATGTTGCTACAAGATTTGGCCGTGAAATCGCTAATGTGAATAGATCGGAAAGGTACACTATTTAATTTACCAGGATCAACACATGGTGTTGCGGCACAAGTTCAGCTAGCAAATATATAACCGGAATGGATGTCCTGTGAACAAGAAAGTGCGTATAGTTACTGAATTTCAAGTGATCGCAAGCACGTGGCAGCGGTGAAAATGCTGATGGTTCTTACCAGTAAGTAGAACCGCGGGAGGCGAAAAGCGATCAAGGAAATTAACCGGCCCGGCAAGACTACGGATTTGCCAACATCGAAGCAGAATCCGGTGTAAGACTCTGAACGCTCCTCTGGTAGACCATTTCATGGCATCTGGACACACTGAAAATGACTTCAAATGGACTATAATTACTGCAATCCGACCGCCCCCTAGAGGGGCTGACATCACTCAATTGCTGAATAAAGAAGAGCTTAAATGGATACTAAAAACTAATAGTATCCGAAATGGTTTAAATCGCCTTGAAGATTGGACATCACTTTTATAAATGTATCATAATGTAACTGCTTCTGTCCGTTTTTTTCATTCATATAACGCTCCTTCTGTTGAAATTGTAGTTATATTATAATGTAACTGCCTTTCTTTTATGTGAATAATCCCTTATGATGTGGGTTCCTTGATTCTAACATGTGCACTCTCTATGCTTGGTTTTTAAATCTTTTAAATTCTTTGGTCGCATTACATAATGGTTTCTAAGTCTGCTGTCTGAACTGATAATCTACTCTATTCTTCTAGTGTATTCTCACACTAGACTAAGATGGCCGCCATCATTCCCCCGCACTTGGTCATTATTCTTAGACTATCACATGACCCGTATCACGTGACTGCTACAATTCTTGATGTAAACTGTTACTGCCGGCTCACTTCAGATCGAGCACTGACTCACCAAACGGCACTGCGCTTATTGGAATTCACTCGGTAAGTCTTTTTAGTTTACTTAGCTGCCCCTGCATGACAGCACGGCCGCCTTGCCCGGTAGCCCTCGGGCTCTTTTAATTCATCCCTGCTTCCCTCCTAGGTCCTCCGGGACGGCAAATTGTCGTGCCCCTCGGGTTATTATACCTTACGGACCACTCTACCGGGACGGTTAATTTCCTTGATCGCTTTTCGCCTCCCGCGGTTCTACTTACTGGTAAGAACCATCAGCATTTTCACCGCTGCCACGTGCTTGCGATCACTTGAAATTCAGTAACTATACGCACTTTCTTGTTCACAGGACATCCATTCCGGTTATATATTTGCTAGCTGAACTTGTGCCGCAACACCATGTGTTGATCCTGGTAAATTAAATAGTGTACCTTTCCGATCTATTCACATTAGCGATTTCACGGCCAAATCTTGTAGCAACATTTTCTTTTAGCTCACGTCTTGATCGTCACTGATTTTAACTCATTAGCTTCAGTTTTTCTCTTCCTTCACCAGCGTTTATTGTGCACGGCCATTAGTTATTATTGGTTACACTGATGGTCTGCCATTCCCCAAGTAATTCTTTTTCTTTTTCTTTTCTTTTCCATTCTTTCCTCTTTTATCTGTTGATATTTGAATGTATTAAGACATGGATTTAATGTCAGAATTTCTCGTGTACAGGCATGTTTAATTCTAAAGTCCTGAGGATGATCCCATGAATTTTCGCACAGGGATCGAAACGTCGTCGACACCCCATATACCATATGCATGTAAACACTGTAAATTCTATTGTGCAATGGTATCACTATGTGATTGAAGTCTGTTAATTTTGTTATTCTCATGATTTACAGACACACCACTCTTGCCTGAAAACTCTTTCCTACTCTTATGTTGTTTGTCTATGTTTCTGAGTTGGACGCCGGCTGGGTCCCACTTGTAAATATACATGTATTTTTTCTATGAATATATTTAAAAATATTAAATATCTGTCCGGCTGGACAAGGAACATATAATCTATTTAGTATATGTTTATTTCTTGATTTATATTACAACTGTTCAGGGACCATTGTCTTTTGAAATAGTTAGATGGTTACTCATCACCATGTGTTTGTGGTGTTGTGCTTTAGATGGTTATTCATCATCCATGTGTTTGTGGTGTTGTGCTTTTGATGGCTATTCATCACCCATGTGTTTGAGATGTTGTGCTTCAGATGGTTATTCATCACACATGTGTTTGTGGTGCTGTGCTTTAGATGATTATTCGTCACCCATGTGTTTGTGGTGTTGTGCGTTAGATGGTTATTTATCACGCATGTGTTTGTGGTATTGTGATTTAGATGGTTATATGTCACCCATGTGTTTGTGGTATTGTGCTTCAGACGGTTATTCATCACAAATGTGTTTGTGGTGTTGTGCTTTAGATGGTTATTCATCATCCATGTGTTTGTGGTGTTGTGCTTTAGATGGTTATTCATCATCCATGTGTTTGTGGTGTTGTGCTTTTGATGGCTATTCATCATCCATGTGTTTGTGGTGTTGTGCTTAAGATGGTTATTCATCACCATGTGTTTGTGGTGTTGTGCTTTATATGGTTATTCATCATCCAGGTGTTTGTGGTGATGTGCTTAAGATGGTTATTCACCACCATGTGTTTGTGGTGTTGTGCTTTAGATGGTTATTCATCTTCCATGTGTTTGTGGTGTTGTGCCTTTTGATGGCTATTCATCTTTCATGTGTTTGTGGTGTTGTGCCTTTTGATGGTTATTGATCACGCATGTGTTTCAGTGTTGTGCTTTAGATGGTTATTAAGCTTTGAGTTATAAAGGTCTTCTGGGTCATCCATTTTTAAAATGATTTGGGTGTCATTTGTATAGTTGTAACGGATGAGGTTGAATAATTTAATCAGGTTTAATAAGGGGTTAAGTTGATGATTAATAGAGGGGATATGATGGACCCATCAGTGATTCTACTCTGTTGTGTGTGAGGAACTGATATAAAAGGTGGCAGGTAAACAACACTTAGTCATTGAGATAAGATGTAATCCATTATAGAGCTCTTTCAGTGATGATGAAATCTTAGGGCCCGATTCTGGTGCGGTTTGGAAAGCTTCCTGACAGAATGGGTTTGGGAATGGTTTCTGACTCAATCGGATCGGGAGGGTCCAACCGACCGAGTACAATGCAGCTGGATGCTTCCAGATACGATTTGGTTGGACTCCCATTGACTTCAATGGGAGCCTTTGTTCCGACCGAATGCATAGGCTCCCATTGAAGAAAGGGGTGGCTGGAGAAAATCAGGCACCCTGTGGTGGGCACCCCCTGGTGCCTGCCACACTGTGCATGGCTGGTAAGGGGGGACCCATGGTTACCCCCAAGGCCCGATTGGGAATTCTCCAAGTGCAGGGAGGCCCACTACCGGCCCCCAAAGTCTGATTCTGACTGCCGATTCGAGTTGGACGGCACAATTTGGAAAGGCTGTCCAAATCCAGCATCATACTCGGTCGGTCGGAAACACGGCCTGTAGAGACGTACTGTTCTGCTCCATTCGGCTCAGTCATTCCAAATGCCATCAGGTTTAGATTGGGATATTCCTAACTCGCATCGTACTCTGTCGGTCGGAAACCTTTCCGAGTCGGTCGGGAAAACACGTTCCTGATCCGATTTGGACAGAGCAAATGCTGTTAAGAGGCCTTCCTAACCGCATCAGAATCAGGCCCTAAGTAGTAAAGTGTGGTTGTAGACAGTGCCAAATACAGCTGATAAATCCAGAAGCAATAATGCAGACACACTATTCTTATCCACTGTGAGTTTTAGATCATTCCAGATGGATATGAAGGCTGACTTTGTGCCTCTGCTTAGTCTGAAACCGTCCTGGTGGTCTGAAATGAAGTCATTATGTTCTGAAAAGTTATAGAGTTGAGTAAACACTGCTCTTTCAAATATTTTTTCCTAAGAAAGGGCCATTTGATATAGGCCTGTAGTTTGTTGGGTCGATTGGGATATGGTTTTTCTTTTTGAGCAGTGATCTAAAGTATGAGATTTTTCAGGTCAGGTGTGAATGAACCACATTTCAGGGACTAGCTAAGTAAGCATCTAGTTACCTTCCCTGCATAGGTTATGCATAGGATATCTTTAAATATTTTTAGCGATGCTGAGTCCTGATGGTCTGCTTGCAAGGAGAATATTGAGGAAATACTTTTCTGCAAGTGCATTGAAAGTATGTTCCGATGGTGTCATGTGTTGGTGTGATGTTGTCTGTGTTATCCTTAAGGTAATTTTCTATCTTTTTAGTTTTTAGATGAATTCCACGGAGACTTTGTCATAGAAGCCTTTGATTGTGGTGTTTCTATATTCTGCCACTCAGGATTCAGCTAGAATCCTCTGGAGTTCTTTAGAAGGGTAGTCGGCGTCAGTTATGAGTGTGGAGTAGTGTGGCCTTTTTGTGGTTCTGACTGCTCTTCTGTAGGCTCTCTTATAGTGGTGTAGTGTGCTTTTGTGCTTTTTATCTCCTGAATTTCTCCACTTGTGTTGTAGTATGCTGACTTGTGCTTTCATTCTTTGAATGTCATAAATCCATGTGATGTTCTTTTTGTGATCAATACTGGATGTGGTTTTTGTTGGTATCTGTTTGTCCAGTGCAGTGGAGCTCCAGTTGTAGTGGGTGATTATGATGTATAGTCGCATGTATATTGGGGTTCTTCCAAGATTGGAGTTGAGTTTGTTGAAGATGATGTTGTGATCACTCCAGCTTACGTGGGAGTTGTCTGTAACCGTACCTTGCCCAAAGAGTGCAATTATGACATCTAGAGTGTGTCCAGTGTAGTTGGTCCGGAAACGATGTGTTGGAGGTTGAAGCCTTCAAAGTTATGATTGCTGTGGTTACACTTTTCTTGTCAAACCATATGTTGAGGTCTCCTAGAAGGTATAGTTTTGGGTGGTCCAGATGGGTTTTGGTCACTGTATCTAATAAGAGATCTTTAAAGGTTGAATTGCTGATTGGTGGTCTATTTATTAAGATGAAGGAGTACATTATAGTTGGTGTGGGGAGACATCTTATCATCAAGGATTTTCAGGTGTCCATGGTGTGGTTTTCAATTTGTATCATTTTTTGTGATTTTTTATGGATGACAGATAGGCCTCCTTCACTTTTGCCAATGCTACTTTTCTTGATAATGCAAACATCTGGGGGGATGGCTTTGTGGCATGAGGGTGCAAAGTCTTCGTTAAGTCATGTTTCCTGTAATGAAGATGAGATCTGGTGGAGAGTAGGTAAAAACCATTGAAGCAATTTTTGTTCCTGGATCTTGCATTGAGGAGTAAGCACTGTAGTTGTTTCCTTCCTCTTCATGTCAATGTCAATTTAATTGTTTTAGTTAATAAAAAACCATAACAATGTATGTCCATTACAATAATAAAATATGTATCCATATGATAACATTAAGAACCATGTTTAACTATTACATTAAATTTATTGTTAAGAAAACAAGATGCTTTGCAAGGGGAGAAAAGGAGATAACATTATAGTCTTATAGCCCGCCGTAGTGGGCTATACCGGCTATTAAAGGCCCGCTCCAGTGTTAAAGGTCCGAGCCGAAGGCCAGGGCCTTTAACAAGGGAGCAGGACTTTAGTAGCCGGTATAGCCCAGCTACGAAGGGCTATAAGGCTATTAGAACATTCTGCCACTAGAGGGCAGAATGTTCTAACAAATAAAACAAAGGCCTCTCGGAGCCCGAGGGGTTTAAATCCCTCGAGCTCCGAGAGGCCTTTCTTCACAGCAATAGCTGTGAACAAAAGCAACATTGGAATGTTGCTCTGCGGGCCTTTACCGGCCCGTAGAAGCTCGGAGCACTCCATTGTATTCAATGGAGTGCTCCACCTTCCAATGTTCTAATATAGCCTTATAGCCCGCCGTAGCGGGCTATACCGGCTATTAAAGGCCCGCTCCCGCGTTAAAGGCCCGAGCCGAAGGCGAGGGACTTTAACAAGGGTGAGGGACTTTAATAGCCGGTATAGCCCTGCTACGAAGGGCTATAAGGCTATTAGAACATTCTGCCACTAGAATGCAGAATGTTCTAACAAATAAAGCAAAGGCTTCTCCCCTCGAGCTCTGAGAGGCCTTTGTAAAACATTGGAATGTTGCTCTGCGGGCCTTTACCGGCCCCTAGAAGCAGGGAGCACTCCATTGTCTTCAATGGAGCTCCCAACATTCCAATGTTCTAATAATTATTATAGACCTCTCAGGCTAAAGTGCATAAACAGGAAGAGGAGCAGAGACAAAGTGCTTTGTATGGTGCAGAAAGATGATTCGTGCGGAAGCTAACAGGAAAGAGCATGACTGCTGGATCTAAAGATCCTTTACAAATCCTGCACTGATAAAAGGCTGATAGGGAGGTGTTTGGCATGCATGGAGGCTGTAAGGGGGAAAGAGGTGTTTTAAAAAACAAAATGTACAAATGAATTACTATTCCTGTCCAATTATCTCAATATGGACCCTGCTCCTCTCAGTCCCCCTGTGTGCAAAAGGGATCCTTTAAGCTGAAGTGCGTAAATTAGGGGTGGGCGGAGATCGCGGAATTGAAATACACGGAATCCGTGTCGTTCCGCTCCCCCCGAGTTAGAACTGCCTCCTGTTAGCCAAAAGATTTGAGGTTTCTCAGAAAAATGCTTACTGTTCAGGGAGTGATCCATCTGAGCCAACGGATGTCTGATCATTTTCACTAAAAGTCTGCACACACTCTGTCGGCTAAAAAACACGTCTGCCTTCTTATCCCCCAAACAAAGAGCCAACCAGTCTCGCATATTTCTTATATAGAATGCACATTATTTGAGACACCCGTTGCACAAACAGGATGCTATTGATACTGAGTTTCAAAAGCCCATCACTGAACGCCGCTCACATGCTGGTGCAGGCTGAGGCTAGCAGCCCCACTAACAAAGCACTGTGCTGGTGCAGACAGGCTTCTTATCTAAGCTGCCGGGGAACCCTTCCATCTTTCTCTGCGAGCAGCAACCCGCCCAGGCTCAGCTCAGGGATCAGAAGTGGTGCAGCAGCTTGGTGTCCAGAAGCCGCACCAGCTGGGGTGCAGGAGCCACACACCGCCTGGAGGTGAAGGAGCTCGATGGTGGGTCAGAGGGGCTGGAGCCACGCTCACCCATCTGTAGGGGATGTCCCCAGGTCTCCCCAATCTATCCCGTGTACCTCGAGCAACTCCTTCAGCGTGCTCAGGCTGCACACGCTCACTATTGCTTTATAATTTTTGGACCTCTGTGAGTGTGTTTTCTCACAAGGCATGGGGCATGCGCCCACACATGCATAGATCACTTCTAGGCACTACTGCTCGCCATGTTTGTTGGCTGTGATGTAGGGATAAGCCGGCACTGGTAAACACCGCTATGCAGTGGGGGGAGGCGGAGTTTTTGCGAAACTCTGCACTCCGCTGGCAGCAAAAACTCTGCAAACTCCACCGGTGGAGTTCACCTCTCACCCCTAGTAAACAGCAAGAAGTGCAGAGACAAAGGGGCATATTCACAAGGACTTATCGCCGCGTTATCTCCACCTTAACGCATCAAACGTGGAGATAGATTTAACGCCCCATTCACATGCGGGTGCAAACTGCAGACAACGCAAGTATTCCCGCGATAACTGCCGCAAAATTTACCTCCACGGGTGACACCACCAACTAACCCTAATGAGATGCAGAGTAGGCGTTCCCGTGCAAAAACACACGAAAACACCACTACACCACTTTCACAACGAACTGCCAGATCTGCGATGCGAACCAAAAACAGGCGATCAGCCGCGGTAGCAGCAGGGATTTAACACCTGCCTTCTGCTGGTGTTAAGCAGGACGACTACCTGCAGTACGAAAGGGAGCCCAGCCCAGAGCCACATCGGAAGGCCCACAGATGCCATGGAGACAATGATCATGCAGCTCGGAGACCCAAGAAGGCCACAACACCAACCGCCACCACTCCCAGTCCCCCCCCCCCCCCGGATGCCCCCTGGACAAACACATACCGTGCACGACACAAGAGCCACAAAAAGCGCATAATGTCGCACAATGACAAAAAGAAACACACATGTGTGGTCAGAAGAACGAGAAACAGTCACTCATCATTGAAGTAACAACCAAAAACTTTATTGAAATACAACACAAAACACCAATGCGGAAGATCCTGTTGGGTCCGTCCGGGACAATCATGATGTCACAGCCTGGAAAACAAAGCACAAAATCAGAACCTGTGTCATGCGCACATCAAAGGAGCGAGACACAGAGTAACAGAGAATGAAAGAAAGGCAGAGAAAGAAAGAAAGGGAGAGAGAGAGAGAGAGAGAAGGAAAGGAAGAGAGCGAGAGAGAGAGAAGGAAAGGAAGGGAGAGAGAGAGAGAGAGAGAGAAGGAAAGGAAGGGAGAGAGAAAGAGAGAGAAGGAGGAACACTGCCGCCCCCGCACACCCAGGCACCACTGCTCACCTGCTGCCACCGGTGTGTCTCCAACCATGTGCTGGTATACACTGCAAGCCACCAGGTCTGCAATCTGTAATCGAGGCCAAAGTCAATCATGGCAGAGTCCATCTCACTGCACACGGCAACAATGCCTGTCCGTCCCTGCGCACACAAGCAGCCGCACCCTACCCCCTCCCGCCGGCCAGCGCTGGCTGTCCGCACTTGCGCACCCAGGCCCCACTGCTCACCTGCCGCCAATGGTGTGTCCTCCAGTGGGCACACCACGTGCCCGTGCAAGCTCCAGGCCAAGGTCCCGCCACCAGGGCATGCTCCACATCATGCGGACCCGCACCGTGGACCAGCAGGTCCCACACATGACGCTGAGTCCTGAGGCATCAATGGCAGAGGCCACATCAGTGCACACATCATCATCGCAGGCCGCACACCCGCTCAGCAATTTCGGTGCCACTAACCCTGTGCAACCCCAGTCAGCGCCACATGGTGGTAGGCCCGTGACGGCCGCAAGGCTTCGGGTGCCACTAACCCTGTGCAATCCCAGTCAGCGCCACGTGGTGTTAGGCCCGTGATGGCCGCAAGGCTTCGGGTGCCACTAACCCTGTGCAACCCCAGTCAGCGCCACGTGGTGATTGAGAATCGTGGAACGTCCGTCATCCAGTCACCACCGGCAGTGGGGAATGTGACGTTGTCGGCCCCTTATATTGGCGGGGTCACATGGCCTGTGACACCTGTGCCGGATGGGTGTGGTGTGTGTGCAAACCTGCCCTCAGGGAGTGGCCGTGACATGCTGACAACTAGACCAGCGACCTGCAGACCATTAGCGTGTAAACCTGCGACTTGTATCTATGTGGCCCCCCCCTCGGAGCGTAAGCGGAGTGGTCTGGCCTGGCCTACGTCGGACCAGCGCAGGGCTTGCAACAATGACTCGGGGGCTCTGGGCGTGGATCAGTCCATGTCCGGACAAGGAAGTGACTAATGCGTGTGTCCCTGTTGTAGTGTCTACGGCACCCGGAACGCAATCGGCAATGTAGCCCACTGTGACTGGATTCCCACTAGATGAGCATCATTGGCGTTAGGGGGAGTCACTGACCCTACATTCATCCACACATTCATACATGAATGATGAAAGACATGACACAGCAGTGCGTTTCTGAATGTTTAATGCACATCCAGTGGAGTTCTGCAGCTGGAGCAGTACAGGGCCATGCCAACCCCACTTCACAATATGGGCCCGTGGAGGGCCAGCCAGAGTCCATCGGGGAATGACAAGTACAGCGGAAGAGGAAGGGTACAGTCCGCAGTCTGGTCGCCGTGTCATTGGTCACCAAACAGGATATGGCAGTCAATGTTGCGGTCCAAGGTGAGTGCAGCAGAGTGTATCGGGGGCAGTGGAAGGTCATGGGGCCATGTGTGGCACCAAGCAGCAACAGGCCAGGTGGCGGACATGAATGCTAGTGCCTCCTTCTGATCTCAAGCCCATCCACGTCCTCGTCCTCGGATGTGTGCTCTGCCCCACCTGTGGGTGGTGCAGTTCCGGCTGCGGCACTGTGTGCCACTGACACATCAGGGGCTGGAGGTGGATTGTCGGCCGCACTGTGTGGCAGTAACACATCAGGTGCCGGAGTGGAAATGCCTGCCGCACTGTGAGGCACTGACACACCAGGGGGCGGAGATGTGGATGGTGTAGGAGCAGCAGCATTCATCTGTGCCACGCCTTGTGGCAGCAATGCCATGATGAGGATATGCAGGGCATGGTAGATCCCAGCTACATTTTGCTGATGTGCAGTGGTGGCTGCCATCCTTTCTGCCTCCATCCGCACCATGTCCTCCATGAGCCTCCGCATGTGTGCCATCTCACAGCTGAGATCGCTGGAGCCACTCTGAGCGGACAGGTGTTCTTGTCTCCGAGTCATGACTCCAGCGATGTCAGCCAGGGATTGTTGGAGACCATGGAGCGGCCTGTGGGTGTCCGTTAGGGACTGGAGGTGGTCCCTGATGGGACTCAGACACCCATGGATGGCGTCAAGTTTGGTAGCCATGAGGTCAAACCCCACCGCACCTGCTCAGCCATCCCCCTCTGGCCCTCCAACACACGGCGTTGGAAGGCCATGTGTTGTTCGGGGGGGTCTTGGGAGACAGCCAGGGTTGTGGGTGCCTCCTGCTGGGTGGTTTGTGGAGTGGGTGGGTTCTCCTCAATGCAGCTGGGCTGCCCTGGTCCTGGAGGTGATTGGCGGATGAGTTCAATGATGTCTTGGAGGGCTTGGGTGTCGATGCTGGTGGTGTCCTCCTCGTCATCAGTGAAGAGTGGCTGGGACTGCTCTGCAGGAGGTGTTGACGGTGCCCCTGCAATGTGAAGGGGAGATGCTGTGTTACAATGTGTCCACATGTATGTAGCCGCATGGTACATGTTCACATTCAGACAGCATGGCAATGTACATTGTGACAGTCTGTAGATCAGGGCCATGATCCAGAGTCATAGTGGGTGTGCACTGTGCTCTGCTTGATTGTGCATGTGTGCCATTGTGGCCATCTCCCCCCGCCCCCCCAGTACCTGGTGGTTACTCACCCTGTTGCTGTTGTGTTGTGTCATGTCGAGCAGTGTCCGGTGCCCCGACTCCTGCCACGGTCTCTGTAGGAGAGTAGGATCTGCTTCTTATAGTTACCCCCACTTTTTGCTGATGTTTCACTGTTTTTCGACTTAGCCAGACTGAGGCCCTGCTAATCAGGACCCCAGTCTATCTGCTTTCTACTTTAAATTGATTGTATGTACTTTAGGTACACTCCAGATTGGATTCTGGGGTACCCTTGTGAGTCCCTAGTATATGGTATACTATGTACCCAGGGCATAGGTACCCCAGAGGCCTACCAGGGGCTGCAGCATGTATTGTGCCACCCCTGGGAAGCCTTTTAAATGACACAACAGGTCTGCTACAGCAGCCTGTGTAAGGTGGTGTATCCACCCTTTACTGAGATATAGGTTCCTATATCTCTCCATATCACTGCACATGTAAACCTATCAGTCACCCCTATGGCAGGCCTTAACAATCCTGAAGGCAGGGTGCTGGGTTTCATGTGAGAGGGTGCCCATGCATGAGCAGAGCCCCTCTGCAGCTTTCGGAATCTTCATTCCGGGGTTGTTTGTGTTGCAGCCAACCATATACTCTTAAGTGCATTATAACCTCGCGGTAAATGCTAACTTGAGAATGGCTGCATGGAAATATGTTGTGTTTGGTGTCAAACACCTTGGAATCATACCTCCACCCCAGTAACTGGGGTGGGAGGTATGATTCTACCCTACTAGAGGGAGAAACATGGCACCACCGGTACACCCGGTACCAGCTTAACAGAACCCTGGCATCACAAAATGGATGTTGCAGCCACAGACACGAGTCTGCCCTCCTGCTGCTGGACGAAACTCCGACAGGGGAGGTCTGGACAATAGGTTTCCTATCACAGGGAGGTGAAACCACCTCCCAGACAGGCTTTAGTGTATTGGGGCTGGGTGGGTGCACTCCCAGAGTGCTTTGAAGTCTGCACTGGGGGCACATTTGGTGTCCCTGTGCATAGTCCAGCTCAAACCGGTTGCAGGGGCTACCAGCCCCTGCTCTGGTGCAAAACTGGACAAAGGAAATGGGTGTAGCCACCCCTCTTTCCTGACCCTCCCATAGGTGGGTCCCCAGAGTTTGTCCCACCCCTTCCTTGGGTATAAAGTAGGAACCCCTGACTACAGGACCTTAGATTACACCTGGACTAAACTCTGACACAGAAACCAAGTACTTCGACGATCTGCACTATGCTGGATGACTGAAGAATCTCCCTTGGAGTAAAGGAGTTACTCCCCAGCAAGGCAGGCACCTTTAACGCAGCTGACCGGTTGGCATCTCCGAACGTCCGACGGACTCCGAAGAATATTGCCACACAGGAGGTGGGTTTTCCGAGGTCTTAGAGGTCGATCTGTGCTCACAGTAAGTCTGAGGCCCGTATCCCTTGTGGTGACCGTGCAACCCGAACCCCTGGGCTCCGCGTCCATTTGCAGAAGCATCAGCTTTCCGGCAACCCCTGAGGCTGAGCTTTGGGTTACTTGTATCCCTGACCCCGAGCAGTGATCACACTGAAGATTTCAGGCCTACACTCAACGAGTGTTCCGTGGGCCACCATTTTGTGATTCCTCTTGAGGTCCCTTCGCGATCCCTGGTCCGTTGACCTGTGGGTCCCCAAGAAGGCAACTCTAACTTTGATTGGGCTTCCCTGGTTGCTCCAGACGTGCCCTGACTCTCCATTGTTTGGGGAGACCCCAGGACCTTGCTGGTCTGCACAGAAGCATCTTTTCTCTTCCTGCGTGGTTTGCTGTTGCCAAGGCTTGTTGTGTTCAATCCGAGCACCGACACCCCAGCACTCGACATCCTTTGTGGGACAGCTCGAATCCGGCTCCTGGTTGTCCTCGACATCTCCTGGACCCCGTGGCTGCAGAGTCAAGCTTCACCTCTTTGCACCTGAAGCACCCGACATCGGTGGGCATTCGATTGCTCTGCTCCTGGTCACTGGCTAGTGACCCAGACTCTGTCCCCTCTGCTTTCAGGTTCTTCACATCTTCGATCCAGGCTTGGATCACACCGGACACTTTTCTCCTTCACGGCAGCAGCACTTTGCAGCAGATCGCCATTGAAATCAACGACGATTCCCGACACCCTTTGACACCTATGCACCCGGCTTCCTGGGTGAGGTAACTCGAGTACTGCGGTGCTCCCATGGGTGTTGGCCCTAGAACCCTTAAGTCTAAAGGGGTTTGCTCAAAGTCCTCTCCTAAGTGTCCTTTTGCTTTAAAATTCCAACCGCGACTTTCCTCATAGAATCCTACGGCGCTCGCGGCTGTGTTCTCACACTGCACACGTCCCCCGTGGGTCTCCTGTGTCACTACCTTGGGTGGTTCCTTGGGGTCCCAGCGATTCTACGTGCTCTAGGCACTGTGTCTAGTCAAGTCGTGGTTCTTATACCACTTTCTTAATATATGGTTTGGTCCCCCCTTGGGCCCATTGTATATTGTGCTATTTACTGTCGTTTTAATACTGTGATATTGTGTATCTTGGACTCTAATCTCATAAAGAGATTAGTAGTGAGTGTTTAGAAATAAATACATATATTTTATATATATACCTGGTGTGGTTCTCCTTTCATTTGGTCATTCAAGAGGTTATAATCTGGTAAACCAAGCTGCTTTACACTCCTTCAAGACTTAGCCTGAAGGCTGCTCTCCACAGCTACCACTAGGATAGCTTTCTATAAAGGTTGTCTTTAACCTAATCATCAATAAGGGTCGTTTGAACTGGTGCAAGGTGCCCACTTTAATTCACAGTGTATGTCAACTAGCCCACTGGTGCAGTAAGCAAATGTCAGTCAGATGTGTGACCACAAACAACGCACATCACAAAGTGAAGCACAGGTTTATTACACATTTGCAACATGTTGTAACCACTACAGATGCAAGGTAAACCCACCTGGCAGTGGGCACACAGTCAACAAGTGTAGAAGGAAGGAAGTCCATGGGTGTGGCGCACATCACCTGTAGGGATACGACAGCTACCACCTGGAAGTTCAATCACGGTGTTGGGGGATCACAGTTGACCAAACAACTCTGAAAGTACCCTGTGAAGGACAGAAATGACACACAGTCAAAAGCACTGAAGAACAGGACAGAACTGCAATACTCATGCCCAATACATGTCACGAGATACACACCCAGAACCACGTCAGCATGTCAACACTGTTGGGGAGCACAGACTACCTGTAAGGACACATCGCTACACGCATACAGTCATGTCGCACATGGCCACACTCAAACAGCACCAGAGCACCACCAACACATATCATGCAAACTCAAATCATTGACATTACATCTCCGGATACTCACATTCAGCTGAAGAAGTTGGTGATGAGCTGTGTGCGGACATCACCATCATCATCATCATCATCACTGGCATCGTGGTCCAGGCCAGGATCCTCCACAGGTGGCGGATGTTGATCATCGTCATCCAGGATGAGAGGCAACTCCTTCCGCACAGCCAGGTTGTGTAGCATGCAGCAGACGATGACAATTTTGCACACCTTTGCTGGGGCATATGGGAGGCCCCTCCTGTCTTGTCCAGGCAGCGGAAGCGGCTCTTCAGGAGACCAAATGTCCGCTCAATGACTCTCCTGGTCCGACCATGTGCCTCATTGTAACGCATCTGGGCTGGTGTCACAGGGTTCCTGAGGGGCGTCAGCAACCACGGCATGTTGGGGTATCCGGAGTCACCTACATACAGACAATTGCACATTAGCTGACTTGGAAAAGAGGGTGGAACACAACATTGCAGAACACACACAATGGTACATAGTCAGTACACACCAACAAGCCAGGCACGCTGGTTCCGCATCTGTGACATCATCCTCAGGATGCGACTGCTCCTCATCACGAAGGCATCGTGTGCAGAACCTGGGAAACGGGCACAGACGTGTGAGATGCTCATATCTGCAAGACATACCACCAGTGCATTGACCGCGTGGTAGTGTTTGCGGTTCCTGTATGCCTGCTTTTGGGCCTGTGGTGGTACCAAAGCCACATGTGTCCCATCAATGGAGCCAATGACATGCGGCATCCTCCCCAGGGCATAGAAGTCACTCTTCACATCAGTGAGTTGTTGAATTCTAGGGAAATAGATGTACTGGTTCAGGTATCTCAACATAGCCTCCAAAACATCGCGGAGCACACGGCTGAACATGGTCTGTGACATCCCACCAGCAGACGCCACAGTGTGTTGAAAGGTACCGGTGGCAAAGAAGTGTAGGGCTGCCATCACCTTCACCTTGGGGTCAGCGCTGTGGGGTATGTCCGGCCAGGTTGCAAATGTGGGGCCAACCGCACCGCCAATTCCTCAATCAGTGGCCTGGTGAAGCGGTACCGTCGGATGCAGTCCCGTTCAACCACTGTTGCAAGGTCAGGGAATGGCCGATGGACAGCTGGTGCCCTGCAGTGCATAGGTGAAGAAAGAAAGATTGTCAGTCACCCCACATATGTGGCATAGACCAGACTTAATATCACATGATACACCATTACGAGACACAAGTACATGATGCGTGTGCCGTTCCGTAAGGACATGTATGGCACCTACATGGCTGACATCTAACATCACAGTTCAACATGTTCCCTCAAGTCCCAGGTTGTGCTATGGGATATCATTAGGCTGTGTCACAGTACCCATGTACTGCTGCCACGTTCCAAACACACACCACAGTGACATGTGAGGACAGATGTGCCCCAGGCATCACAGCTCATCGACAGGTAGATTCCCAGGGACCCTGTATTGCCACATGGACACTGGCATGACATGGTGCATCATGAATACACCACAGCAAAACAACCATGACCCCCACAGGTAGTGGTCCCTGTTGCCTCGGCAGGACAGACATGGACGTCTGTGGCACACACACGCACAACATCAAAGTTCATGCACAAACAACGTGGGTGTGGAGACTGTCACACATTGTGCACATGGAATCAGAGACATTGTAAACACAACATGCACACAGACTGTGGAGGACCATCACTATTGTGCCAATGGGTCACCCTGGGATGTACATACCGTCCCACATGGGACTCAGGGGGTATGTGACATGACATACACATACACCACCGTGAAATGTGACCATGCCACATGCTCAGGAATGAACACTTGCACATCACAGTGGTCATGTGCACGACACACCAAGGATCCTGTCCCCATGAACACGTGCACAGCCTGGGAGTGGCTGCCCCGAGTGACACCCACAGAACAACATGTTCACCCCCATACACGGAATAGGTAATGCAGCCTTACATGCCTTAGGATACAGTGTGGACAGGCTGTGGTGTTGTAGGTGTGCCCCTCACTCCCTGGGAAGTATATGTGGCTGGCATATGTTCACCTGTGACAGGCATGGTGACATATGCCAGTGACTTGTCCAGGGACGCGTTGTACAGCAATGGACCGATCGGTGTACCCGGCCGGCCCATTGCATTCAATGTGAGCGGGTACGTGTTGTATGCCTGGTACGCGTTAAACAGCAATGGTCCGACCGGTGTTCCCGGCCGGCCCATTGCATTCAATGTGAGCGGGTACGCGTTGAACAGCAATGGACCGATCGGTGTTCCCGGCCGGCCCATTGCATTCAATGTGAGCGGGTACGCGTTGTATGCCTGGTACGCGTTGGACAGCAATGGACCGATCGGTGTACCCGGCCGGCCCATTGCATTCAATGTGAGCGGGTACGCGTTGTATGCCTGGCACGCGTTGAACAGCAATGGTCCGATCGGTGTTCCCGGCCGGCCCATTGCATTCAATGTGAGCGGGTACGCGTTGAACAGCAATGGACCGATCGGTGTTCCCGGCCGGCCAATTGCATTCAATGTGAGCGGGTACGCGTTGTATGCCTGGTACGCGTTGAACAGCAATGGACCGATCGGTGTACCCGGCCGGCCCATTGCATTCAATGTGAGCGGGTACGCGTTGAACAGCAATGGACCGATCGGTGTTCCCGGCCGGCCCATTGCATTCAATGTGAGCGGGTACGCATTGTATGCCTGGTACGCGTTGAACAGCAATGGACCGATCGGTGTACCCGGCCGGCCCATTGCATTCAATGTGAGCGGGTACGCGTTGAACAGCAATGGGCCGATCGGTGTTCCCGGCCGGCCCATTGCATTCAATGTGAGCGGGTACGTGTTGTATGTGCAATACGCGTTGTACAGCAATGGACCGATCGGTGCGCACACATTGGCTATGGCCTGGCCTGGCAACGGACGCGTTTTCAAATCTTTAACGAGTCTGATGCTGTGAATTCAGTTAGTCACCCACAACAATGTTGCAAATTCATGGGTGTCATGAAGTTGAACTTTTGAAGGATGCTGTGGGCGTGTATTAGTGCTGCTATTCCATGGATTGGTCAGATTCAGAAGATGCAAACGACTTGGACCTATCACTTTGGACACATGGGTCAGTATCTGCCTCTGCAGCACACATATAATGCTGGCTGTTCCCCTGAGAGCTCACTTGCCTGCACTACATGCCCCAGGACGACATCTGCCACCACCACTGCTGCTGTACCTGCACCCTCTGGATCCTGCAATGGCACGTACTGTGGAGAGAGCCCCAGCCTTCGGCACTGAGGAGAACCAGGCCCTGCTGGACGGCCTCCTTCCACAGTACAGCAAGCTGTATGGAAAAGCAGGGGAGCAGGTGAGAGTGCTGTCCACTGCCTTACTAAATGTGCATGTTGTCTGACTAGCAAGACTTACAGTCTGCACGCCACTGGCTAGCAGGCTCACTGAGTAGTTGTCACCCCCCATAGTGTGTAGTAACATGCACTGAACAGGTATAGTGCAGTGACAGTGCATTTAAACAAGGTTTTACTACCCAGGCAATGATACCATGTAGTAACTGCTGGCAAACGGTCCATAGCCATCTTTGGACTGCCTGTGTACATCATGTGCCCCTGTGATTGAGACATGTATATCCAACTGTGTAATGCACGATTATGTTGAATGTGTAGTAATGGCATTTTTCACTTTGTCATCCTCACAGGTTGATGCCCACCAGAAGCAGCAGATATGGCTGACCATCGTCCGGGCAGTGAGATCCGTGCGGGTCTACAAGCGCCGGATCTGCAACTGCCAGAAGAGGTGGCAGGACCTTCAGGGCTGGACCCGGAGGATCGCACGGGTCCAGCTGAAGCTGTCGCCTCCTCGCAGGAGGGGCGGACACCGGACCCTGACTCCCCACATGCTCAGGATCCTGGCGGTGGTCTTCCCTGATCTGGATGGGCAGCTGAAGGCCAGAGAGCAGCAAGGAGGGGGTGAGTCCATGACTGCATTGTGAACTTTGTCTGCCATGCTATGTGCCCTCCTCTGGCCTGGTTAAACTTCCAGAGTACATCAGTCATGTGGTCCAGGACCCATGTCCCTCAACTGTGCACTGCCCACTCCTCATCTGATACCCAGGTGTGGCCCTTACAGTCAGGGAATTGTGTCACTTGGGTACTGTGTCCTTGCATTTTGCTCAGCTCAAGGTGGGGGACAGCATTTGTTCCCCTAACTCTGTGGTGGGCATCATGGGTGGGTCCATTGCTTACACAATGCCTGTGTTCTGCCATGTAATCTGCGTGTTACTTTGATATGTGGTCCAATTGCTGAGCTGATCCACCACATGTGCCTGGGGTATCTGGCACACACCCATGCTGCGGGTGGGTACAATGTTTGGGCCCCAGGAGTGTGTATATTACGTGTGTCACACATACTTTGCCACCTGCCTACTGTCCAGGGCTCATCCCTCATTCACGTGGGGCAGGACAGTCATGCCTACTCCAGGCCATACAATACACTCTGTACTCCCACTCACGTGTATCAGCAGACACGTTGTGCTCAGTGATATGTCCCCTCAGGTGTCTGCCTCTGTGTCAGTGTGCTGTGACTTCGTTGTCAGGGCTGTTTCTCGTTTGGGGCTCAGCATGCCACCGGAGATGTGACATAGGAGACGATACTTGTGTGAAATAGGTGTTTGATCACCTGACCGTGCAGACTGGGTTATGCGAATGTGATGTTCAGGCAGCTGTTTTCCATTCACAGCAGATTGTGAGGTGCTCAGGTTCAGAGGGTTCTGTTACAGGTCTCCCATATGTCCAATTGGTATGACGTGGACAGATAAGGGTTCAGATGATGTGGTGTGTGGGGGATGTACATGTGCACTTGTTCAGCTCCAGGACTTGCATTCCCCATGACCTACTATAGTGACACAGTGCAGACTGTTGTTGTCTGGCTGCCCTGCCCATGTGACTGGAGACAGTGATGTATGACTTAGCAGGCATGCCTGTGCCATGGCATGAAACTTCCTATGAGTGATCCTGCAGGACAGTGACATGTGCTACATGCACACCATTGTGGCAATGACTATCAGGACATGGGTGCATCATGGTGTCTGTCGCTGGTATGCATCACATGCATTTCAAAATTGACTCTGGGCATCCCTTTATCCGGACACCTGTACTGGCTCAGTGGCAAGAGTTGTGATGTGTGCATGTTCACATGCTTCACCGTCTTCTCTGCACTGTCCAACTACTGTGTAGGTGGTGCATGTGTCCACACTGGGGTATTGCCATCCGACAGACACCAGACAGATGGGTGCAAGGCCAGGAGAGATGTGAGTGCCATGGTTGACCATCAGACTGACAATTGGCTTCCCTACTCTGTTTGGGCACTTTTAGCAATGTTCAACTAAGGATGCCAGGGCTTGCTCTGTAAAGTGCTGTACTTACTGTGGTGTGTGCGTTCGGTGCAGGTGTCTGATGTCTGTCTGTTTCCTATTGTTTGCAGATACATCCACGGCCACAGGAGGGGACAGCTCCACAGACCAGGAGGAGCCGCAGAGCCAGACTGGGTCAGCAGCCGAGGAGTGGTCGGAGGGACCCAGTGGCACGTAGGGCGAGGGGAGCCACACCGAGGAGTCCTCAGCACCATCCACCTCAGCTGAGGACCACAGCAGCTCGGAGGATGACTCCCTTGTGGAGGCGGGTGTCAGCAGCCACCACACCACAGCTAGTGTTGCTGTCCCCGCCACCACCACCACCACCACCACCACCACCGCCCTCCCATCGGCTCCCATTCCCCAGGTCCGTGGAGGCTCCCATGTTCGGGAGCGTGTCTCCTTCATGCCAGGCACCGCACCCCCAGCCCCGGTGTCCCCTGCTGCCCTGAGTGAGGAGTCTGTGTACCTCCTTCGCCAGCTCCATGTAGGGCAGACAGCGATGCTGAGTGTCCTCCATGCACACACCACTCTGTTGACTCAGCTGGTGTCGTTCATGGAGGGCATCTCATCGGGCATGTCTGCCCTACAGAGGGGCAATAGGTCCATGGACTCCTCCCTGACGGCAGCAGTATCCCTCCTCCAACAGTCCCTCACCCCTCCTACCTCTGCCCCATCCACACTCCCCAGCACCTTACCTGTCCCAAGCACACACACACCGGCACAGGCACACACCAGCACAGACACGAGCAGCACACACACACACACGCCACAGACAAGACGCACACGCACGCACAGTCAGGGGACTGAAACCACACTCTCAGGGGATGGGGCCAAGGCACACACACACGCATCCACGAGCACTGCGCAGTCCTCACTTACCTCTCCCTCCAAGGCCCCTTCCCTTGCCTCACCTGCAACCCCAAAGACACAGCGGGTCTTCCTCAGTGACCTCGGCCTCTTCCCCTCCGATCCAGTTGATCCAGCATTCAGGGGAAGAGGAAGCCCACCCACACGGAGGGGAGTGCCCTCGCCCCCGGACACCCTCCCCCAGGCGCAGACCGACTGACGCCCCCACCTGCAAGTCCCCCAGGACCCGGAAGAGCAAGACCCCGCCGCAGCCCAGCAGCTCAAGCACCAAGTCTCCTTCCTCCATCCCTCAGGCCCCCACTCCACAGGTGCCCCCAACACACCCTGCCCCAGGTTCCCCCACCCACAGATACACCATCCCCAAAAAGATCCGGCCTTCTCCCCCTGCCACTTGCTCTTCCGGCACCACACCCCCCGCTGCGCATGTCTGTGCCACTGGTGTGGAGACGATGTCCTCCCTCTCTGTCCTGCCCACCTTACCTGAACCCCATTCTCCTCCCCTGGAGGTAGGCACTGCAGTGGAGTCCACTACCACCCCTTCTGACTTGGGCACTGCAGTGGGGAACCTGTCCACTCCATCTGCACGGCCCACTGCAGTCGTGCCGGCACCCACACCATCTGAGTCATGCCCCCCAGTTGTGCCGGCACACACCATGTCAGACACCTCCACTGCAGTTGTCAGTGGCTCTCCGGCACCCACCACCCCTTCACTTCCTCCTTCTGACGAGCCCTGATCCTGTCCCTGCGGTGCCTGGCCTGCCCCCGTATGCCCCTCCGAGGGGATTGTCCCTGGTGTGTAGCAGTGGAGGCATGCGTAGGGTGACATCTGCCACTGTCACCCTGTTTTGACTTTCAGAATGGACTGGCCATTGGCCTTTGTTTCTATTTTTTCTGGACTTTAACTTTAGAACCAACATATGCTGAATAAAGCTACTTTCTGTTCTCTAGTGGTTTTGCTTCTGATGTACATAATGTTGATGATGCTAACCGTGCCCTTGCTGCAGTGATGGTGATTTTTGGTCTCATGAAAATGAAGTGTTACTTTGCAGGAACCCATGTGGTCCACTGGTAATGTGTCCTATCCTGTAGTGTATCCATGTAATCCTTAGCAGCATATGAGGGTGTCATGTTTTTAATATTTGGCAATGGGATTTCCTACTTACATTTGCAAAATCACATCTGTGGCTTACACCCCTGCACATCTGTTGTGCTTGCCATTGTTCAATTAGTCTCCTTCCTGACCGTGTGTCCATCTCCACTGGACATGCAAGTTTGGGCATCAATGGGGAAGGACTCATCTGTGTTGTCAGTGCAACTTGCTATACATGTGTGTTGGATCTGTGCTGATGATTTCGTTGACACTCCCATGACCAGGCTGATATGACGGGAGCCTTCATTTCGTGCTAATTGTTGACTGTGTGACCAAGTGTTCTGCTGACATGATGGTGCCCTACTGAGGCGACATATGGCACAGCTTTCCTCACACAGGAGTGGAGTCCACTCATGGCAGTGAGTAATCCTGTGACATTGCCTGAGCCCAAGGTGTGTGTTGTGTGAGCATGTCTGTGTGTTTTCACTTCCATTTTGCTGTGCATGCTGGGATCCCTAGTGATGTTCCTGTTTGTGATGCTTGCTTAGTTGACCTATGTTCCCCAAAGACTTCTCCCTGGGTTCTCTGTGATGTGGGTGCATGGCACATTACTGGTCATCAGGGTGTCACCCATAGGTGTGTTTGCTGTCAGGGCTGAGTTTGTGGGCTAACGCAGATGGGACACAGTCAGGATTCCCTTGGCACTTGTTGTTTACACCTGTCATGTAATTTCCAGTTTGTGTTAGCTTTCAGTGATTGTGACATGTTGTGTGTGTGACTGCTGGCACTCCTCAGGGTCAGAGCTGCAATGTTGGTATTTGTCTGTGTGTTCTTTGTGGGTGACCTTGGCTTCTTCATTGGTGTGGGACTGTGGCTGGGATCCCATTGGTTGGTGTGGTATTGCCGTCATGTCCATGTACAGCGTAGTGTGCAGTGTGTCAGACATTCAGGAGTCTTGTTGATTGGCCATGTGTGATGTGTTTCTGCACCTTAGTTACCACCCCCCCCCATGGGATTGTCATGGGTGCATGTGCAATGTCACCAGTGCATGTGAGCTTCACTGCTGCACATTGGTGGAGATCAAGGTGTGTGGTGTTGAGTGTGTGCAGATGAGTGTTGTTGCCCGGCTAGACCCCTGCCTCCATGTTGGCCTTGGCTTACTGGCCGTGCTGATTGATTTGTGCTTGTGTAGGTGTGATGGTAGTTTGTTGCTCAGGACACATGACTGTGGTTCACAGTGTGAACGACATCTAGCTTTGTCATCACAGTGGGATTGTCATGCAGGCCAGTGTCACCACATTGTGGAGACCCTGGGGGTAGTGCTGTGGTGTGTCTGTGTCTTGCTGTGTCAGTTGCTGTTCCTACAAGCTTGTGTGACATGTGTAATTTGTGCTCCCTCTCATCTAACTATGCCTGATTGCCCACATAGGGGATTTGGATCCATGAGTTACTTTTGTGCGCCACTGCATGCGCATCTGTGTAATTGGTATTCAGGCCTCATCATGTGTTGTGTGGTTGCCTGGGGACACTGGCACCCCCTCACCTGTTGTGTTTGATGTGCAGTGTGGGGCTGCCTGTTTGTGTTTGTGCATCTGCACCACTGCATTGGCATATCTTTAGTGTGCCATTGGCTGTATGTTGTTTGGTGGGTTTGACCTGCTGTCCCTGGGACTCCTAGGTCATCAGTCAGCACTATGATCATTGTTTGTGTGTCCCATTGCTGCCATGGTATGGTATTTGTTCAGCTCACATCTACAGTCTCCACAGGATATCTCCATTTGTGTGCCCATTGGTGCAAATATGTGGGTCTGCATTATGATGGTCACTTCTGTCATTGTGTCATTGATGAATGTTGACAGTGTCAGCCCCCATGGGTGATGTTTGTCTGCACATGGCCAAAGGTATGTCTTATTTGCACTGCACTGTTTGCCTCCCACAATCTATGTTGCTATGGGACACAAGCACTACTTTGCCACTGATGTGTTTGTTGTTCTGTGACCAGGAATCATCCATGCATTTTGGCAGTTGCAGTTTTTCCATGGCCACACTTACCTTATAGTCACTGTGATGATGGGTGTTTGGACCCCATTGCCACAATGTTCAAGATGTGCTTCAGCTATGGACCCCACACTTACATTTTGGTCACTGTGATGATGGGGGTTTAGACCCCATTGCCACAATGTTCAAAATGTGCCCCAGCTATGGACCCCACACTTACCTTTTGGTCACTGTGATGATGGGGGCTTAGACCCCATTGCCACAATGTTCAAAATGTGCCCCAGCTATGGACCCCACACTTACCTTTTGGTCACTGTGATGATGGGGGCTTAGACCCCATTGCCACAATGTTCAAAATGTGCCCCAGCTATGGACCCCACACTTACCTTTTGGTCACTGTGATGATGGGGGTTGGACCCCATTGCCACAGTGGTCATGGTCTGCTTGCATTGTGGAGGCCACACACATTTATGTGTGACACATGTGATAGGGGGTCACATTGTATGTTCAAAGTCATGTTCAGTGTTGTAGGCATTTGACACAGTCTACACACGCTTGTCATGGTGTTGGGGGGATGTCTTTTTCTTGCATTCCTTATGTTGGAGTGTGCTGGTTGTGTCATGCATTACCCATCCTATGAGTGGGGGTGGTGTTGGTGGTAGGCATCCAGCCCCCCATGGGTAGAGGTGGTAGTAGTGACAGGCATCTGGCACCCCCTGGGTAGGGGTGGTAGTAGTGGTAGGCATCTAGCACCCCCTGGGCAGGGGTGGTAGTAGTGGTAGGCATTCAGCCCCCCATGGGTAGAGGTGGTAGTAGTGACAGGCATCTGGCACCCCCTGGGCAGGGGTGGTAGTAGTGGTGGGCATCCAGCCCCCCATGGGCAGGGGTGGTAGTAGTGGCAGGCATCTGGCACCCCCTGGGCAGGGGTGGTAGTAGTGGTAGGCATCCAGCCCCCCATGGGCAGGGGTGGTTGTAGTGACAGGCATCTGGCACCCCCTGTGTAGGGGTGGTAGTGGCGGTGGGCATCCAGCCCCCCATGGGTAGAGGTGGTAGTAGTGACAGGCATCTGGCACCCCATGGGTGGGGTGGTAGTAGTGGTAGGCATCTAGCACCCCCTGGGCAGGGGTGGTAGTAGTGACAGGCATCTGGCACCCCCTGGGTAGGGGTGGTAGTAGTGGTAGGCATCTGGCACCCCCTGGGCAAGGGTGGTAGTAGTGGTAGGCATCCAGCCCCCCATGGGTAGAGGTGGTAGTAGTGACAGGCATCTGGCACCCCCTGGGCAGGGGTGGTAGTAGTGGTGGGCATCCAGCCCCCCATGGGCAGGGGTGGTAGTAGTGGTAGGCATCTAGCTCCCCCTGGGTAGGGGTGGTAGTAGTGGTGGGCATCCAGCCCCCCCATGGGTAGGGGTGGTAGTAGTGGTAGGCATCTAGCACCCCCTGGGCAGGGGTGGTAGTAGTGGCAGGCATCTGGCACCCCCTGGGTAGGGGTGGTAGTAGTGGTAGGCATCCAGCCCCCCATGGGTAGAGGTGGTAGTAGTGACAGGCATTTGGCAACCCCTGGGTAGGGGTGGTAGTAGTGGTAGGCATCCAGCCCTCCATGGGTAGGGGTGGTTGTAGTGACAGGCATCTGGCACCCCTGAGTAGGGGTGGTAGTGGTGGTGGGCATCCAGCCCCCATGGGTAGAGGTGGTAGTAGTGACAGGCATCTGGCACCCCCTGGGCAGGGGTGGTAGTAGTGGTAGGCATCCAGCTCCCCATGGGCAGGGGTGGTTATAGTGACAGGCATCTGGCACCCCTGAGTAGGGGTGGTAGTGGTGGTGGGCATCCAGCCCCCATGGGTAGAGGTGGTAGTAGTGACAGGCATCTGGCACCCCCTGGGTAGGGGTGGTAGTAGTGGTGGGCATCCAGCCCCCCATGGGCAGGGGTGGTAGTAGTGGTAGGCATCTAGCACCCCCTGTGTAGGGGTGGTAGTAGTGGTGGGCATCCAGCCCCCCATGGGTAGAGGTGGTAGTAGTGACAGGCATCTGGCTCCCCCTGAGTTGGGGTGGTAGTGGTGGTGGGCATCCAGCCCCCCATGGGTAGAGGTGGTAGTAGTGACAGGCATCTGGCACCCCCTGAGTAGGGGTGGTAGTGTTGGTGGGCATACAGGCCCCTATGTGTATGTGTGGCATTGGTGATGGCCATCCCGCCCCTATGGTGATGCTGTTGCTGGTGTGAGTATTTCTGCATCCCTCTGTGTGTGTGTGATATGTTGGGTACGTGTAGTTTGTTTTTGTGGTTGGTGTCTGACTTACCTTCTGCGCCGTACGCGTCCGTGCCTGTTCCGGTAATAGATGTAGAATATTGGTAGGATCGGCACGATGGGATTCATGGTTGGTTCGCCTTGTTCGTCTTTCTCTTTGCTTCGCCTCGTCCTCGTCGCTGGCGTGTTCGTCTCGTAGCCGTGGATCGTCTTGTGGTGCGAATCGGAACTTATGTGCGCCTCGCCCGGATGCTTTGACGTGCCGTGCGTAGCGACGGGTTCGGCGCGTACGGAAAGCGCATCGTACTTGTCCGGCCGGACAAGGCTGCATTTTAGCTTCCGTGCGACTCGATTCAGCGTTTCCGGATCCGCCTCGATCGGAGTACAGGACCTGTATTGGGTGAGTACGACTGGGTCGGGATTTGGGCAGTTGTGCGCATCGTACTTGCTCGTTCGGACGTATGTGCGGATCGGTCGGGAAACAGGCATTCGCCTGGCTTTTTTCCCGACCGAATGGTATTAGGTGCGCCTCCGACCGGGATCGGAATCGACCCCAAAGTGTATTGTCGTATGTGTTTGTTCCATCTCTCTTTCTCTTTCCTTTTTTTCAAATGAATTCGTAGTGTTTTTATATTGTGAATTTGATATAAATGTTGAAAACACTTGTATGAGTATTTGTTGTCTCTGGATTACAGTGGTTTTTATACTTATGGAATGCAATTGACCGTGTTATAGAATTTTATTTCCTTATTGTAATTATATAATGATTTTTAGCATTGCGGTGTGACAGTTTTAACAAATACAGAATATTTTTATATTAAATATTTGTTTGTTTTGTGGCACTATAATTGAAAGTGGGGTCTAGATGAATACATGAAGTGAGATTGAGATTGGAATTGCACGATTGGCAGTGTTTGGTTAAGTTTGAAACCAAAGGGAACATTTACTTGATGTTCTGAGTTATGACAAGAGCCTGCAGACAGTGAGAAAGACAGGCCTCAGAGAACAGTTTCAGATGCTGCTGAAACAATAAACATGCACAACTTTTTCAGCTCCTCCTGAGTTATTACGGTTCCTTGTTGCATGGATTTTGAGACAGTTGCGGACTCATTGCACATCCCTGACCCCTGGATCTGCAGGGATACTGCTATATACAGGTTCCTGTGATGGTGCTGAAAGAAAAGGAGCAGACGCTTTGAAGAGATGGGGAGAGAAGGATCTTTATGGCCGACCCCCTGGATTGCAGGCCGTTTTCAAACAGCGTGGACAGTAATTATGTCATACATTAATAACTGGACCACTTTTACCACTTATATCCTTCGGTCTTGCAGTTTTAGCACTTGCACCATTGGTTCTCTCAGCTTTAGCACTTGTAAATAAGCTTCTTAGATCTTAGTTTCAGTTTTAGCATGTGTACTCTTACTAGCTCTGTTTTATCACGTGTACCCTTATTTTGCCTATTTTTAGCACATGTACCCTGAGTTCTCTCAGTTTTAACTTGTGCACCCTTAGTTCATCCAGTTGTACCACTTGTACCCTTAGCTCTGTTAGTTTTAGCACGTGTACCTTTAGTTATCCCAATGTTATCACTTATAGCCTTAGTTCTCTCAGTTCTATCATGTGCACCCTTAGGTTTTTCATTGTAGAACTTGTACCCTTAGTTCACCCAGTCTTAGCACATCTAACCTTAGTTCTCTCAGTTTTACAACTTGTCCCTTAGTTCACCCAGTTTTAGCACATCTAACCTTAGTTCTCTCAGATTTACAACGTGTACCTTAGTTCACCCAGTTTTATCACTTGTACCCTAAGGACCTTATTTAGAGTTCTGCGGATGGGTACTCTGTCATAATCAAGATGAATATCCCATCTGCAATATTACAAGTGCATCATCTAAGTTAGGCACTTCATTCTTTCAGTATTAGCTTTTGTACCCTTACATCTCTTAGTTTTGTCACTTGTACACTTAGTTCACTCAGTTTTGGCACTGATATCCCGAGTTCTCTAGATTTTAGCACTTGTACCCTTAGTCCGTCCTGTTTTAGCACTTGTACCCTTTTGTCCCCCGAGTTTTAGCACTTGTACCCTTAGTTCTCTCAGTTTTAGCACTTGTAACACGTAGTTCTCTCAGTTTTAGCACTTGTACCCTTAGTCCGCCCAGTTTTAGCACTGGTATTTATTTATTTATTTATTATTAAATTTATATGGCGCACAGCTACCCAGAGGTTTCCCGGCGCCTACGGACATACAAGACAAGAGATAAGGGCCAGAGCTATTGATAAAAAGGCTCTACTGATTAAAAAGCCACGTTTTCAATTCTTTGCGAAATTTGAGGTAGTGCTTTTCAAGACGAAGATGCATTGGAAGAGAGTTCCAAAGGGAAGGAGCCAGATAGGCAAAAGAACGTCCTCCCATTCTGGCACGTTTAATCCTGGGTACCTGGAATTTTAATTGATTAGAGGATCGTAGTAGGCGTGAGGGACGGTAATGGTGCACCAAAGCACTTAGATAGTGGGGAGCTGAGCCCATGTTCATTCTGTGCATATAGCAAAGGGCTTTAAATTTGGCGCGATTGTCAATTCTCAGCCAGTGTAGTTTACGAAGTGAACCTGAATTGGAAGCCATTCTGGGTAGTTGGCAAAGCAGTCTTGCTGCGGAATTTTGGACTACCTGTAGCTTGCGGAGCACTTCCTTACTAGCACCCAAATAGAGCACGTTGCCGTAGTCCAATCTGGACACTACTAAGGCCTGGATGACAGTTTTTTGCGTAGCGGAAGGAAGCATCCAGAGAATTTTCCTAAGCCACTTTAGAATAGCAAAACAAGTGGAGGCAACTTTGATCACTTGCTGCCTCATAGACAATTGGTCGTCAATAATAACGCCAAGGTTGCGGGCCGATTGTGATGGAAGGGGAAGATCGCCCATTTGCGGTGGCCAATGTTGGGGGCCCCAGAGAGTTTTATTTCCACCGAAGATGAGGAGTTCTGTTTTCCCACCATTAAGTTTTAGTTTATTTGTGTGCATCCAGTCAGCGATCTTTTTTAGCCCCGGCTGGAGAGAAGATGTCTTCGAAGCCTCCTTGGAGAAAAGCGAAAAGATGAGCTGGGTGTCATCCGCGTAGGAGTATATTGTTAACCCTGCTTGCTCTGCTATCGTAGCCAGAGGGCTGACGTAGATGTTGAAAAGCAATGGACTAAGTATGGAGCCCTGAGGGACTCCATATGGGGAAACCTGAGTCTTGGAATGAGCAATAGAGAAGAAGACCTGGATGGTACTTTTGGATAGAAAGCTGGACAGCCATTTGAGTGCCATACCGCCAATGCCCTTAGATTGAAGGATTTTTAGAAGAGAAGTGTGGGAAACAGTGTCGAATGCGGCACTTAGATCTAATAAAATAAGTTTCACCGTATCTCCTTTGTCGACCTGTTGACGAATGTTCTCAGTAACTCCCAGAAGTGTTGATTCTGTGGAAAAACCTGCTCTAAAGCCTGATTGAGACGGATGTAGAATGTTTTGTGCTTCAACAAACTTCGTCAACTGGAAGTTGATATGTTTTTCCAGAATCTTTGAGAACACCGGAAGCAGGGAGATAGGGCGAAACTTAGAAAGGATCTCGGGGTCAGAGTTGGCTTTTTTAAGCAAAGGGAGCACCATAGCATGTTTCCAGGCCACCGGAACCCTAGCTTCATATAGCGATGCGTTGAGGAGCTCCATGATAATAGTAAGTATAGGGAGGTCTAGTTTTTGAAGCACAGAGGGGGGAACCGGATCCTTGGGGGAGCCAGATTTGATGCTCGTGAGAATACTACGAAAAGCAGAGATATCAAGGAGAGTCCAATTGTCTAGCAGGATGTCATTGTTCACTTGTACGACTTCTTGTGGGAGGCATAGTGTTGCCAAATAATTAGTTTGCAAATTTGTTATTATAGTTGTATGTTTGTTAAAATCCGAGTAGATTTGATCAATTTTGTCCACAAAAAATCCCGCTAGATCATCACACTGTTTAGAGCTGAGACCCGGAGGCTCAGGTTGACAACTGGCACCAGATAAATCCTTCACTACTTTAAACAAAACTTTGGGACAGTTTTGTGAATGTAAAATAGTGTGATTGGCGTGTTCAGCACGAGCCGTGTTGCACATGGAGTGATAGTTTTTTAAAGCTAATTTATACATGTTTTTTTTTTCCGGCTCGTAGTTTTTCCGCCAGCGTCTTTCTAGATTTTTACATTTAGTTTTTTCCATTTTAAGTTTTTCTGAGAACCAAGGAGCTGGAGGGCGATGATGATCCAATTTTTTGTTAGACAATGGGAGACAAGCATCAATAGAAGAGGTTAGCCATTTATGGATGACCTCATCTTCATCTAGGCTAGCTATCGAAGTAACCGGCTAGCTATGGTGTTATTCAGAAGGAGGTTCAAACCGTTCACATCTAGATTTTTCCAATTTCAACAGTTTCTTGACCCAGAGAGAAGGGATGAATTCTTAAGGCACAGTTCATGTTTAACCTTAAATTCCACCAGAAAGTGGTCAGACCAAGGAATAAGAATAGCAGGCTTACAAGAGACAGTGGTAAGGTTGGAAAAAATGGGATCCAATAGGTGTCCAGCCTTATGGGTGGGGCCTGAGTTGTGAAGAGAAACATTCATAGCGGCCAAATCGGCAATGAGCGTGGAGGTAGTGGTGCAGGAAGCTTCATTAAAATGTAAATTCAGATCACCTAAAATCAGGAAATTAGAGGCTTCTAATAGTAAGGGGGCAATAAGATCTGGGAGAGCAGCTGCCCAAGGTCCAGCCGGCCCTGGGGGGCGGTAGATTAAGATCCCGGAAAGAGTGAAATTAGGGGACAGTAAAAGTTTAAACAGACCGGCTTCGCAGTCCTTGAGGCCCAAGTCATCCCATTTACACGTGTAGGATGATTGAAAAATTATTGCTATGCTTCCTCCACTCCTAATTGCACGATTCTTTCCAAGATATGTGTAGTTAGGGGGAAGTGCATGCGCAATATTGGGTCCGGAGCTCTCATTAAGCCAGGTCTCTGTTAGGAAGATGGCGTCAGGTTGAGAGTCGGTGAGGAGGTCAAGAATATTTCCCTTATGTTTTGGGAGTGACCTGCAATTAAGACTAAAAAAAGTGAATTCAGAGTGGGTATCATTTTTCTTCTTGGTCAAAGTAGGTATTACAATATATTTACGACAAGTAGATTTCAAATGGGATTGAGGTGTGAGGGTGTATCCACAGCCGGGGCAGTTTGAGGGATCTGTGTCGGGAATGAAAGGTGAACAGTGCGGGGCTGGCTTGGGCCGAAGGGCCCGAAGTGTTGTGCAAGAATAAATAATCCGGCCGTTATGGATTTGGGCATAGGGTCTGGCCCAAGGCCCCATCCGGCCGCGGACGGGCGCGGACGGGCGCAGACGGGCTTGCCTTTGGCGCGCGAAGCGAGAGGCATCTGTTTAAAGAAGGGTGAGGAATCAGCTGCTCCAGCAGCTGACTGGTGGCCTAGACCGGAAGTCACAATCACTTCCTATAGCACGTTGCGGTCCCTCCACACAATCCGAATAATCGGCGGTGGACCGGGGACACTGTGCAAGTAGAGGCGGTAAGTAATTAAAAGCAAGTAAAAACGTTCTCAATGTAACAAGTGCAGAATACAAAAATTAGGTGAGATTTAAAAGCAATGATAGAAATATTGAGAAAGCGAGAGGGGAGCCCTTTACCAGGCGCTCCACTTTCCACAATGTCAGCGTCTGTCTCTCGTCAAGCGCGTCTAGGTTTTAGCACTTGTACCTTTAGTCCGCCCAGTTTTAGCACTTGTACCTTTTAGTCCCCCCAGTTTTAGCACTTGTACCCTTAGTTCTCTCAGTTTTAGCACTTGTACCCTTAGTCTGCCAAGTTTTAGCGCTTGTACCCTTAGTTCTCCCAGTTTTTGCACTTGTGCCCTTAGTTCTCTCAGTTTTAGCACTTGTACCCTTAGTTCTCTAAGTTTTAGCACATGCACCCTTAGTTCTCTCAGTTTTAGCACTTGTACCCTTAGTCTGCCCAGTTTTGGCACTTGTACCCTTAGTCTGCCCAGTTTTGGCACTTGTACCCTTAGTCTGCCCAGTTTTAGCACTTGTACCCTTAGTTATCCCAGTTTTAGCACTTGTGCCCTTAGTTCTCCCAGTTTTAGCGCTTGTGCCCTTAGTTCTCTCAGTTTTAGTACTTGTACCCTTAGTTCTCTCAGTTTTAGCACACTTGTACTCCTAGTCTGGCCAGTTTTAGCACTTGTACCCTTAGCTCTCCCAGTTTTAGCACTTGTGCCCTTAGTTCTCCCAGTTTTAGCACTTGTGCCCTTAGTTCTCTCCGTTTTAGCACTTGTACCCTTAGTTCTCTCAGTTTTAGCACACTTGTGCACTTAGTCTGGCCAGATTTAGCACATGTACCCTTAGTTCTCTCCGTTTTAGCACTTGCACTCTTAGTCTGGCCAGTTTTAGCACTTGTACCCTTAGTTCTCTCAGTTTTAGCACTTGCACTCTTAGTCTGGCCAGTTTTAGCACTTGTACCCTTACTTCTCTCAGTCTTAGCACATGTACCCTTAGTTCTCTCAGTTTTAGCACTTGTAGCCTTAGTCTGCCCAGTTTTAGCACTTGTACCCTTAGTTCTCTCAGTTTTAGCACACTTGTACACTTAGTCTGGCCAGATTTGGCATGTGTACCCTTAGTTCTCTCAGTTTTAGCACATGTACCCTTAGTTCTCTCCGTTTTAGCACTTGCACTCTTAGTCTGGCCAGTTCTAGCACTTGTACCCTTAGTTCTCTCAGTTTTAGCACACTTGTACTCTTAGTCTGGCCAGTTTTAGCACTTGTACCCTTAGTTCTCCCAGTTTTAGCACACTTGTACTCTTAGTCTGGCCAGTTTTAGCACTTGTACCCTTAGTTCTCTCAGTTTTAGCACACTTGTAATCTTAGTCTGGCCAGTTTTAGCACTTGTACCCTTAGTTCTCCCAGTTTTAGCACTTGTGCCCATAGTTCTCCCAATGTTATCACTTGTGCCCTTAGTTCTCTCAGTTTCAGCACTTGTACCCTTAGTTCTCTCAGTTTTAGCACACTTGTACTCTTAGTCTGGCCAGTTTTAGCACATGTACCCTTAGTTCTCTGAGTTTTTGCACTTGTACCCTTAGTTCTCCCAGTTTTAGCACTTGTGCCCTTAGTTCTCCCAGTTTTAGCACTTGTGACCTTAGTTCTCTCAGTTTTAGCACTTGTACCCTTAGTTCTCTCAGTTTTAGCACATTTGTACTCTTAGTCTGGCCAGTTTTAGCACTTGTACCCTTAGTTCTCCCAGTTTTATCACTTGTGCCCTTAGTTCTCTCAGTTTGAGCACTTGTACCCTTAGTTCTCTCAGTTTTAGCACACTTGTACACTTAGTCTGGCCAGATTTGGCATGTGTACCCTTAGTTCTCTCAGTTTTAGCACATGTACCCTTAGTTCTCCCAGTTTTAGCACTTGTACCCTTAGTTCTCCCAGTTTTATCACTTGTGCCCTTAGTTCTCTCAGTTTGAGCACTTGTACCCTTAGTTCTCTCAGTTTTAGCACACTTGTACACTTAGTCTGGCCAGATTTGGCATGTGTACCCTTAGTTCTCCCAGTTTTAGCACTTGTGCCCTTAGTTCTCCCAGTTTTAGCACTTGTGCCCTTAGTTCTCTCCGTTTTAGCACTTGTACCCTTAGTTCTCTCAGTTTTAGCACACTTGTGCACTTAGTCTGGCCAGATTTAGCACATGTACCCTTAGTTCTCTCCGTTTTAGCACTTGCACTCTTAGTCTGGCCAGTTTTAGCACTTGTACCCTTAGTTCTCTCAGTTTTAGCACTTGCACTCTTAGTCTGGCCAGTTTTAGCACTTGTACCCTTACTTCTCTCAGTCTTAGCACATGTACCCTTAGTTCTCTCAGTTTTAGCACTTGTAGCCTTAGTCTGCCCAGTTTTAGCACTTGTACCCTTAGTTCTCTCAGTTTTAGCACACTTGTACACTTAGTCTGGCCAGATTTGGCATGTGTACCCTTAGTTCTCTCAGTTTTAGCACATGTACCCTTAGTTCTCTCCGTTTTAGCACTTGCACTCTTAGTCTGGCCAGTTCTAGCACTTGTACCCTTAGTTCTCTCAGTTTTAGCACACTTGTACTCTTAGTCTGGCCAGTTTTAGCACTTGTACCCTTAGTTCTCCCAGTTTTAGCACACTTGTACTCTTAGTCTGGCCAGTTTTAGCACTTGTACCCTTAGTTCTCTCAGTTTTAGCACACTTGTACTCTTAGTCTGGCCAGTTTTAGCACTTGTACCCTTAGTTCTCCCAGTTTTAGCACTTGTGCCCATAGTTCTCCCAATGTTATCACTTGTGCCCTTAGTTCTCTCAGTTTCAGCACTTGTACCCTTAGTTCTCTCAGTTTTAGCACACTTGTACTCTTAGTCTGGCCAGTTTTAGCACATGTACCCTTAGTTCTCTGAGTTTTTGCACTTGTACCCTTAGTTCTCCCAGTTTTAGCACTTGTGCCCTTAGTTCTCCCAGTTTTAGCACTTGTGACCTTAGTTCTCTCAGTTTTAGCACTTGTACCCTTAGTTCTCTCAGTTTTAGCACACTTGTACTCTTAGTCTGGCCAGTTTTAGCACTTGTACCCTTAGTTCTCCCAGTTTTATCACTTGTGCCCTTAGTTCTCTCAGTTTGAGCACTTGTACCCTTAGTTCTCTCAGTTTTAGCACACTTGTACACTTAGTCTGGCCAGATTTGGCATGTGTACCCTTAGTTCTCTCAGTTTTAGCACATGTACCCTTAGTTCTCCCAGTTTTAGCACTTGTACCCTTAGTTCTCCCAGTTTTATCACTTGTGCCCTTAGTTCTCTCAGTTTGAGCACTTGTACCCTTAGTTCTCTCAGTTTTAGCACACTTGTACACTTAGTCTGGCCAGATTTGGCATGTGTACCCTTAGTTCTCCCAGTTTTAGCACTTGTGCCCTTAGTTCTCCCAGTTTTAGCACTTGTGCCCTTAGTTCTCTCCGTTTTAGCACTTGTACCCTTAGTTCTCTCAGTTTTAGCACACTTGTGCACTTAGTCTGGCCAGATTTAGCACATGTACCCTTAGTTCTCTCCGTTTTAGCACTTGCACTCTTAGTCTGGCCAGTTTTAGCACTTGTACCCTTAGTTCTCTCAGTTTTAGCACTTGCACTCTTAGTCTGGCCAGTTTTAGCACTTGTACCCTTACTTCTCTCAGTCTTAGCACATGTACCCTTAGTTCTCTCAGTTTTAGCACTTGTAGCCTTAGTCTGCCCAGTTTTAGCACTTGTACCCTTAGTTCTCTCAGTTTTAGCACACTTGTACACTTAGTCTGGCCAGATTTGGCATGTGTACCCTTAGTTCTCTCAGTTTTAGCACATGTACCCTTAGTTCTCTCCGTTTTAGCACTTGCACTCTTAGTCTGGCCAGTTCTAGCACTTGTACCCTTAGTTCTCTCAGTTTTAGCACACTTGTACTCTTAGTCTGGCCAGTTTTAGCACTTGTACCCTTAGTTCTCCCAGTTTTAGCACACTTGTACTCTTAGTCTGGCCAGTTTTAGCACTTGTACCCTTAGTTCTCTCAGTTTTAGCACACTTGTACTCTTAGTCTGGCCAGTTTTAGCACTTGTACCCTTAGTTCTCCCAGTTTTAGCACTTGTGCCCATAGTTCTCCCAATGTTATCACTTGTGCCCTTAGTTCTCTCAATTTCAGCACTTGTACCCTTAGTTCTCTCAGTTTTAGCACACTTGTACTCTTAGTCTGGCCAGTTTTAGCACATGTACCCTTAGTTCTCTGAGTTTTTGCACTTGTACCCTTAGTTCTCCCAGTTTTAGCACTTGTGCCCTTAGTTCTCCCAGTTTTAGCACTTGTGACCTTAGTTCTCTCAGTTTTAGCACTTGTACCCTTAGTTCTCTCAGTTTTAGCACACTTGTACTCTTAGTCTGGCCAGTTTTAGCACTTGTACCCTTAGTTCTCCCAGTTTTATCACTTGTGCCCTTAGTTCTCTCAGTTTGAGCACTTGTACCCTTAGTTCTCTCAGTTTTAGCACACTTGTACTCTTAGTCTGGCCAGTTCTAGCATGTGTACCCTTAGTTCTCTCAGTTTTAGCACTTGCACTCTCAGTCTGGCCAATTTTAGCACTTGTACCCTTAGTTCTCTCAGTTTTAGCACTTGTACCCTTAATTCTCTCAATTTTAGTACTTGTACCCTTAGTTCTCTCAGTTTTAGCACTTGTACCCTTAGTTCTCTCAGTTTTAGCACTTGTACCTTAGTTCTCCCAGTTTTAGCACTTGTACCCTTAGTTCTCTCAGTTTTAACACTTGTACTCTTAGTCTGGCCAGTTTTAGCACTTGCAATCTTTGATCTCCCATTTCCCATAAGTGTCAATGATAACCAGAGGTTTGGGCATAATTCCCTTCTTAATAGTTGCAGATATACATAAGGAGTGTCACAACCTGGTTAGTAAACAAGAGGTAGGATTCTAGTAAGTGCCCAGGGGTATAGTGTGTTGTGTGTGATATATAACTTCTGGCCTTGGACCAGCACAGAGAACCTTAAGACATCCCAGGTAGTGCGAAATTTGGGAGTTTACGTGGATGAAAAATTATCCTTGGAAAATCATATCAATAAAACAGCAGCCACATGTTTTGGTCTGCTAAGGAACCTTTGGAACATTGGGGCATATTTAATACCGCAGTAGCGTCAATTTTTTGATGCTGCAGCTGCTTTTTCTTATCGCCATATTTACAAGTTGCCGCAAAGCCCAGTTAGCGGCATTATAAATTTTTCACTGCACCACTTCGCTTAGCGTGACTTACCGAAAATGAGATGCAAGGTAGGCGTTCCCGTGTAAAAACTCCTGCAAAATGCACAACATGATATTTACAAGGATTTCCTTGTACGTCGCTAAAAAAGAAAAACTGCTGCTAAGTCACATTAGCGGTAGTTTCTTACTGCAAGGAATTACCAGGTCTTAAAAATGACGCTAACACACTTCTATAATAGGGGCCTCATTTATCGGGTTGTGGCACAGGGCCACAAGGAATCTTGCTGCTCTGCGTAAAAAATAAAGGGCAGGTATGCGCCGTATCTATAAGATACGACGCATTCCTGCCTTTTTCCCCAGCGCTGGCACACAATGGGCTGCCATGCGCCAACGGAGGCACCCTTGCGCTATGGTGCAAGGGTGCCTGCGTTGCGGGGATGATTGATTTTGTGCAGGAAGGGGCACCTTCTGCACAAAATCAATCACAAATGGCGATTTCCTCACACATAGAAAAAGGAAAAAACCATGAGAAAAACATTGCTCCTCGTTGCGCCTCCCTAATGCCACCCCTGTGGTGCCGTTAGATTCTGATGGATTCCCAGGTCTGCAATTTCTCATAAATCTGGGAATGCTTCAGATTCCATGGGTGTTACATGGGAACACCCAGAGCAACAGCCATGGAAGGTCCCTTTCACGCAGGGTTCTGTGTGAAAGGGGCACACATTTACAAGGCCATGAAAAGCGACGTAAAGTGGCTTTACGTGGCCTTGTAAATATGCTGTGGCATATTGTGCCACCGGAATGTCAGCAACAGGAAGCTGGAAACAGGGAACCACGGAAAGCCAGAGACTCTCTGGAGCCATTGGGAACCATGGAAGGAGAGACGCACAACCAGAAACCTTTGGGGGATCAGAGACACCCAGCCGGGAAGATTGTCGCTGACGACAGGAGGCGCTCAGGTAAGGTAGCGCTGGCGAAGGCAAGCGTGTGCAGATAGTTTGAGTGTCTTTTATAGCCTAGCGCTCGAGCTGCTGCACACGGAGGTGTGCTGACAAGGTGTCACCATCAATTAGGCCATGTGTGAGTGTCTGTGGTTGTGTGGACATGTGCCATGGTTGCAAATGCAACGTGCTTAACATCTTTCACATTACTAATGTAATTGGAGGTGACGAAGGGCTGGTGTTGATGCTCCATCACCTCCGCAATCAGGATCTCATTCTCCTACTGACTGTATCTGCGTTTGCTCTTCCTCTTCCCTTGTGACTCTGGCTGGTCATCCTTGCTGATGGGGGGGTTGGGAGGGTTGTTGTCCTCTGCTGAACTTGGTCCTGGCTTCTCCATTCTGCATTCAGGTAATTTAAAAAAAATGTTTTCCTTAGTGGCATATTTGTAAGCTGTTTTTGCCTCTAGACGCTGAAAAGTGACGTTGGGCTGACTAGCGTGAACTTTTTTACCGCTATTTGGCCGGCTGGCACATTTTTCCTGCTAACATGAATTTTTTTTATCGCCTTGACACTAGAGTTAGCGTCAATTGTTAGCAACCAATAGCTGATCCTAACGCCATGTAGCGATGTCTTGAAATACGTCGCAAACATACCGTTAGGATTTGGTGGTCGGCTGCGGTAAAAAACATTGCCGCTCAGCAGCGTGAAAACTGCTTAGCGCCAATTCTTGTAAGTATACCCCATTGTTCCATTATTTCCTCAGCCAGCTAGAAGGCTAGTAGAGCAGAGTAGACTACTGTAATCCTCTTCTTCTGGTAGCACCAGAATATTTGGTTAAGAGACTGTTGTATAGGGTTCAAACTACTGCAGCAAAGCTGTCAGTGAACTAATCAAGGTATGACTCTTCCTTAGACGCCTTGAAGAAACTACACTGGTTCCCAGGAAGAGAGAGGATTGTCTTCAAATCAATGTGTAAAGAACACAAGGGGCCCGATTACGATGAGGTTCGGAAATCATTACGACCGAATCGGTTTGGGAATGGTATCCGACCGACTCGGATCGAGAGAGTCCGATCGACCGATTACGATGCATCCGGATGCTTCCAGATACGATTCAGTCGGACTCCCATTGACTTTAATGGGAGCCTATGTTCCGACCGAATGCATAGGCTCCCATTGAAGAAAGGGGCACCCTGTGGTGGGCACCCCTAGGTGCCTGCCACACTGTGCATGGCTGGTAAGGGGGGACCCATGGGTACCCCCACGGGCCCGATTGGGAAGGCTCCGGGTGCAGGGGGCCCGTAGCGGGCCCCCAAAATCTGATTCTGACTGCCGATTCGAGTCGGACGGCACAATTCGGACAGGCTGTCCGAATCCAGCATCGTAATCAGTCGTTCGGAAGCGCGGCCCATAGAGACGTACAAGTCTTCTCCGTACGGCTCGGTCATTCCGAATGCCATCGGTTTTGGATTAGGATATTCCTAACGCCTAACTCGCATCGTAATCGGTCGGTTGGAAACCTTTCCGATTCGGTCGGAAAGACACGTTCCCAATCCGATTCTGATGGAGCAAATGCCATTAGGAGGCCTTCCAAACTGCATCGTAATCTGCCCCAAGGCATTAAAAGGAACAGGACCAATGTTGTTACGAAGGAAATTCAGTCACTACAGGACAAAGAGGAACCTATGTTCCGCTACTGCTAACCTGGTCTGTTTACAAAAATTCAGGAAAGTTAAGGCGGGTGGAAGGACCTTCCAGATCAAGGCTGTGGAATAAGCTTATAGCCTCCCTCAGAGCTGATAATAATCTTCAGCTTCAGGAAAAAATTAAAAACATGGCTTTTTCCAATAAAAGATTAGACCCATAGCTGGTATTAATAAGGAATAAGGGTGCAGATGAAGGACTGTACTTAGTAGCTCCTGCTACCGACCAAGGGTGTGGGGCGGGGGTCCTGGGGGACCAACAGAGGGAGGGGGGAAATAATAAAAATAAGGCCTTACCTTTTCACTGCTGACCGCCGGCCGCCAACTCTTCTTCCTCTGTCCTCCTCTCTGCACAGCAGGAAGCACACAGCCTCCCAGAACCCCCTGGCCAATCACAACGCTGCCTTAGCAGCATTGTGATTGGTCTGGGCGCCATGGTTTGGTGCTCAGACAGGGGCTGGCAGGCTGTGCATGTTCTCCACCCAGGATGCAGAAGATGCAGAGTGTGCAGGACGCTTTGGCCAGCCCAAGACAGCTGGCCAAAGCGTCATGCGCACTTTAGGTGCTACCACCTCCCCTCCCCTTGTAAAGCGCAGGAAGCCCAGCCCCGCCCACCTGGCTTCAGCTGCAAGCTGACTACAAAAAACAAAATGATAATAACGAACGTTATTATTATTTTATTTTTTATGTTCAGTTTGCAGCTGAAGCAGTGGGGCGACGCTCCTCCGCTTTAGTGGAGGAGCCGCCACTGACTGTACTGTGTGTAAGAACTGGGCTAAGATGCTATAGTGCGAGATGCCTGCAGGGTGAGCGCTGCGCTCTATAAAGGTTTGTTATTATTTTATTTATTATATGTATAGGTACCACACCTCCCCACGCTCTCTGGAAGGGACATACTAAGTCAGTGCACCTCCACCTTGTCTTTATGAAACAAAGAAACCTGTTCCCCAAAATACACTTTACAGAGCACCCTTGTCACTTATTCAAAGGGAGATGGAAACATGTAGCCCCACATTGCAACAGGACTTCCAGTTCATGTGAATATGTTTCACTCACTCCCTCACCTCCCCGGGGAACGTCTGATCACACATGGAGCCCCTCATGCACACGTATGAGGGGGTCATTGATTATTTCACCCCTTCCGGTCCCCTGTGGTCTCTTAGGCCCTGAGCACGGGAGCACTAAAGGGGTACGTGCTATTTATCGCAACTGGTAAAATCTGACTGCCCACAGTTTGTAATTTATCAGCTGTGGTACATTTTGGAGATTAACATGTAGATTTTGATGCCTTCAACACCAAACTTCATGTGTCAGAGTAAATACCGTATGCTTTTCACCTATTAAATTCTGGCAGATTTAATCTGTCGAAATGTAATTAAGGGTGTGGACTTTATCACACCTGGTTATTACCAGGTGTGGTAAGTTCTGCATAGTTCAGAACTCAGACCCCTATGCACACATGGATTTACTCAGGGGTTGGTAATCTCCGAATCTTTATTTATACATTACAAAGGGCTTGTGTCTGTCTCTCTGCTAAGCTCTCCACACCACTGTCTCTAGAGAAATCAACCATCATAAGAAGCGAGGACCCCCTGGGGCCTAGAGGGAATGAGTGAACTGCAGTACCTGGGCCTGTGAGTGAAAGGATGTTACCTGTGCTCACTCCCCATGAGTGGTGGACTCGAGCATGGATTGGCAGGACAGCTGCTCAAAGACTTCAATGTGGGGGTTTAATCTTCCACTAACCGCCTCTGGGGATATCTCTACCCAGGACCTACTTAGTAGCCTACACTGGGCATCTCCCCCCCCCACAGTGGCACTATTCCTATTGTGGAGGTCCATTCATGTTGTCTAGTTAATGCCCTCATGCTGGAATCCTCTGCTTTGTGTAACCCCCATGAACCAAGACCATCTCTGTTCTTCTAAGGCAGTCGGCACGCCCTAGGGTACTGTCCCTCAATGTCCACCAAATAAATCATGTAATGCCCTGGAGCTTAAGAAACCCCAGGAGGGCATTCCTATTAAGGAAACACCCAGTGTCCCTTGCTCCAATCCAAGCACTCTCTTCAGACCCCAGACATGCCCACAGCCAAACTTACACTTTTGGAGTAACACTACTATTTATTTGCTATTCACAAACTATGAGTGTAGTTTTAAGTGTAGTATCTTTACAACTGCAGAGGCTGTCCTATAGTTTTATGTTCAGAGGTTAAACAAAAAGTGTAAGTTTACCTTTGTGAATGAGGCCCAGAGATTTTCACATAGTGGTTTATTGATTTAAAAAAGGTTTTAATTAAGACGGGATACATAAACTGTTTATTCAAATCTGGGATGGTTTTGAGGGTGAGTACCCAAAAGGGATACATTAATGAGCTTAAAAAGGCATAAATCAGTTGTGTTACTTTTAATTAGGGATTGGGTTTGGGGCAGGGTTTTTTCCGACCGCCCCATCAAAAACTAAAGTATAGAGATAAATCAGTTGTTTTAATTTTTATTTGAAATGGAGCTTGAAATAATCAGTTTTATAATTTAGTTAGAGAGGGGGGTGAAGGGTAGAGATGCACCACAACAATAGCCAACAATAAAAATTGTGATTCTTGTCTATATTTTCTTACTTTCTCTTTCTTTTTTTTTAATAAAGTTTCACGTATAAGCAGTGAAGATAGCCGTGTTTGGTCCATAGAATGGTCCGCTGCCTTTGCTTTATTTTGTACATGGGGGTGAAGGGGTTTACCTGTACTCCTCCATAAGCCAGAAGAAAAGGATGAATTCATGTTTTTCAATTTTATGGGGTTACATTGTTTTACTATTTTTTTATGTTTGTGTTATGAATTAAGGAAGAGTAAAATTAAATACAGACAGAGATTTTCAAATAGTTTTATAAAGTTTATTGTTGATTGAACATATGTTCATTTTTCAGAGCTGGAACAAAATGAAAACATTGTTAAAATTATTTTTTACATATTTGTAAATACCTGAAGGAAAAAAAGAACCAGTTTTTAAATTTTTATAGATCTGTGGGAAAAAAGAAGTTTAAGTTCCCATTGGCTTTGATAATTACTCGTTTTTTTCATTCTGCAAAAAGAAAGAAAATCATTATCATGTTTAAATATAATGATATCAAATGTACAGCCAGTCCTACAAAATGAAGAGTAATAATTTGTATTATTGTATTAATATTTAAATTCTTTTGTTTTAATAACTTTCTTATATCTGTTGGGAAAAGAGGAAAAGAAATCCATAAAAATATTTTTTATATTTGTATCTTGCATTTTTACTGATTTTACTGGGGAAATGTAATAAATTAGTTGTTTGTAAAAAAATTTTTGACATTTATGAATGTTTTTCAGTTTTAGTAGTACTATTCAATGCTGTAGAAACATCTTTTTTATGTCCATTAGCGCACCGTTGTTTCTCTTTCATATGCAATAATACTTTGTTTTCAGTGTTCAGGAGGCAGATGTTTGCACCAGCAAGTCCCACTCACTTAGGCTCCAGAAAGTAAATTGTTTTTTGCAACTTTTTATGTAAAATATTATTTAATTCTTGTTTCTAAATGTTCTTTTTCTTACTTATGGAGTTCCACTTTTTTTTCTTTTATAAGTGTTGCATGTGAATTAGAAACCGGTGGATGAATTGTACTGTTATAGGAGGAAGATCAGAGTATTAACTTGCATGTTTAATTTCCTTTGGAGTCCTTGCAGCTTTTTTCAATTTTTCTGTACATTTTCTCGTTTACCGTTGAGCTTTTTTTGATTTTTCAAACATTTCCAAAAGGATCCTTGTTGGACTTTCTTGGCATGTTTATTTTTAGGGGTTTTTTTTGGCTTCTAGTGGTATTTCTATGGAACGTTTAATTCTTTTTTCCTTTTTCCAAGACATTTTGGATGATACTCAGCTTAGATTTCTTTGCACTGAATTTTGCATCATAGGACTTTCTACTGGAGTAGAACATGTATATGGATCTACAGGAAGACAATAAGCAAAGGAATTGTGAGTAATGGATTCATTTTCATAAATGTGTTTAGTGAGGCTACTTAAATGTAGTTAATTTTTTTTTACTTAAGTAGTACTGTTACTTTTTAGTATTCTAATGTAATCAAAATCATTTCAGCGTAGTGTAGCTCTGATATAGTTCAGAATTGTCAGTATTTTGTAAGTAACCATGCCTGATATTCTTTATTTTGTTTTTAGAACTTGTAGGGTGTAAACTGCCTGCAATTGAAAGTCTGTTCTTTTTCTGGTTTCCAAAAAAATGTATGGGGATGGCTGGTGTTTATCTACTCTGGAAGCAGAGGAGTTATGCCATTCTTCAATGACATTGCTGGTTTTCATCTTGTCCTCTAAACAAGTTGAGTAACAGTTCCATCCCATTATTTGAAATCTTGGTGGTGTTCTGTTACCCGACCTTTTGATGTGACTTTTCCATTTTCCTTAAAGTAATTGAAGACGTTAGACAATTTTTCTCTTTTTTTCTGTGCAATTCTTGCTTTGGCATAAGGTATTGTAAAGCTCCGTGACGTGGTCAGGTGGGATGAAGTTCATTCATTAATTTAGTGCTGTATGTGGCTGTCAGTACTCTTCAACAAAGCTGCTTTAAAATTTTTTCACAATGTTAGTTGCCCAAAATGAAAAAGTAGCCTTGCACGATATATGTTTTTTAAATAATGTTTAGCCGTGGAAGCTAAAAAAGCTTGATATTGATTTTGATTGGTTGAATTTTAGTAGATACCAAATTGAGAAATTTGGTATGGATCTGAGCACTTTTATCAAGGAGAAAAGAATAAATGAATGGCATGTTATTTTTCTAGTGTTTTTCAGTGAATAGTGTACATTTGGATAAAGGGTGGTGGAAAAGTTTTAAAGGAATCATTCAGCAACGTTTTACTCTATACAAGGGTTTATAGATTTTTTTATTGTTGAAATATCAGTACCATTTTATTAGCATGCTCATTATCATAAGTCAAAAGTATCAAATGTAAAAAAAAGACTTTCATTACTCTGTGTTATTTCTAGGCTGTCAGGTATTAGTGTTTGATGGAATGTAAAAGGTTGGGCATGGTTGTCCTTTACTTGTTGAATTGGGTATCTACATGATGAGGAATGTTATTGTTTTCTTCTTTCAGTTTAGCACCTGAAGGCTTACTGGAGGTGCTTTTTCCTTCAACATTTCTATAGTTTCTCGCACCTCTATCTCAACAGCTCTCCATTACCTAATAAGTACCGAAAAGTACCACAATATTTCACTTGGTTCATAGCCAGTTTATTTTTTTCTGGGTTGATATATAGTTTAGCACTTTTACTCAGAACAGTCCAGAATCGCTTCAAACGTTCCAGTCCATGTTTTACTATAGAAAACAATATCCTCCAGTTAGGCAGATGTGTACTCTGGGGGGCATATTCTCAAGGAGTCATCGCCGATTTATCGGCACTTTAGCGCCGCAAAAGTGGCGATAGACTTATCGCCCTATTCACAAGCTGGTGCAAACTGCCGACATCGCCAGTTTTCTTGCGATAGCTGCCGCAAAACACATCGCCACGGATGAGAGTGACAATCAATGCTAATGATATGCAGAGTAGGCGTTCCCGTGCAAAAACACACGAAAACACCACTTCGTGATATTCTCAACGACCAGCCAGATCTGCGATGCCGGACAAAAACAGGCGTTAAGGCGCGTTAGCAGCAGGGACTTAACACCTGCTTTTTACTGGTCTTAAGTAGGACGAAAACCTGCAGTACAAAGGAGCCCAGGCCAGAGCCACATCTGAAGACCAACAGATGCCATGGAGCTACTAATCATGCAGCTTGGAGACCCAAGAGGGCCACAACACCCACCGCCACCACCCCCAGGACCAACCCCCGGACCACCACCGAGGCAGCGCAGAACAAGACAGCGGACCTTCCGAAAATGCATCAGCCTCACAGACTTAACGCCAGAGGATGTCATTGCCCACTACAGGCTCAAAAGGACAACCATCCTCAGCATCATGACCCACATTGCCCACAGGCTGGCGGTACCAACACAGCGGACAACCAACCTCCCTCCGCAGACAAAGCTGCTGGCTGTGCTGCACCTGTTGGCCTCTGGAACCTTCCAACCAACAACTGCCAGAGTCGGAGGAGTCTCACACCCAGCCCTATCAAAGGCCATCACACCTGTCCTGGATGCCATCATCAGTTTCATGCCCCAGCACCTTCACTTCCCCCACACTGCACAGGAACACCTGGAGACCAAGCAAGGCTTCTACGCCATAGCTGGATTCCCGCACGTGTTGGGGGCAATGGACTGCACACATGTCCTACTTGTGCCCCCTGCCGACACTGCACACAATTACTGCAACAGGAAGCACACGCATTCCATCAATGTGCAGGCAATAGTGGACCACCGGGGACTGTTCACCAATGTCGTCGCCAACTACCCAGGCAGTGTGCATGATTCATACATCTTCCGACAGTCCATCATCAACCAGCGCTTTCAGGATGGCACCTATGGAAATAGACTGCTCGTTGGTAAGTACCAACAGAACACACCACACACCTCAATTCCACAATCACACAACGCACAACTGTGGGAATGGACACGTAACAAAATCACATTCAACATGCCAACCAACATGCACACCTGCCAGACACGACAACACAAGTAACCGTGGTAAGAGGGGCCAGAAATGTGGACAAACCATACACTAAGGCATAGCCCCTCTGCCACACATTTGCAGAATGTGGGGAGAGGTGGGAACCACGATTGTGCGAAGGAGGCAATGGACCAATGAATAACAATGTACATAATGCCAAGTGTGGCGGTGATGTGCTGGACAGTCTTGAGTATGCAGAGCACAGACATGTCCATGCTGGAGTCTGTAGTGTCGTGGACAGTGGGCGCAACCATGTCATCACAGGCAGTGGGGAATACCTTGGACAAGTAGCCATGCCGGCCCCCCTGTAAGCGTAAGTGTAGTGGGCAGGGCCGGCGCACGCCAGTCCAGCGTAGGGGAGTGACTAAATAGGCCAGGGTTCAGGGAGTGGTTCACTACCGGGACGGCCACCGAAGTAACTACTGCACGTGGCTCTGTGTCCGCCATATCCTGACCATAGACCTACACACACGTGGCCGACCACGTACAACAGGCAAAGTCACACCGGTGACGAGGTGGCTACATCCCACGCTACCCGGCGCACATCTCGTCATCGCCTGCAGTGGCGTGTCTGCCAGGGCGGCGTCCCTCACCCTGCAACGAGGCCGCCGTCGTGACCGGTGGTGCCTGCGCGATCCTGTGCGCCTGCTGCACCCCAGCCCGCTGATCCCCAGACCCGACTTGCGCCCAGCGGTGAATGCCCACCCCTGTGCACCCAGGCCTCATTGCTCACCTGCCGCCACCGGCGTCTCTCCAAGAGGGCCCACCACGTGCCGGTGCAATCTCCAAGGCCGGGCTCCGTGAGCTTGGCAGCCTCCTCAGCCAATCGCTGGATTCTGCGCAACAGGCCCCCAGCGCACCCAGCGGCACCGCACCGCGGAGTTGCAAGTTGGCTACTGCTGCTTCTGACCACACTGCAGTACAGCAATTAACAGACACATCCTTTCCAGTCCGCCCCTCCAGGCCTGCTGCATCATCGCAGGCTGCACACCCACTCAGCTCTTCCAGTGGGCCGAACTCAGTGCACCACAAGTCACCGTCCAGCCTCCAGCATTATAGCATGATGCACACCCGCTCAGCTCTTCCGGTGGGCCTACCTCAGTGCACCGCAAGTCATCGCCACGTGGCGGTTGGCCCGTGCCGGACGCAGGGCCTCAGGTGCCACTAACTCAGTGCACCACAAGTCACCGTCCAGCCACCAGGCCTGCTGCATCATCGCAGGCTGCACACCCGCTCAGCTCTTCCGGTGGTCCGAACTCAGTGCACCGCAAGTCATTGTCCCGAGGGGCTACCCCACAAGTCCGCCTCCAGTAGCCAACAGCATGTCATCAGTAACGCCACTGGAGCCCTTCACAGTCACGGGGCCACCCCCCGTCCCAGGCAGGCAACCGGTAAGCCTGGGTAGATCCTCAGCAGACATATTCCGAAGCGCACGACATCCCAGCGCCGCAGCAGCGGCGCACGCGTGTGAGGAGTGCAGAGAAATGGCCCGGGGCTCTGGGCGTGGTTCAGCTCTGGGCATGGTTCAGTTCCGGCCTGGCCACAAAAGTGACTATGGCGTGTGTCTCCGTAGTAGTGTCTGCGCCACCCAGCCTGTAATCGACAATGTTGCAATGTAGCATGCACCAGGAGGGCGGCCTCGCCCAAATGGATTAATAAAGGAGCGCGAGTCCGCTCGGGGTCTCGGCTCATCTATGCCAACTGTTGTGTGTGTATCTACATTGCCGCAGCCTGAACCAAAGGCCTAGCCTCAATATCGGCACGAGTTCAGCCAGGCCAGAACTCCACATCTGTGTCCGCCCTATCCTTACCTTACACCTACACACACGTGGCTGCCCACCTTCAACGGCCAACATTACAGTCTTACTGTCAGTCCTGCGGACATGCGCAGACAGGCATGACAATGGTGTGCCGTAGGAGTGCAAGTGATGCAACCGCGCAGCACACACAAGTTAATAGGCTCGGTGGGAGGGAGGAGCAGCTGTGAGGCTACGTAATACACATTGTCCTACCACATTTGCCAGCAGCAATACATGGCTAACATGAATCCCAAGGTCGCACAAATCACACACCACGAAACTTGTATGTCTGCCAACACAGCATGCAGAACCATCAGTTAACACTAATCACACTTACCTCTCACAGGTGATCAAGGATATGCACTCTGCCCGTGGATGATGACACCCCTCTGAGCCCCGAACACCCCGGCCCAGAGGCAGTACAATGTGGCCCACAAACGCAGCAGGGGCATTGTTGAACGCACATTTGGCGTGTTGAAATCACGTTTCAGGTGCCTGGACATCACCGGTGGAAGACTCTTGTACAGCCGAGAAATAGTGTGCAAGATGATCACTGCATGTTGTGTATTGCACAACATATGTGTACGCACCAATGCCCCATGGATCCAAGTCCCAGAAGCACCGGACGATGATGAGGAAGATGATGCAGGTGGACCACACCCCACTGCAGCCGCAGCAGCAATAGCCCGAAGGAACACAATCATCAACAATTTCTTCGCATGAGCACGTCACATTGTGACTGTCCACAGCAATCATGGCACAGTACAAGATGACCACATGACCAGCATGTGCAAATAAAATCTTAGCAACACATTTACATTTACATTTACATTCCCCGTGTGCATGTCAGTCCTCTGCATTAGCACATTACTCTGACGGGTGTAAGTGCAACATTGAGTGCTAACATTCGCATATGTTGCAAGAAGAGATGGTGTGTATGTCACCTCTGTACCGAGAGGCTGTTTAGGGCGTCACGTATTCGATATGCCATATCAGGGTGTCACATGTAGTACGTCATGCCACTCATCAGCGTCCCACGTGTACATGAACATGACATGAAGGCCGTCATTGGTGTTCAGGAAAAGACAACAGGTTGCCATTTGTGATCAGAGATGTACCTGCCTGATGCAAATATACACCCTGTGTGTCGAGTCCCACAACATGAACAACATGGCCGTAAGGGGGATGTGGGAACAGTGGACACCTCAGCAACATTGGGAGATGCACACCAGCCTAGAAGCCAGCAGGTCCACCTTGCGTGGAACACACCAAGGTGTCCCCTGGTCAAATGTGCCATGTACAGGTCACATGTGTACACGGACGTCATCCATCAAGAGTAGTGATCAGTGCCAGCTAATAGGTGCAAGGTGAGTGGTCAACCGCCTCCTCACAGCTACCTGCACCCATCACTGTCAGACTGCAGCAAAACGACACTGCTACATCAGAGCATGCAATGCTGACCGTGAGGGCACGTACATGGCTGGTAAGGGTTCAACCATGCCGGAAGGGGAAGCAGTGACATCCCCCCCACCCAATCCCCATCACATTTCCAGAATGCAAGCAGATGACAAACTAACATTGTGGATGACAGCCCCTCTGTCTGAACTAGAAGGCGGTAGCACATCTGCACCTCCGACCTTGAGAATGCATGCGCCCGGCACCCCCTGAGCAATACCATAGCAGCTGCTGACGGCTCCCACACTATGCACTGCGCTAACCAGAGACCAACGTATACACACCCCACACACAGGAGTCCTTGCTCGTAGTTCACTTGCATGGTATGACCTTCACACTTACGCACCGACCATCCCAGGAGTCCAAGCGCTCCACACTCAGACCAATCATTGCTCCGAGCTGTGGCTTCCACATAACTTTGACTTTGCCTTTGTGACACACAGCCTTATTTCATACATTGACGTGGGGCTAAGTTTGGAAATAGCGAGATTGTTGTTTTGGAGCAATGAGGCCACAGCTAGTTCACACATTCCCAGTCATCTCACTGCCTATCTGGGTCACGGACATACATGTGCATTGAAATCAGTTCCCAGGGAGCACCGTTCTTTGGAATCACTGCCCCTACATACATCCATACTTTCATACTTGCTTGATCATGGACATGACTCATCTGTGTGAATTTAAATGTCTTAATCACATTAGGTGGAGTGGTGAAGGTGGACCAGTAGCTGGCCATGCACACGCTACTTAACAATGTTGCCCCATGGAGGGCCAGCCAGGGTCCTTTGGGGAGGGAAAAGTACATCGTAGGAGAGGGATTTCAGTCCGCAGTCTGATTTCTGTGTCATTGGTTGCCTAAACAAATGTAGCAGTCCATGTCGGGGGCCAAGGTGAGTGTCGCAGAGTGTTAAGGGGGACAGTGGAGGGTGTTATTCCTGGGCATGATGCAGAGGGCAGAACCAAGCAGAAAGAGGCCATATGGCGGAGATGAATGCTACCGCTTCCTACTTAGCCCAACGGCGGATTCATCCTCATCATCGTCCTCCTATGTGTGATGTGCCTCACATGTGGGTGGTGGTGTTTTGTCTGCGGCACTGTGTGGCAGTGACACATCAGGGGCCGGAGGTGGATTGTCAGCCGCACTGTGAGGCACTGACACATCAGGGGGCGGTGATGTGGAGGGAGTAGTGGCAGCAGCATTCATCTGCGCCAGGCCTTGTGGCCGCACTGCCATGATGAGGATCTGCAGGGCATGGTAGATCCCTGCTACATCTCGCTGGTGTGCAGCCGTGGCAGCCATTCTTCCCGCCTGCATCCGCTCCATGTTCTCAATGTTCCTCCCCATGTTGGCCAACTCACGGCTGAGATCGCTGGAGCCACTCTGACTAGACAGTTTTTCTTGTCTACGAGTCATGACTCCAGCGATGTCAGCCATGGATTGTTGGAGACCATGGAGCGGACTGTGGGTGTCCGTTAGGGCCTGTAGGTGGTCCCTGATGGGACTTGGACACCCACGTATGGCAACTAGTTTGGCTGCCATGAGGTCGAACCCCACCCGCACCTGCTCTGCCATCCCCTTCTGGCCCTGTGACACACGGCGTTGGAATCCCATGTGTTGCTTGTGGGGATCCTGGGAGACGGCCGTGGTGGTGGGTGCTTCCTGCTGTGTGATCTGTGCAGGGGGTGGGTTCTCCTCGATGCAGCTGGGCTGCCCTGCTCCTGGGAGTGGGGTGCTGAGGGTGTCCATGAGATGTTGGAGGGCGTCGGGGTCGATGGTGTGTAGGTCCTCTTCATCATCGGTGATGAGGAGTACGGTCTGCTCTGCAGGAGGTGATGATTCTCCCTCTGCAATGTGAAGGGGAGATGCATTTTGACATTGTGTTCACATGTATGTTGACGCATTGGCCAAGTTTACAAACAGACTGCATGTCAATGTACATTGTGACTGTTTGTGTGGAGATGCCTATTTAATGCTGGACAGTTGACATTTCGCCACCATCACGGATGTGAGGTTGTATTTGTCCATTATCATCTCACAGTTTCCTGCTGTGCCAAATGCGAATGGCCATTTTCTACACACAAACGGCAGCAGTTGTGTCCTCTGTTCTGTTGTGTAAGTGTTGCAGTTTGGTCCACTTTGTTGTAAATGTTGAGATGCTCTGAGTGTTATGTGTGTGTGCTGCATTGTGGGTGATTTGCCCCCTCAGCTCTGATTTGGCTGGCCCTTATCCCTTTCAGGCGGTGTGCCTTTCACTTCTGTGCTTATACAGTGCTGAGCTGTTGCAGACTTGGGTACATTGGGCTCTTGGTCAGAGTTGTGACTCTTGGGCATGGTTTGTCCGCAGATGTGCTGTACTTACTTGTGCAAGTGTGCCATTGTGCCCATCTCCCCCGTCCCCCCAGTCCCTGGTGGTTACTCACCCTGTTGCTGTTGTGTCAGGTCATGTTGAGCAGTTTCCGGTCCTCCGACTCCTGCCACCGTCTCCACACTGATGACTGTAGACACCATTTCCTCCATCTCATCCAGCTCCTGCTGTGGCGCAGGACTCCCACCCCCAGTCTGCATTGCTGTTTTGCGGTTGTTGGCGAGTTTCAGCTTGGTTTTGCGCTTCACATCATTCCAGCGCCTCTTGACCTCTTCCATTGTCCTCCTCAGCACTCCGACTGCATTCACCTTGTCCACGATGGTCTGCCATATTCCATTTTTTGTTGCCAATGACACAGTGGAGGTGACAAACAGTTGTTGATGGTGTTCTGTCACCTCCGTAATCAGGATCTGTTTTCCTGCAGACTGAACCGCGTCTTCCTCTTCTTCTTCTCCTTGCCCTTCCCTGACCCCGAGGTCCCAGGCTGGTCCTCCGTGGGGCTTGTGGGGTTCGGGTTGTCCTCTGTGCTTGCTCCTGCTACCTCCATGGTGCTTCGCAGTTGTTTGTGTTTTATTTGTATTTCATTTTGCCGCTTTTATAGTGATTTTTCCCGCCTTACTTGTGGGACTTGCGGGCCTGGCACTACTTTTTGCTGGATTTTTATCGCATTTGGGCCCATCGCAACTTTTTTCACTTTCGGGTTTCCTTTTTTATCGCCGTCGCGGTAGTTGTATCGCGGACATTTGAGGCGTTATCGGGAGACTATTGCATGTTACCGCCGTGTTGTGAATACGACGTTGACACAGAGTTATTTTCCAGCGATAGACGGCGATATGATGAATTGCGTTAGCCTATTTTGGCGATGTTTATCACACGTTCTTGAGAATATCCCCCTTGATATTCCTTGAAATGATGGTTCATTAACCTTTGGAATGTTGCAAGGGCCCCAAGTATCCCAAAGGGAAGAATTATGAATTGTTATAGTCTGTTACGTGTAGTAGAGGCTGAGGCTGCTTTCTTCTTATCCAAGGGGTTCAATGGAATCTGCCAATAACACTTCGTTAAGTCTAGGGTGGGGATATATTTGTCCTCATCCAGTTGTTCTATAAGTTCTTCAATCCTGAGCAATGGAAAAACATGAAGTTGGTAGACTTGATTTACTCTTCTAAAATCAATACAGAACTTAATGCTTCCACTGGGTTTTGGTACTAAGCCTACAGAGTAACTCCAATTGCTCTTCAAGGAATTGATTACTCCTAGTGTAGTGTAGCTCCTATTTCCCTAATAGGCTCTGCGCATTGGAATAATATATCCTATAGGTTTGACATAGGACTAAGGTCGGTATGTCCCTATCGAGTATATTAAACTTAATTACTTGTGCCAGCTAGCTCAGAGGCCACTAGAAACTCCTTGACAACAAGAAGGGAGTAGTTTCTGGCAGCCGCAAAACATGACCAATATGTTTTCCTTTTAGAATCAGAACGTGTCCCAGAGTCGTGGAAACACTAGATAACTATTTCACTCAGCTCAGTCGTGCATGCTTAGTTTTCCTCAGAGTTACACAGAAATAATAGACGGGCGTTTTCAATAAAAGATTTATTGAACAGTCTTGTTTCTGGTGTAAGTATAATGTGCTGTTACGATCACAAGACAGTATGCGAGATAAATAATGTACAGGGTGAGCAGTAGAAATAAATAATACTGCGATAGCATTATCTTTTAGTACAAATGCTGTTACATAAATAACACAGACTAAAAATGCGAGTACTCATACGATGCGGTGCTAAGCTAGTTCTACCCCAGTGTACCTAACCTAACCTAGGTGTAGGAAGAGGGAAGAAGTAGGTGAAGTATTCCTTACTATGGTATACTAAGAGTATGTTAAGTCTAGTATGCCTAGTATGCCAAGAGTCCCTCTAGGTTCTTATCAGCTCCATACCTGAAGAATGAGAGAGGTTGGAATCTCTTTGCCAGGCTCGAACTCCAACACCCCGCAAGGGAAGTCAGATCACTGGAAGCTGGAAGCTGAGCTCTCTGCGTGCAGGGAATGGCAGCGTCTTCTCAGTGCGTCAGGCCGGGATACGGGCTCCTCTGAAGTCGAGGTCTCCTCTGATTTACAGGGGCTAGGGAAGGTATATTTATACCTGAGAGTACCTTAGGAATGTTAGCATTGACGTGAGTTGGACAACGAAAGACGTCATGAATGAACCCCTAAGGAATAATGGTTCATGCATAATAGATGAGGCCTTGAAGAAATCAATAGTCCTGAGCTAGGAAACTCCAGCAGCCTAAGGGTCTGTTCTTCATGAACTCGTTGTGACGTTAGGGTGGACGGATGTCAGAGACCATGCCTGTATTTGGAGTGCACGGTTTAATGCCTAAATAAGGCCTGGGATTCTATGTCTATATAAGGGCAGGGCGAATTGTGCCTATATAAGGACATGATATTTGGAAAGCCTGTTATGGACACCCTAAGGAGAATACAACACCCACTCCTCTTTCGTGTATACGATAATACATAAATGCTAAACATTTAAAATGCTAAACATAAAAATGGAGTACCGCATATTTCTAAAATATTTCATAAAACCATTTTAAAAAGGCATTTTAAAAAAACATATTAGAATGCAAAAAGGTACTGTACATTCGAAGCATTACTTATCAATTCAGGCATAAAATTCGAAAATAAATGCAATTGGAATGAAGTAAGCAGTAATATTTACATTTGACAAAAAAATGATCGATAAGTTTGTTCATAAATCAAAGTCATTTCATGTCAGCAAAATCAATGAACTGTTGTAGACACACAAGATGACTAAATGTCTTTGGAAGGAACGCCAAGTCTGTACTATAAGGCTAGTTTTACTTTAAGCAGATTGAAGTTCCATTTTCCTTCGAAAAAATGGGAAAAAGTTCAATTTTTGGTAGAGTTCCAAGTTTTTGAAAAAATGAAGGCCAAATTGTTGCTGTATTTTGGAACACTGTATGCTCAATCAGAGTCAGTTTACGGGTCTGGTGTAAACATTAGATCATCTATTTCTATAGACAAAACATCATCCACTGTTGTTGGTGTGAGTTGGAACACCTCGTGAGGCAGGTTAATCGCACAGAGATGCGAAACATCGCTTTCAATTGTCGCAATGTTCGCGTCCGTTGTTACCTGTGTGCCTGTAGTTCTTTCTCGTACCTCAGCAGCAGCCGGAAGCGTCTGTGAGATCTCAATGAATGCTGTCATCAGGATAAGAAATCGCTGGGGACAACACATATCGTGGGCCGTTATCTGGTCCAGCAGAGTATCGACGTCCGTTGGCGCATCCGATGGAAATGTTAGACATGTGTCCAACACGCATTCTACACCGCATAGCAGGCATCGTAGAACAGGTAAGATGCAATCTTGCCAGATTGGTCTAAAGGACAGGAACCATGTGGTATTAAGGTCCCGTAGACGATTTATGCCCAAAAGCTGTACTATTTTCTCACTGCACTTTCGTTCAAGGAGAGCTTTCTCCATGTCGCTCGGAGTGATGTCGGCGAATTGGCTGGCCATAGCGAAATAGCAGGAAGAGAAATAGAATTCCGGCAACGAGTGCTAGAATTAATGGTATGCCACCAAACACCGAATGTGCAAAGTTCGGGATGATTCCGAGTATTGCATGGAAAGGTGCTAACAGACCCGAGCAGATGCCCTTAAATACATGTACAATTCCTGTTGTATCAGACATGTTGAAAATTCGTCCTATCATTTCCACGAAATGTATATGGCAGTTTGTACGTATTAAAGTCTGTATCTCAGCCGAAGTCCTTGCTACTTGTAGATCATAGGTTTCCTTGGCCGAGGTCAAAGGCACTGTTTGCTGTAAAAGCATGGCTTTCATTCTGCTTAAAGTATCAAATCTTATAAAAGAGACGTTCAGCGAAGGCCACATAGGCGACTCCCTGACTGTGTCTATTGGGGCAAACAATACTTGCATACAGCAAGTGACCCTGGAGTTGACCGTTACTAGATATGGGATGCCTGGCAGCATGCCACAGCAACTCTGATCATTCAACATGAGGTAACTCCCATTAGAAAGTTGTCCGAACGTTGGATTAATCACAGCAGCTGGTGTACCCTGCTGATGGCAAGACAAATTTGCCACAGAACCATTACAAGCCCAGTGCAAGGAAATGTCCTGACATATAAGTGGACCGCTTAGTGCACGTTTACAGTTTTTACCGCTTAAAAACACTTCACGATCCCCGCTCCAACATCTATATGTATACAGTAAATCCCAAGATGTCTTAATGTATTCCTCACCCAACCTTTCATATTTGCCTGCTTGCATTTGTCTGAGGCAATACTGAAACTGAAAAGTAGTCACAGGTAGTGTAATTTTGCCATGAATAAGCCATTCTGTAGCTGGTTTTTCTGCCACTGTGAATGGTAACTTTTCCAGTTTTTCAATGCTCAGCACTGTATACTTTGCTCCTCTCTGTGCCATTTTGATCTGTTTATCAGTTAGATTGTATTCTGCAAACAGAGCCGTTGTGTTGATGAAACGCCAGGGCACATAGCCCGCTCGCAATGATTGCAGCGTCCAGCTTAATAACATAATAGAACGTATTTGAGATTGGCCTTGTTGTAACATCGCCAAATCTTGTTCTAGAATGTCGATAGCAGAGGATACAATGCCGTCCAATGAATATATTCTGGAGGAGAAAGTTGTTAACCCATTGTCAACCACAGAGAGTGTTTTCTCTAAATTAATACGATCAAGTTCACGTATTCGTTCTGCGGCCTCTATCTGTGACACCTTCCAAGCTTCATTATAAGCAGCATAAATGCCGGCATATATGAAACGTTTTTGACGCGGTTTTCTTGGTCCAAGCAAGAAATCCCTAAGATCTGCGTCTTTTGCAAGTAAGGATAAGTGTTGTTTTACATCCTGTAGTGTAGAGGTATGCAGCCAATCGAGGCATAACTTCCCTACACTGTATGTTGTTACTATCCCCGGATGTTGTCTTTGGACGTATCTTGGGTCTGGCCTATGATAGTAAAGCCCTGAGTTTTATTCAGGAATCTTTCCTGACAGTTATTCGTGTCTGTGGGCCAGATCAACCATTTTTTCCAATCAGGATTAGATCTGTTGAGTTGTAGTATATTGTCGACTGTCACCACTGCCTGTGTTACATTATTTTTGCAGGAGTTGGTACAGAAGGTGTGTTCATATCTTTTATCTTGGCTAATCCAAGACAAGATGTTTGTTGGATAGTTATATTCAAAAACATTATTTGTTCAGGGATGATGCAGGCTCTAAATAAAGCTTCTATCCCCTGTACTTGCCATTCTTTAGTACCCCACAACGTTTTTGTGTCTATTGTGTCTTTCCAAAAGTCGAAACCCTGTCTAGACAGTTGGGCATTAAATAATGCAGAATAAATCTGTTTTTTATTTGTTAACATGATTTTCAGACCTGTTTTGTTTACATTTTTATAGTAAAACATTTCTGGATCAGATGTATTGTAACCTGAAAAATATGGAAATTTACTGGCAAATGTTTTTGAACTACCTTTAGGTGGTGTAGGACAATGTTCCCATTGGGTAAACATAAACACATTTCTTGGATATGCAGATTTATGCAAAAAATGATGACCATAGTGATTATAACAACACATTTCTTCATAGTCTGATGACCCCTCTAAATATTTATTTTTAGAAAATGCAGCAGATCTTTCTAGGTCAAACATAATATCAGTCACAGTCTCAAAGTCCCAATCATCAGAATAGGTACTGGACGTGATTAAATCACTTAGTGAAATTTTAAACAAATGTGGAATGTTCAATTCTTCTGTCGGACCGAATATATCAAAATCTGTTTTGTCCCACACTATACCATCGGGTATAGGAACAGCTGTGATGTTCACTGATGACAAGTCTCTTGCTTCACGATGGGAAGATTTATGAGGTTTCAAAAGTACGTTTACGTCTTTTCCTTCAGTGTTCACATGGATGTATCTGCCACTTATTAGCACGCTTACTGTTGTTACCAAAGCTAGCCAGAGCAGGAAAACAAAAAGTCCAGATGTAATCCAGAGTTCAATCCATGGAGAAACCAAATAAGTCTTTTTCAGAAAGTGAAGAAAGTCTTGTACTTGTTGCTTGAATTTCAATGACACTGGCGTCGTTTCAGGTTCACTCGGATCTTCTGAGAACGTATCAAAGTTAATGAAGTAGCCAGAAGCAGTTCTGTCAATTGTTGGAATTGCATCAGGATTTGTAGAAATCACTGGAACCAGTTCATCACTTGTCACGTTGGTATAGACAGGTGTATTTGGACGAACTGTTACTTGTTCTTCAAGAGGTATGAGTTCCATAGCGTTGTTGCATAGTCCTTCATTTGTTTCAGCTGAATTCTCGATTGTTATCAGTCTTTCAGTATGAACCTCTTGGATAGTAGCGAGAGGAGTGCGTTTGATACTTGGTCGGAGTCCACGAGGCCTACTATTTAGTATTGGCCACATACTGTGGTTTGATCAGGTCGATGGACACAAATCTTTTCTCCTTTCTTCCAGCAAGGGCGGCAGTAGTACTGTTCTTGTTCCTTGAACTGCTAGGACAGGTACTGGTTGTCTGTAAGAAGGTCCAAATTCCTTCTTGTCCGCAATTTTTTCTCTGACTAGATCCCCAACTTTTGGAATCCAGACAGGCCTTGCTGGGACAGCCGGTTGATCCCCAGTGGTGGTTGACTGTAGGAATACGTTGCTTTGTTTCGTTCTTAATTTGTTTAAGTGCTGTAAAACAGCCAAACGATCTTTGATATCAAAGGGTTTATTTTCCACCACTGTGCCTACGTTTTCTAAGTCTGGTACCCACATTCTTGTCCCAAATAGGACCTCATATGGAGTGACCCCCTAGAGAACTTCTTGGCAGGTTATTAAGTGCATGTTGAACTCCACTAAGGTGTTTGACCCACCCGTCACCCGAGCCTAATACTCTAGCTGTTATAGACTGCTTTATGTCCCGGTTTTCCTTTCCACAACCGAATTTCCCTCAGGATGGAATGGAGAGGAGTACCGCAATGCAACGCCCAGACTGGCCATGGCGTCCTTGTAAGCCCGAGAGCTAAACGCAGGACCCTGGTCAGAATGTAGCGTGCCTATTGCGTATATGCCGATAAAGACTCGCAAATCTTTTATAACAGTTCGAGCGTCAGCTGAGCGCTGAGGCCATAACCATAGGAACCTAGAGCATGAATCCACTGCTACCATGATATATTTATAATTACCGTCCCTGTGTAAGGGACCGCAGTGGTCAAGGTAAACACAAGCTAATGGTTAATCTGAAATTAACAGGGGTGTCTGCGCAGGACGTTTCACTGTGGAAACATTCATCTGTTGGCATATATCACATTCTAAAACATAGTTCTTTGTTTGTTTTCTAATGCCAGGCCACCAATATCTTTGCTTGAGTAAAGATATTGTTGCAGAAACACCTGCATGGGCAGAAGCTATCCCTTCGTGTGCTGCTAGGATTAGCCCTAATCTACGTTCCTTGTTTGGTATTACCCTATCCCCCACTCCAGGGATTCGAGCAAAGGAACGTTGTTTGCATCAATTACATAAGAGTACTTGAGTGGAAACTTTTTGGTAATGCTGCACTGCTGCCTTTGCTTGAAGCAGTGACAGCCAACATTATCTCACCGTCTATTTTTGTTTTTGAACGAGTGATCGCAGCTACGGAAGCCATTTGCACAGCCCCCTTTGCGGCTTCATCAGCCAATGAATTCCCTGCAACGTGAACGCCATCACGTTGATGACTCAGTGTGTGGATCACATGAGCCTTTGGTAGTTCGTTTTTCAAATGAACTACTTGTTCCCAAAGCAATTTGTGCTTTATTGTGCCACCTTTCGCATCTTTGAAACCATTTTCAAGCCAGTTTTGTATATATTCATTATACGACTGCACACAGTAAAATAAATAGCACACGATTAGAGTGGGGAATTCTCGATCTGTACTTTCAAGTGCCAGTTTGAATGCTTGTAGTTCAGCTCGCTGAGCTGTACAATCTCCTAGAGACTGCGTTTTAGTGACCATAGGTCTGAAGATGCCATTTCGCATGCGACCTTTAACGATAGCACACGCTGCACTGTAAGCTTGCTTATCCCCTATTGCGGGTTGTGCGGATCCGTCAGTATAAATTATGAATTCGTACTGATCGAGAGGCAGAATTTCAGTGGGCAGGGGACATTCATGTTCGTACTGCAGGAAGGCTTGTGTTTTTAAATCTGGATAAAAAACATATTCAACATCTGTTGCAGCAAGAGAATTAACCCATTGTATCCATCTTGGATGCAATGCCTTAGCATTTGGAATGCTTGCTTTTGTAACCGCTTCTAAAGCAGGTTCTGGGGTTATGATAATAATGCGTTTCCCTTGGGCTAAGGCTCTTTCTTTTGCTACAGCGGTTTGAACTGCTGTTAAAAAATTTTCAGTAGAACTGAAGCGCATTTCCGCTTGTGTGTACAAGTGTGATTTATACGCTATTGGTATTTTTTCACCCTCATTGAAAGTTAAGTAGGTGAATCCGCATTGACCCGAAATTATTCGGATCACCAAATTTCGTTCACTTACGCGTGTTTGTAAGTGATTTGTTGCTAACATGTTAGCCTGGAGTGAACGCAAAATTTCTGTGTGTTCCTGTGTCCAGTTTTTGATTGAAAAATCAGGTTTGATTAATGCGTAGAGAGGTTTAACCCTTTCTGCATAGTTTATAATGTAAGTTCTTCCAAAATTTAAGAAACCCAGGATTGATTGTAAGTTTTTAGCGTTTTTGGAGGTTGGAGCAGCGCACACTTTTCTAAAAAGTTAGCTGCCAAGCTCTTGCCTTCACTTGAAAGCTCATATCCTAGAAATAGGACATTGAGATGGGCAATTCTGGACTTTTTAAAGTTGAATTTGTAACCCTCAGAGGCGAATCCCAGTATAATAGTGCTCACCCTGTTCAAGTGTTTTACTAGGTCATCGTCTGTCAGATATATGTCATCGACATAGGACAATGCCTCATTGTCATAAATTTGTAGTAACTCCATTACCCTCGCTGAGAATAAACCTGGGCTATTCTTGAACCCTTGTGGGAGTCGACAAAAGTGACGCTGGGTCCCCATTATGGAGAATGCTGTTAAGTACCTGCTTTCAGGTGCTATGTTTTGACAAAAGAAACCATTTGAGATGTCTAATGTTGTTTTATATTTTTTACGCACAATGTTATTCATTAATGCTGTGCTATGTGCATTTTGCACTGCAAAAGTTTTAGAACAAGTGTTTAGATGTCTGTAATCCAAAACTAGACGATATGTTTTGTCTGGTTTGGAGACAGGAAACAAAGGATTGTTCATTGAGGAGGTGCATGTTTCAATCACCCCTTGGTATTCAAGTTGATCTAAGATCTCCCTGACCTGTTTTTTAGCATCTTGCTTAATAGGATACTGCCGTTGTGCAGTTGGTTCATGTTTCAGATGTATTTTATGGTGAGGTGAATCTTCATCCCATCCTACATGATTTTTATATAATGCTGGAGCCTGGGCCACTGCCCATTTCCTGTCATATGTATATTTTAGGTGAATTGGAATATGGTTGGAGAAGGCAGGCATAATTATGTCCTCGCCGTGTGGGCACTCCCTGACAAATTGTGGTGGCCAGTCCTTTTCTGCTAGAAGTATGTCATAGCCCTTTGATAGTTTTTCCCAAAAAAGTGCTTTCACCTGTCTAGGTTTGTCTCCCTCCATCCGGAGTGTTATGTCATATAACTTTTGTGGAGTACTAACCCTGGTGTCTACAGTCTCTACTGTGATGTACTCATTCAAGTCTACTATCTCCAGAAGTTCCCTCAGGTTCTGGCGAACTATTGTGACTTCTGCTGCATTGTCCAGCATGGTCTGAGCCCATTCTCCGTTCTTGAGTTGCGATCTCAGTATTCTCGGCATGTCTTATTTTTAGACCTGCTACTTTCTTTTTGGAGAATTGAGGTTTTACTTTAGTTTTTGGAGCGTGTTTGTCGTCTTTCGATGTCACGCGTTCTTCTCTGTGTTCCGTCCGTCCTCTTCTTTCCGAAGTCTGTGGTGAGATCTGAAAGGGACGAGAGGAACGTGTATCAGTATCATGATACCTATCAGGTTTCCTTAAATTATCCCTATTCCTGAGGTTATACCTCCTTTCAGAGGGCTCCTGTTGAGGAGACCTACCTCGGGATTGAGAACGTTTCTTGTTTGATTTTTGTTTAGTAGACTCCCACTTCTTTTTAGAAGATGTAGGAGTTTGTTTTATTGAGTCCTTCTCAGGACTTTCAGATAGTTTTGGTTTCAGTGGTCTTCCACCCAAACTATCTCTGCCTAATTCTGCATAAGATTGTTCTATAATTCTGGGTAGCTCAGTTTGATGTTCTGTAACATCGAATTCCCTCAATTTTTGGCGGATTACCACTGCTGCTGCCTCCCCTTTAATATTAGATAATATTAATGTTGAGACCTGCTCGAAATTTTTCAGTAACTTCATACCTAAATTTAGAGCAGGCTCTGCCCCATATTCATTTTGAATTTGTTTTAGGACATCAGGTATTACCGCAATTGACGGAACACCATGTGTTTTAGTATAGATGGCAGCAAAGACTGAGCCCCAAGTGGTGCAGTCTTCCAGTTGTGGTGTTATCCCCATCGGTAAACTGATTGTTAGGATTCTGTGTTTCTCATGTGGGCTAGTATTTGGAAATACTGCTTCGATTTGAGTAATTTTTTGAGCTATCCAAAACGGAATTTGCTCACGTTTTGTGGGCATTTTACCCATGACTGAATATAGAGTCTGTGGTGTAATTTTTAGTGTATTCCCCTGTTGGGGAGTTGGATTTGGATATGTCAATAGTGGTCGGACTGTAAAAGTCCGCATGACATATTGGACCAATTGTCTGTAAATTTTTATTAACTCTTTTATTTGAGTATATAATTCCTCATCTGTCATTATATCCAGTTCAGGATGAGGTGTGTAGCCGGCTAAAATCGGCCATGTTGCTCCTGGTCTACCTAGTGGACCGAGCCTGGTAATGTTTTTGTGATGTTTTAGGTCGCCTTTAAACCAGAGCTGATGCTCTTGGTATGTTAATGGAATTTCAATATCCTCGAAAGGAATGTATTCCTCTGGTAGATCATCTTCTTTGTAGAAGTGAAATGTTTGTGATGTTGGATTGCATTCCGGAAGTAGTACCCATGAATAGAATACCTCTGTCTGAAATGATTCATGTGCCTCTATCACGAAAACTGCTCTACCTCCTCTTGGCGATAGGCCATGTTTTATAAGTTTTAGAGTGATGGCTCTTCTTAAGTTTTGAGGGATGTGTATAACACCCTCCTCAGTTTCATTTAAACCTGTAAGGTTAAAAAGTGCTGCTTGGGCTGCATCAGCCGCAGTTCCACCGTTTTCGGTGTCATTGTTACCGTCAGGCAATTTGTTTTTTGAAAAATGTAGAACAAGTTTCAAGGAAACAAAGATTAGGTGCACAATATTTTGGAACACTGTATCCTTCAACGTTGAGCAAACCAAACAGCTAATATATAGGGTGCTTCCCTATGTAGCCTTGGCGGATACTTAACCCTGCCCACTCCAGACGTCTTTTTGGAGTATATGGGTAAGGGTCTTTGAGAGAAAATAGCACGGCTGAGTTACTCAGTATCTAAAGTTGAATTACTGCCTAACCAAACCGTTGGGCGCCATGTAGTGTAGCTCCTATTTCCCTAATAGGCTCTGCGCATTGGAATAATATATCCTATAGGTTTGACATAGGACTAAGGTCGGTATGTCCCTATCGAGTATATTAAACTTAATTACTTGTGCCAGCTAGCTCAGAGGCCACTAGAAACTCCTTAGATAACAAGAAGGGAGTAGTTTCTGGCAGCCGCAAAACATGACCAATATGTTTTCCTTTTAGAATCAGAACGTGTCCCAGAGTCGTGGAAACACTAGATAACTATTTCACTCAGCTCAATCGTGCATGCTTAGTTTTCCTCAGAGTTACACAGAAATAATAGACGGGCGTTTTCAATAAAAGATTTATTGAACAGTCTTGTTTCTGGTGTAAGTATAATGTGCTGTTACGATCACAAGACAGTATGCAAGATAAATAATGTACAGGGTGAGCAGTAGAAATAAATAATACTGTGATAGCATTATCTTTTAGTACAAATGCTGTTACATAAATAACACAGACTAAAAATGCGAGTACTCATACGATGCGGTGCTAAGCTAGTTCTACCCCAGTGTACCTAACCTAACCTAGGTGTAGGAAGAGGGAAGAAGTAGGTGAAGTATTCCTTACTATGGTATACTAAGAGTATGTTAAGTCTAGTATGCCTAGTATGCCAAGAGTCCCTCTAGGTTCTTATCAGCTCCATACCTGAAGAATGAGAGAGGTTAGAATCTCATTGCCAGACTCGAACTCCAACACCCCGCAAGGGAAGTCAGATCACTGGAAGCTGGGCTCTCTGCGTGCAGGGAATGGCAGCGTCTTCTCAGTGCGTCAGGCCGGGATACGGGCTCCTCTGAAGTCGAGGTCTCCTCTGATTTACAGGGGCTAGGGAAGGTATATTTATACCTGAGAGTACCTTAGGAATGTTAGCATTGACGTGAGTTGGACAACGAAAGACGTCATGAATGAACCCCTAAGGAATAATGGTTCATGCATAATATATGAGGCCTTGAAGAAATCAATAGTCCTGGACTAGGGAAACTCCCGCAGCCTAAGGGTCTGTTCTTCATGAACTCGTTGTGACGTTAGGGTGGACGGATGTCAGAGACCATGCCTGTATTTGGAGTGCACAGTTTAATGCCTAAATAAGGCCTGGGATTCTATGCCTATATAAGGGCAGGGCGAATTGTGCCTCTATAAGGACATGATATTTGGAAAGCCTGTTATGGACACCCTAAGGAGAATACAACACTAGCTTCAACATTTTCTCTACCGCCTCTTCAATTGCTTTTCATTTAGCTTCTCGAATACTATAAGCTTCTTGTTTTGCAATCTGTGCTCGATCAATATGAATATAATGTCTCACCAAATGGGTTCTTCTAGACTCTTTAAAGAAAAAAAATCTGAAAGGGAGTTTTCTCAATGCTTGTAATGCTGGAATTAATATTTAATTCAAATGAGGTATTCGGTATGGTACTGACAATCTGAGCTTCTTTAGAGACAAAGCCTTCCAATTTTTCAAAAATATTTGGGTCTCATTTTTTTAAAGACAACTTTAGTTGGTGGGTCGCTTGGTCTATCCTTTTTTAAATTTTATATTTTATAAGGGACCTGCCATCTGGCAGGCAAGGAGTTTTTGATCTCTTTAGGGAATGAGTAGTAATACCCAGTTGCCCGGTTGGACTTCCCTCAAGTTAGCCCATCAATCATAATAAGTTTGTTGTTTAATTTTGACCTTCTCAACATGTTCATTGACTAATTGTCTGAGTTTCCCAAGTGAAGATCGTAGCTGGGAACCATACTATACTAGAGTTTTATGTTCACCTCCTTGTTCCTGTCAAGCCTTCTTTGTCATCTCTAACAAAGTCCTCTGCATTCAACTAAACTGAAATTAAATTAAAGAGAAGCCAAAACTTGCTTTGCGTTGATGCCTGATAGAAAACATAGCTGGAGGGTAGAAAACAGAGCTGGAGGGAGCATTTATCCCAATTTTGGCCTTCTGTCTCCCAATTTTTCTTTTTCAAAAAAATTAATTCGTTTTAGAGCAGCACTGTAAGGCTCATTTTAACCGTCCGTCTGGGCATGATAAGCGGACGAACATTATTGTTTTATTCCTAACTCTTGACAAACCTGTTTCATTAATTTTGAAAGAATGGGGTTACTCTGGTCGGTAAGAGTTTCTTTAGGATAACCGATTCTAGAAAAAACTTCTATGAGGGCTGAGACACTATGGTGGGCGTTTGTTTGCCTGAGTGGAATGGCTTCAGGATATTGCGTAGCATAGTCTACTCTAAGTAAAATATGTTCATAACCTTTACTCGTGGGTAGTAAGGGTCCATCTAAATCGATTCCTACCCTTTAGAATAGAGTTTCAAAAAGAGGCATAAGCTGCAATGGCGCTGGAAAAGGCTTCTAAGCATTAAGCAACTGGTAAGTGGAACATTCCCTACAATATTATTTTAGGTGTGTAAACATTTTAGGCCTGTAGAAGTGCTCGGAAACTGGTTTCTCTTCCTTCTCTGGTCCAAGATCGCCCACTAAGAAATTATTGTGTGCAAGAAAAGATCCTGCTCTTCAAATGTCTTAGGTGGCAATAATTGTAGCGGGCAGTCATTTGGGATCTTCTACATAGTAACCCTTTCCTTAAAACTAGTCATTTCTCTTCCTGGTAAATGCAAGTATAGCATAGGACTTATACTGGGTGCTCCCTTGTGTCTGAACAAAGCTATACCTTTCTGAAGAGCACAAATAAGAGCAAAACACGTGTCAGGGGTTGCTTTTATTCATTTCAGGTTGACTTGGTTGGTATTTTACTAATTCAAAGCTGTAATACCGTGCCTGGAGTGGTAAAAGGGTTTTGTCATTTTGCAGCTCAGCATGGACAGCACTGTGCTAGTCCTATGCTTAAAGACTTTGCTGTAGAAATGGCAAAAGACTTTGTCCCTTTCTATCTCGGTGTGGATGGCAGTGTGCTGCTAATCCTATGCTTAAAGACTTTGATAGAATAGCAGACATTTGAGGTGAGCAGATCTAGAGTGTCGCTGGTGTTGAGGGTGCTCTATACAGGAGCTGCTTTCCACCTAAACTTGAGAACTACCCAGAGTTCTCTGCTTCTTTTTTGCATAATTTATGCATCATTCTATGCCTGAAAGGGTTTTGCTTTGACTTATACTGTGTGCTCCCTTGTGTCTGGTCAAAGCTATACCTCTCTGAAGAGCCCAAATGAGAGCAAAACACGTGTCAGGGGTTGCTTTTATTCATTTCAGGTTGGCTTGGTTGGTATTTTACTAATTCAAAGCTGTAATACTGTGCCTGGAGTGGTAAAAGGCTTTTGTCATTTCACAGCTCGGCATGGACAGCACTGTGCTAGACCTATGCTTAAAGACTTTGCTGTAGAAATGACAAAAGACTTTGTCCCTCTCTATCTCGGTGTGGATGGCAGTGTGCTAATCCTATGCTTAAAGACTTTGATAGAAAAGCAGACATTTGAGGTGAGCAGATCTAGAGTGTCGCTGGTGTTGAGGGTGCTCTATACAGGAGCTGCTTTCCACCTAAACTTGAGAACTACCCAGAGTTCTCTGCTTCTTTTTTGCATAATTTATGCGTCACTCTATGCCTGAAAGGATTTGCTTTGATATATATATAAATAAATAAATATATATATATATATATATATATATATATATATATATATATATATATATATATATATATATATATATATACATATACTAACTATAACTGCTGAATTTCTCTGGTTTTGTGCAAGTAAAATATCAGCCTAACTATAACGTACCTGTAACCTTTGGTTTTTTCAGTCAATATCAGTGAATATCTAAGGATTTTTAATCCTATTTCCTAACTATAACGTACCTGTAACCTTTGGTTTTTTCTTTGAAAAAAAAAAATATAGATTTAGACACTTGTAAAATTTGCACACTTTTGCACTCATTTTGCACATTAGACTTGCACTTTGGAATAGCTTTCAATTTGACTGTGTGTAATACTTAAAGCCAATGAGGCTAACATACAATATATATCAAAAATGTTTACATCGCAGTATTTGCACAGACTATTTTACAGACATATTTATTGATTATTTAGGTGGCATGGTGGTTGTTTTTAAAATCTTTATCAATGGTATTTTATAACGCATACAAGTATAGCTTTTATCATTATTTTTAGCATATAAAATAACTGCATTTGTGCGTTTTATGTTGTATATGCAATTATGGTGTATTTAGCTGTTAAATATATATTTTTTGTGCGTACTGACCAATGTGGGGTACAAACTGCAAATACAGATTAAGCGGTCCCAATAATGCCATTTACAACTGTCAGAACTATGTACACTCTGTAGTTCTTAACCATTCAAGCCATAGTATTTTGAGTATTTTGTCTATTTCCATCGTGTTGCAGCCATGTTGTCACGTGACTGACAGGTATCCAATAAATCACTAACTTTCACGTAACGTGATCATATGACCAAGGCCACTGCGTTGGCCGAAACGCGTCATGATCGACTTTGCACCGAACTGAAAATAAATTGCTACACTGGGCACTAAGCAAACGAAGTTGTCCATATCTCTTTGAGTGCTCGAATGCACGTTGGAGTGGTAATTGGAGATTACCTGGGAAACCGGCTTGTTTTCCCGCTACGGACCCCTCACCCGAAAGACGGCTGATCGTCACGCAAGCCACAAAGGATTTTGCTCGACTGAAGATTTCAATGATCAGCCCCCTGCATGACCGCCAAACACGTCTATCACGCATGCAGTGTCAGAGGTAGATTCCGTGGGTCGGAGGACTCGTGGGGACGCCAAAACATACACAGTAAGTCAGGAAGCCTGGAAGGTCACTCATTGCAGGTGGGGAGGTGCTGATTTGTTGCCTGTTGAGAATTGTGATAATTTGAACTCAACACGTCTTTGCAAAACAGTTATACCCGAGGTGCAATGTCGGACGACGCGGTACGTGAGAGAGAAATGGCAGCTGAAGAACTGTTCACTAATTTACCCAAAATAACTGATAACAGCAGTACAAGTAAAAAAAACTCAGACAACAACACCGATTTAAAAAGTTTATTGAAATCACTGGAAAAGAACAGCAGGAGCGAACTCACCAAATGGTGGGAAGTGAAATCATTAGAAAAGTATCACAAAGCCGGCAGGGTTCCAAGAGGTCTTCGCATTATGCTAGCCCCTAGCTTTGAGAGCCCAAATCCGCTCCTATTAGAAGAATGGGCGGAAAGCAATCTAGAAGCTTCAATGCGTTTAGTCTGCCTACTTATAAAATATGCCAAAATCGACCGTGATGCAAATATGAAGGAGATTGCACATATCTATAGCGATCTGGATAAGCTGACAAATCCCAGCAACAAAGATTCCATTGAAAAGAGCATTAAGGAAATGAAAGAACGTCTAAAAAAACAGGAAGACGTAATCAAAAATAGAAAAGCGTACAAATTTGCGCGCGACAAACATGACTATGAACAAGGACAAGTGTTCACTTTCGCCCGCAAATATGATTCGCTTAAAAACAAAAGACAACTAATCGAGATCCAAGTCATCAACAAGTGACCCCCAATGTCAGCAATGACATGTATGCCTCCACATCCGATGTCAGCACAATTCCCAGCGACACAGAATCAGAACGTAGTGGAGAACTTGCATCTAATACAAGAGCGGATATGGGGCACTTAACCTTAGCTGAGGAGATGGATTTTATAAGGGAACAGCGGAAACAGACCTTACGACCGCGGAACACAAATATGGCTCAAAACAAAAAAGAAACATTCGAAGGTGCGAAAGGCGCAAATGCCTCAGGCTCCAAAGGAAGAGGGCAGCAGAAGAAACGTTGGCAACAACGTTAACCTCAGTGGACAAAACCATAATCAATATGACAGACATTGAATTAAACCAGGCGGAAAAACAACTGCTCGCTTTGGGTTTAAGTTACTGCCCGGAAAGCAATTTTAATTATTGTGAAACCCGTATCGATGTCTATAAATTCATTCGGAAGCTCAAGCTGTCAAAGTATTACACGATTAAGAAACAAACTACAATAGAAAAAAGAACCATGAATTCAGGTGCCCAGTACTGGGCTAACAGCTGGCGAAATTCCATTGATGAGAACATTACATGCATTACGTGAAGGCCGAATGACAACAATCCATCAAGTAATAGCACTCAGAGCATAGCGGACAAGGAAGGAGTGAATATCTCATCACCCGGGCACAGCCCCTTCAAGGCCCCATCAACATTCGTGCCCACTATGCCCCGAGATGCGGTAGATATCTTTCACGACAGAGTGACAGAAGAATTGAAAAAACTCTACCGTAACTCGAAAAAGCATACTAAAACCCCCAATCATCGAACTACACAATACTTCCAACTTATGGCCAAACTCAAGAATAATTCCACGGTGGTCATCAACAAATCAGACAAAGGCGGAAATATTGTTCTGTGGGGCAAAGATGAATACAAAGTAGAGGCATACCGGCACCTCAACAATCAAGAATGTTATAAAAAGATCAGTGCCTTGGAGGTCAAAAAGATTAGCAAAAACTATAAAGATGAATTGACTTCCTGGAAAAGAGAGGGCATGATATCAAAAGATGAATTTAACTTTTTAAACAATGAGTTCCCCATCATGCCCACAATCTATTTCATCCCTAAGGTCCGTAAAGGGGTCAGGCCTATACCGGGGAGACCAATTATTTCCGCTAGGAAAAGTATTTTTGAGTGCACCTCCAGATATGTTGATTATTATTTACAAGAACACGTAATCAATCTTTCTACATATATACGCGACACCAATGATTTTCTTCATAAACTGAGCGCACAAGCATGGACCGATGAATATTTGTTCCTTACCTTAGACATTACTGCCTTATACACCAGCATTAGGCATGACGACGGTTTGAATGCAGTAGATTTTTATTTGAAAAAAAGACCAATATCAATGTATAATCACAATATTATGCTGCTTAAAATGATCCGATGATGCCTTTTTAATAATGTTTTTACATTTGATGGCAGTATTTTTCAACAACTGCAAGGTGTGGCTATGGGGGCATGCTTCTCCCCCAGTTACGCCTGCCTCCATGTAGGCTGGTGGGAGGAGCATGTCCTACAGGTGGAACATAGCAATGCTTGGACAAATCATGTTGTTAAATGGTGGCGTTACATTGATGACGTTTTTGTAATTTGGCATGGAACACAGGCTCAAGCTGAATCTTTTGTAGAGAATATCAACAGTAATGACATGAATTTAAACTTTACAGCACATATTGATAAACTTACAACTAATTTTTTGGACATCACGGTATACATCAACCAGGGCAAAATAGAAACCTGTCTCTATAGGAAACCCACGGCAGGAAATACATTGTTACACGCGACCAGTTTTCACCCACAACACACTATCACCAGCATACCATACGGTGAATTTCTAAGAATATACAGGGCCTGTAGCTCGAGCAAAGACTTAGGGGCCGATTCCGATCTCGGCCGGTAGGGCTCCGAATCGGATTCGGCTTAACCGGATCCGATTCGGAGCCCTATTTCCCGACCGATCCGTACGCGCGTCCGGACGAGCGAGTACGATGCGAAATCGCCGACCGACTCGTTTGGGCGTCCCAACCGCTCCGACCGACTCGTTCCCGGGTCGAACCGCACCGACCGACTCGCTCGGACACGACTCGCACCGCGCAATGGAGACGTTCCCGGCCGGGTAAGTACGATGCGCGCCGCGAGCAGTCCGACCGACACGCGCCATCCGGCTCGAAAGAGCAGTCGGAGCCGTACTCCGGGGGTCCGTGTCAGACCCCCTGTACGGGTAGCCGCGCGAGTCGCACACAGGGGGACCCATGGGTCCCCCTACCTGTGCGTGTACGGCGCGAGTCGCTCGCCGCGTACCCGCTGTAGGGGGCGCCCTTGTTCGCCTCGCACCCATTGAGGCAATGGGAGCCCGCGTACGCGTTGTACGACCGGCTCCCATTGACTTCAATGGGAGTCCGACCGACTCGAGTACAATAGCATGCAGACGCATCGTACTCGTTCGGTCGGGCTGCACGGGTCCCATTCGGTCGGAAATCTCTCCGGGTCCGGCTCGGTCGGAGAGATTTCCGGCCCGAATCGGAATCGGCCCCTTAGAGTACCATCAGAATGCAGCCAAGCAAAGGTTCATTGAAAGAGGGTATAATCCTAAAAAATTGGATATAGCTATCAGAAAGGCCAATAGCAAGGACAGGCAGTCACTGTTGAGTGGAAACAGCAGAAAAGCCACGCTAGAGGTCCCTTTGGATAATATCGTTTTTGAGAATGTTTCATCTAACAATGCAGATACCACACAGTGTAGGCTTATAACCACTTATAGCAAGCAGGCCAATGCCATTAAATCCAACATCAACACACAATGGCCTATTGTTCTTACAGATACTACACTCAAGCAAATACTGCCTCATAGACCTAATCTGACCTTCCGTAAAGCATACTCTATGCACAATGACCTAGTTAAAACAAGTCCAGAAATGGATATAACAACGAGCTGGTTATCGCCGAAAAAAGGCTTCTACAAGTGTAGTTCATGCCGTGCGTGCAAATTCAGAATAAATACCACCAGTTACTCCACGGCTTTCTCTGACACCTGTATAGAACTTAAAGGTCACTATACGTGTAGATCCGAATATGCTGTATATGTCTTACAGTGCCAGTGTGGGTTACGTTACATAGGCAGCACAAAACTACAGGTATATGTACGTATATTACAACATCTACGCGCTTTTGTTAATTCAGACCCCGCGTACCCAGTGGCTCGACACTTTAAATTGGAACATAATAACAATCTTGATTGTCTTCAATATTTTGTGATCAACACTGTATCAGCCAACAAAAGAGGAGGTAATCGAGAAAAAAAGCTAAGACAATTAGAATCAAGATACATTGTCGAACTCGATACCAAGTCCCCACAGGGTCTTAACCTTGGCGAGGATTTACATAATTATCTGTAGCTTTGCACTACCGTCGAAAGGTTCAATGGTCTAGAATGTACATCATATTGGCTGTTTTCTGATTCACAACATAATGCTCATACTTGCAACATATGATGCTATTAGCCAAGATGTGGTTCCAATACATTAGCAGTTTATTATAAGGGGGCTCCCTTAGAACCAGATCAATGAGTCTCAATACCTTTTTAATACGTTCACATATCAAATTTATTATCTTTTTCATCTTCAGCTGCCATATGTATTTTACTCAATTTTTGCACTTTAGACACTTGTAAAAATTGCACAATTTTGCACTCATTTTGCACATTAGACTTGCACTTTGAAATAGCTTTTAATTTGACTGTGCGTAATACTTGAAGCCAATGAGGCTAACATACAATATATATCAAAAATGTTTACATCGCAGTATTTGCACAGACTATTTTACAGACATATTTATTGATTATTTATGTGGCATGGTGGTTGTTTTTAAAATCTTTATCAATGGTATTTTATAACGCATACAAGTATAGCTTTTATCATTATTTTTAGCATATAAAATAACTGCATTTGTGCGTTTTATATTGTATATGCAATTATGGTGTATTTAGCTGTTAAATATATTTTTTTTTTTGCGTACTGACCAATGTGGGGTACAAACTGCAAATACAGATTAAGCGGTCCCAATAATGCCATTTACAACTGTCAGAACTATGTACACTCTGTAGTTCTTAACCATTCAAGCCATAGTATTTTGAGTATTTTGTCTATTTCCATCGTGTTGCAGCCATGTTGTCACGTGACTGACAGGTATCCAATAAATCACTAACTTTCACGTAACGTGATCATGTGACCAAGGCCACTGCGTTGGCCTAAACACGTCATGATCGACTTTGCACCGAACTGAAAATAAATTGCTACTCTGGGCACTAAGCAAACGAAGTTGTCCGTATCTCTTTGAGTGCACGAATGCACGTTGGAGTGGTAATTGGATATATATATATATATATATATATATATATATATATATATATATATATCAATTTTCCAGCTTTGCAGTCCTTTTTTTTTTCCCCAGGAACTCGCAAAAAGAGAAACGGACTCCAATTTCTTCGTGCCAGTTTATTTTAAGTGCATGAATGTTGCCATGACGCGTTTCGGGCTCTGAAGCCCTATATATATATATACATATACATATTACCTACTGGCGGTCGCCAGTAGGTAGTTATAGTTAGGACCACGTTTCCATAGGAAAAGCATTTTTTGATGTGCTTATAACTTTGGCGTCGTTTGACGAATCTTTATGAAATTTTCCAAAAAGTTCCTCTTTTCAGGTCAGCTCCTATCCTAAAAGTTTGAGGGGGATTCGTCAAGAGGGGGCTAAGAAAAAAGGGGGTCCCAAAACGTGTTTTCTCCATGCAATTTCCATAGGAAACTTTAGACAAGGCTACAGGACAAACTGCAAAACGGAATTACGCCAAATTTGGCAGAGAGAAAGGTCTTGGTCCAGAAAGCACGCTTTTGTTTAAATCGGGTAAATCCGTTCAGTAGTTTTAGAGAAATATCAAATTTTCCAGATATCGATATTTAAGAATTCTGACATCTGATTGGCTGAGGTGTTATGAGCACGAGCTTGCGGCTCATTGGCTGCGAACTGTTGAAACTAGGAAGTGTTGGCAGCCATTTTGTGATTCAGTCCGTCAGCTCACAACTCTCCCTCTACAAGGCATCAGGTCCGTAGTTCTACCTCTGCGAGGCAACACTAAAAATATACCGCAGCTCTGTCTGTGCGAGATACCCCTTTCACGGTCCCTCTCGGCTCATTGGCTGTGACTGTTGAAACTAGGAAGTGTTGGCAGCCATTTTGTGATTCAGTCCGTCAGCTCACAACTCTCCCTCTACACGGCATCAGGTCCGTAGTTCTACCTCTGCGAGGCAACACTAAAAATATACCGCAGCTCTGTCTGTGCGAGATACCCCTTTCACGGTCCCTCTCCCCACATCACCAGCTCGCAGCTATGCCTTTAGAAGCCAGTCCGTTGGCTCGCAGCTCTGCGACTGCGAGCTGTGAGCCATTTTGTGACTCAGTACGTCAGCTCGCATCTCTCCCTCTAAAAGGCATCGGATCCGTAATTCTACCTCTGCGAGGCAATTCTGAAAATATCCCGCAGGTCTGTCTGTGCGAGATACTCCTTTTACGCTCCCTCTCCCCACATCATCAGCTCGCGGCTATGCCTTTAGAAGCCAGTCCGTCGGCTCGCAGCTCTGTGTCTGCGAGCCGTCGGGCCCGCAGCTCTACCTCTGTGAGCCACCTCGTTAGCTCGTAGCTGTGTCTGTGCTAGCAGGCCCGTCGGCTCGTTACTCTCCCTCTGCGAGTTAGCCCATCGGGTTGCAGCTTGGAGGGCTCGCAGCTGTATCTCTGCGAGCCAGCCGGTTAACTGATAGCTGTGTGTCTGCTAGCAGGCCTGTTGGCCCGTTGGTCTCCCTCTGTGAGTCAGGTCACAGCTCTCCCTCTGCGAGCCAGTACGGTGCTGTGCTTTTGCGAGCCAACGGCTCGTAGGACTCCCTCTGTGAGCTGAGCCCACGGGCCGCAGCTCTTCCTCTGCGAGCGTGCCCGACGGCCCACAGGTGTTCCTCTGCTAGCCGAACCGCAGCTGACACTCTGCGAGCCGCAATTGGGCTTATAAGGCGGCTCTAAAAAGAGTCCTTGTGTTTATTAGTTGGAGCTACATGTAAGTGCGAATGCACAGCTTCAGGTTAATCAGGAAAACTCGGTTTCCCTCATCTGTGAAGTGTACTCCATCACTTCTGTAGATATCAGCCATATCAAAACGTATGTTGTTGTTGTTGTAAATCGACCCCATTCTATGGTCTCTGAGGTATGCAGACACAGCTTTGTTGACATTCTTCCTAGATTTTTTAATCTTATGACAAAATTGGTTTGATCATTTCCACTTCTGTCTTTGGCATATATTGGAATATACAAAGACGGTTTGAGGCAAAAGTAACATCAATTGTCCAAAGGTGTCCTTCATAAGCATTTCCAAACCTACCCCAGTCAATGTGCCTAGGTCTTTACCACCACAGTGCACAATTATGAGATCAGGGTGTTGGAGATGCAAACAGGTTTTAACCAAAGGGAGCAATTGGTGCCACTTCAATCCTCTCTGTGCAAACCATTTAATGTGCACATTTTGTAAACCTAGGTCTAAGTCAATACGTCTCTGTTCTGCATACCTCTTGCACCAGAAAACATAGCTATGTCCTACAATCCACACTAGCATTTTGAAGGTATGGCTAGAAGATACGGATAAATGTCTGTAGCTCATGCAGTCCGTTCGTAGAATAAGAGATATGTTTAAACATGGGGAACTACTTTTTTTTACATACAAAACGTTAACCGATTGGGAGATGAAATGTATTGTGTCCTAAAAAGTAGGGTGTATATTACTTTTGATGAAAAGCATCTTTGTGATTGGTTAATAAAAAAGCAGTTTATACGTGGAGTACATAATATAGGATGAAATTTGCTCAGCTCAACCACACCTGCTAATTGTATTTGGAAGGTGCAGTTCAAACTTGAAAGAATGGTGAACTTTTGACCTCCACGTGCCGTTAAATGTTGGAGAAAATGTTGCAAAAAAATATCGGTAGGTTTAAAAAAATGATGAACTTTTAACCTGCACGTGTCGTAGAATGTTCTAGAAAGTGTTGATACAATACCTTGAACTTTTCACCTGTATGTGTCCTTAAAAAAACTGTTTATATGGAAAGTTCAAAAATAACCAATAAAGAGAGGTTTTGCAATCTAAAAAAAATAAGGAACTATTCTGATTTGTTCTTTACATGTATTTATGTGTGGAGCAACAGGGAAATTGTGCCAATACTGGTTCCATTCTTGATGAAAGCGGTGCATTACATGTACTGTGTGACAAGAAAAGAATTGCATGCGTTTGTGACATTTGAATTCTGCATACCAACTACGAAGGTAAATTAGAAATTAAGAAGGTGTGTTATGTGTTTTGTAGTAGTGGTTAAGTATTTGAGACGATATTTTTAACTTTGAAAGTATTTTTTATTTCTAAATAACATAGTGTTAGTAAAGTCTGGTGTTTTATTGGTTCTAAAATATGCATAATGTGTAACTAGTTGTTAAACAAGTACTTTATATATGTTTAGGAGTTTTTCACAAAGAAAAAGTGTAAGTTGTCATCTGTAAAAGACTGTGGCCCATATTCTCAAGACCAGCGATAACATTATTGCCGATTTAGCGGCAGTTTCCTGCCGCTAAAGCGGCGATAATGTTATTACCATTCTTGTGAATATGGCCCTGTATGGTTTTGAAAATTCGATGTAGCGTTAATTTCGATTTGTATATCTATTCCGGCGAGATAAACAGAATGTGGCACGTTTGGAAATTATGCTCAGTCTGGAAATAGTGGAGAAGGGGTGACAGTAGAAAATTCATGTGTTATTAACTTAACAGAGATAGAAGAAGAAAAAAGAAATGTTATGTGCACACTTTGTGGTCTCATTTTTTACACTGAGAGGTAGATTTCAATGTCAGTCAAGGCTGGTGTGTTACTGCGAGGCTTTGCATTTGGGTGTTCTTAGGAAATCTAAGTTGTTGGGGAGCGTTTCTTCAGAAGTCATTTTTTTTACATATGTGAGAGATAAAAAATAAATGAAAATGTTCTTTGTATATTTTCTGTACGATTTTGTTCACAGTGGTAAAGTAAATGTGATTATTGGTGATAGTAATTGTCACGGTGTGTTCCTCTGCTGAATATACGCAGGCGTTTAAGTGGTCCAGGTGTTATCAGTAGTAGGCTCCGCCACCCCTTTAAGAGAGCCGCCAATTTTTTCATCCCAGTTAAAGCTGTTAATATACGTATAGTAAAGGGATGATACATAAAAAGTTTGGAATTACACCTTCATTTACTCTGTCTACCTTGCATCACCATTTTGTGCCCCCAGCAGTACTGTTTATAAAAATAATCTAATACAGCTTTTTGTAATATAAAAAAAGCACTTATAGGTTTATTGGCATATTGGTAGAATTTGTACTATATAAAGAATGTTGCAATCAGTTTCAATGGTATAGAAATGCACTGTATTATGTAGGAAATATTACATATGCATAGGTTGTGATGTCATTTTTTTACTGTAAGGTACATTTGAGTATAAGTGAAAACAGGTGATATACTGCGAACCCGTTCAGAATGTGCACAGATTACATAGAGAGTAAATGGACAAAGTAAACGTGCACGTTGCTTTGTGTATGTATGCATGGTTTGAATCATTTGATGATACTTTAAGACATAATCTAAACACTATTTCTGCTTTACAATTGGGTACAGTGCACAGTGTTAGTAGTTAGTGACTAGATGCTGTTAAAGGGATTATTTATTGCTCGTTCGTACGAAATAAAGGTGGAGAGGGGCGTTTCTTTACAAGAGATATTTTATAAATGTGTGAGAGATAAAAAACAATTAAAAATGTTCTTAGTAAATTTTCTGTACGATTTTTTCAGACTAGTTAACTAACTGTGATTATAAGTGATGAAAATTGTTAGGGTGTGTCTCTGTGCTGAATATACGCAGGACTTTAAGTGGGCTGGTTCATACCAGTACTAAACACTGCTACCCCTTTTACACACCCGCATTTTTTTCATCCCACTTAAAACCCTCAATATACGTATATTAAGGGAACGGTACAATAAAATTTTAGGGATTACACCTCTGTTTCCTCTCCTCATGTGTCACCCCCATTTTGTGCACCAAACAGTAGTGTTTATAAAAATTAAGTAAGAGAGCTTTATCTAGTATGAAAATAGCACTTATACCTTTATTAGCATGTTCATGGGATCTGTAGTGTAAAGAGAAGGTCGTAATCAGTTTCAATGGTACAAAAGTGACGTGACATATGTTTGAAAGATTACATGGTTTTAGGAGTAAGGTATAGAGGTAACAAATAAGCAGTATAGTTTGTTATGTTTAAACGAGTATGTAGTTCTGTAAATCAGATACGGCGTTGATTTGTGCAGCACACACTACACCCACAATGACCCTGGAACATGTCCCTGAATGCCTTGGCACACTGCAGCACACATCCAAACGCCAAGTAGGCCCCCATCCACAATGTTCACAGAGTGCCCCCCCATCACCAATATCACAACCTACCCTTGCACATATGCTGAATCTAGCAAACCAGCAGATCCGTGACCCACACTGACTATGCAAGTAACACTGCATGTCGGATAGCATAGCAGCTGCGCAAAGAAAATGACATGGCCCACGAAGCGACATGTACGGAGCCAAGTGCGGATCACATCCTCAAAGGAGCAAGTCACACTCCGACGTGTCCGCGTGCAACCACAACCCATGCCATACACGCAGCAGACCAACAATGCACAAGGCCACAAAATCAGTCCGCGAGCACACATCACCCAAGTCAAAAGCAAAACAGGCCCCGAAAAGAACACAATCCAAAGGCACCCCGTCTCAAGGGGAGAAGGCTACACGAAATCAGAGCTGCAGGGGCAATTCCCCCACAATGCAGCCCACACACATAGCAATCACAGAACATCAGCAATGAAGGCAATGTGGTACAAAACTCCCCTCATACGGGTACTGTGTCCAGTGTGTGTGGCGGGGTGATGGCTGCATGGCTGTGTGCCCCTGACACATCAGACTGCGTAGGTGATGGGGCTGCATCAGATGTCGTCCAGCACCTATGCAAAAACAATGTCTGGCTCACAGAGGCGGAGCTTGCCAAAGGGATACACCCCAGTTGCACATGCGACAGTCAGTTCTTCCCTGTGTTGGGACGAGGCTCATTGTGGCACACAAGTGGACAATCTTTACAACACACCTCACAGTTAGACACCAGTGGAGTGGCATAGGCTTTATTGACATGTGCGTGTCAGTACGGACGAGGCAACAGCCACAACAGGCACGGACATGCTTAAGACACTTACACGCAGCATGGGTATATGTCGAGGGGCAGATGATGTTGGGGCTGAAATGTACAAGATTTATCACATATGGCAACGCTCACAGCCCACCTTGCCGGACAAGTCATGTGTTGTTTGGCGTCTGCACAGTGCCCCGTGTGAGGGGGCACGACTCACTGTACGTGGGGTCTGCATGGTGCTCTGCCTCCGGGGTGCGGCAATTGTATGCTCTGCCGACAGTGATCAGGTGTGAGGGTCCGACAGGTTCACATGTCATGCTACATCGCCATGTGTGTGCTCTCACCGAGCAGTGTGTCCGAATTGGCAACGTTGCCAAACGACGCTGTGTTGCTCAGACCATGGACCTGCGTCGCCTTGGACAGGTGTGTGTGCACACGCGTTATTCCACGCACATGCATCCAGAGCTCGACCGAAGGGAGACGTGTCCTCTGTGTTGGTGGGATATGTGAGCAATCCCCACTGTGCAACAAGTTGTTGGGCCATGTGCTGTGGGTGGCAATAGGATGTGGCCGCAGGTACGTAGTTACTCGTCCACGAATGCCCGTGCAGCTTCATGTGCAATGTGTTCCAATAGTACGTCGTTGTCGTGTTCAAGGAACACCAGGGTGAGCCAATCCATTAGGTGGTCCTGGCAGGTGTGCTCAGCCCACGCTGTCTCACCGATCCACAACACAGCCCAATAGGGGAGCGCCTCGATGTGGTCACTGCACACGAGAAATTGTGCCATCTCCCATGCACAACTACCAATATATACGCAGTATGTCAAGGCATCCCATGCACGGCTGTCTCGGTTACACTCCTGTTCGTGATCCAACAGGGGGCACAAACACAAGTCATAGTCCAATTCATCAACAGTTGTGTTGGATAGGCAGACATCCATGGGACACTCGAATGTGTATGTTTGGCAGTGGAACCAGGGCTGGACGCAGGTGACGTGGGCAATGCGGAAGCTGAGCCTGTAACTGATCCGCAGCACTGCCAGTGGCAGTGCGCCCAGTAAATGCAGCATACGTGCACGGTACTGTTCCACGTGACGGGTGTTGTGCATGTGCCCGGTATGGCCTGCCATTGCGTTGGTGCATCTCGTGAACAGGCACTCTTCTGGACTGCGGCTGTTGTGTGGAGGATATATCACAGCTCTGAGCAATGATTTGAATGTGTGTGCAACGTTGTGGGACATGGGTTGCTGTTTTTGTGGGTGTCAAGGCCATCCCATGCGGGGGTACCACAGGCAGGGGCTTCTATGTGTGGGCTGTGGATAAGTTGGATGGTTTATTTGCGGAATGCGTAGTGTGGGAGTCGTCCCCATCTGCCATTGTATCTCTATCAGGGTGTTCCAGGCGCGTTCAGGACCAAGGTCAGAGGTGCAGGTGTCCTCCCGGCTTCTGCATTGGGACAATGGAGCTTTCATCCCTGATGTTTGTCTCACTACTACTTTCGTTTTGGGAATGTGATGTGGCTTTGGCGCTGAGATTGGGAGACAGCCTTGGGCTCATGGTGTACGGATGGCGATGCACACACACACATGTTGGCATGTGGAGCCAGGTGTCCGTGCGACCTTGCGCTGCTTGTGCTATCTCACTCCGTCTCTCTCCCTCGTCCTCTCCCTCTCTTTCCTTTGATACGCGCATGGCACACCTTCTTCTCTTGGATTTGGTCTACCGGGCTGTGTGCTACGGATTGTCCAGTGGGAGCAGCTAGGACTCATCCTAGGGGTTGTTTCTGCTTTTGTTTGTCTGGGGTTTTGTGTTGTTGGTTGCATTGCTGTATGACTGATTCTCCATTTTCTGGTCACGCATGTATGTTTATTTTGCTGCTTGTGCGACATCAGGCAAGATGTTTGTTTTGGGATTCGTGGTGTTGGTGTGCAATTTCTTAGTCCGGGGTTGGGGGTGGTGCCGGGGGGGGGGGGTATTCCGGGTGTGGGATGGGGTCCTGAGGTGTTGGTGGTGGGTGATGTGGCCCTGTTGGGTGTCCGGGCCGCATGATGAGTTGCTCCATGGCATCTGTTGCCCTTCGGATGTGGCCCTGGGCTGGCTGTGCTCCCTTACGTGGTGCTGGCTGCCGTCCGACTTTACACCAGGTCAGAGCAGGTGTAAATTTCCTGGTGCTAACGCACCTTATCGCCGGTTTTGTGTTTTTATCGTGGATGTGGCTGGTCGTTGTGAATGTTGAGGTGTGCTGTTGTCACGGCTTTTGTCACGGGAACGCCTACTCTGCATCTCATTAGCGATATTTGCGAGGGTCCTCTGTGGCGATGTTTTTTGAGGCTGCTATCGCGGGTATACTGGTGCTGTGGGCTGTTAACACCGGCTTGTGAATGGGGGGGTACATTTATCACGAGTTTGGCTGCGATAAAGTGCCGTTAATTCGGCGATGGCTCCTTGTGAATATGTCCCTTAATCTTTCCCCCCTCTCCATCTCCATGTCGGTGGTTTTTGTTGCTCTCTAACAGTTGATCTGTACTTGTTTATGTACATCCACAATAAAATGTAAGCCTGTACCATATCTTTGCTAATATGGTGCAGTGTTATGCTTGCTAAGTTGCCGATAGAAGTGTTAAACTAATAAGGGTAACGTTTACATGTGCCATTTAGTTGAGAATATCACTCTAAGTATACAGATAACAATTTTACAAAATAGTATCTACAAAGTTATCTGTAGTGGGTTGCAGAGGAAGTGGTGTGGGACGGTGGGGTGCATGGGACGGGGGGTGGGGTGGCGGGGGCGTGGGGAAAAGTAGGAGGTAGTGGAGTCACATATAAAATGGGAAGGTGAATCTAAATTATTCAATAAATACGTGCTATGTCGGATGACACTACCTGCCACCCTACTGTTCCCTTATTCTGCTCCAGTACCATGCAGCATTTCCTCTGCAAGCCGCCACTGGAACTTATATAATTGTATGTGATTATTTTGACATATTGAACAGATATAACAAATAATTGAAACTTTTTTTCATTCTCAGAAAATTATTTTGTTTGGATTAAAAATTGAAAATGCCTAGAAGAACTGAAAAAAAGGAAAAACAAAAAGGCAATCTACTTAAAGAAAAGTCAAAAATGTGGATTAGAAGAAAATGAGAGTACTACAAAAAGAGTTTCTTCTGGTAAAAACACTAGACAATTTCTAAAAAAAGTATTACAAACATTTAATGAAAATAACATTACACAAAGGAAAAAGGAAAAATTTTCAAGTAAGGAGAAGCAGACTTGGACTTCAAATTGCAAGAAAAAAAAACATAAGGAAAGAGTATTTGTTACCCGTAGACAAAAACAATTTCAAGAAATTCGTCAAAGAGTTTTTCAAAATAGAGTAATTCAGAATTTAATAAAAGGATGCTGCAAATATAAAAAGAAAGTGCTGCAATTGAAACAGAAACAGCGTGTTGAAAGCATAGTGGATACTGCTTTTAAGTTAAAACAAAAAATATTCATTTTCATTTTGAAGAGGATGAAAGTGTTGGATAAAACAATCAAAATTCTGAAAGACAAAAGAAAAAAAGACGTGTGAACAGAAGCAACTTTTGTAAAATCTTCAGTGGAAAATGGAAACATACATCTAATAGTGAACCTTTTTTAATGAAGAGAGTTACTTCCAAGAAAATAGTTTACCATTTGCAGTTGATACTGGAGGTCGTTGCTACGAAGTTCAGAATGGTTGTCCTGTTCCAAAAGAGGAAATGGTTACTATTAGTGGAGAACAGTTAATAGCTGAAGAAGTGCAAGGGAAACGCACACAAGCTCCTGTGTATAAGTGAGGTTGTAGCAGTATTTGTAGTATTCGACAGGAATCTATTGATATAATGCGAAATTTGTTACGAGAATATACACAGAAAAGTGTAAAACAGAAGATTAGGTTGTTACAAACACTAGATCCTTGTAATGTAAGAAAATATACTGAGAAACATGGGCATTCTCTGGCTAGTCTTTCAAGAAAAGTGTGTAACAGGGGCGGTGCGTCCATTGGGGCGTTGGGGCGTAGCCCCCCCGCCCGCAGCTCCCTCGGCGTCTTTGAACCTAAGTAAACTGAATCAGTTTACTTAAGTTCAAAGACGCCTAGGAGAACTGACAATCATGTCAGTCAGCATGACGTCGGACCGCCCACCCCTTCAGAGTCTGAAGGGGTGGGCGGTCCTGTGTCATGTTGACTGACATGATTGTCAGAGGGACCAGGGGCAGCAGGCAGGACTGCAGCACAAGTGCGCATGAGTGGGGAAGGGCACCGAATTTTCGCGCCGTGCCCAGTCATGCGCACTTGTGTTTGCACTGGCTTGCGCATGCCCATTAGGAGAGCGAGGGTTGAGCTCCTAATGGGCAGGCGGGCGAGAGGTAACCGTGCCCTAAGCCAATCCTGGCGCTGCTGGCAGCGCCAGGATTGGCTGAGGGGCTATAGGCGCAAACGGAGTCGGACCCGAGGCGGCGCGGACGGCGGACCTGCTCAGGTAGGAATCGGTTTTTCTTTTTTTATTTCAAAAATCCCCCGGGCCCCCGGCACCCCCCCCGGCGAACGAGACGCGACTGACATACCTAGTAATCTACAGAGAGTTCGTAATGGCGTTATTCTTTATGCATCCAGTGGGGGGGGGGAGAAGACACACATACTAAATCAATCACTTATTTTTACGGACACTGCATTTCAGTCGAATACCTACAACACACTTTCACATCGATAGATAGTCACAAAACAGTGACGTATAAAGTCTTTCCAGAAACTACTAAGTAAGGGATGGGTCTGGATGTAAAAATCCATCGACTGTAGAGTTACAACTGCTCAATGAAACTCAACTCGCACATACTAACTGCGAATTAGCAGTGCCGATGTGCATCGTTTGTTATTCCCTTAGAATCATGATTTATACCCTGCCCTTCGGAAAATAGAGCTCCAAAGGTAACCCACGGGATAATACGTTTTCCCTGTGATAGCGGATATTACACAACAACGGGTTACTCTTACACGCCCACCTCGAAAAGAGTACATCTCAGCTGAGCTCTCATGTCAGCACTCACCAGTTGTCCCATGCACAGAAAGCACTCTTCAAGAACACCGCACACACACCTGCTCTCAAATTACATCAGAGGGTCCGCACAGGTGTCTACCATCTGCTCCTGTGTCAAGCATGATTCACTTGAACCTGTCAGAGATTTTCACCAACCAGTACAGAGAGTACTGAGACTTAAGTCTTCGTTACTTTGGAATAAATTACGCTACGAGACCAGGGATAATAAATCACGTTGGCACTAGGTACGATCTCAGTTACCACTTACTATTTAATTCTGGAATTCTCCAATATAGGCACGATCAAAAGAAAAAACGCAATTAAACATGAAATACCTAAAATTGCAACTGGCCAAGGATTGATGGCGCAAGTCTGAGCCACCAGCTCCCCAGTAGAGGGGGTCGCTGCAGAGAAGTCAGGTTGAGTAGGCAATCACCAACACACCAGTAGCAGTGAGTCCCAAACAAAGAGGCCAAGTACTGAATGGGCCTGAGGGATAAGTAGGCAGAAGTACAATGTGAATGGGAAAAGGTACTGAGTGAATGTCAGTAAAACGGAGGGAAATGTTTGGATGAATCCCAACCACTGGGACTTCTTTGTAGCCTGACATTGTTCCATGTTTAGTTTGTCTGCGCCATTAATTACAGGAACTATGGATGGATGTCGGACCCTACTCTGCCTCAGAGGAAGAGGCCCACCCGGTGTCTAGGCCCCGGCTAGGTTTGCCCTAGTTGGACCACGTCATTGAGATGCAGTGGCAGTTTAGGGGGGATACGGTTTAGGTCCCTGTGACACAGCCTTGTCTGCTTGATGGAAGGAAGTGCGTCAGGGGTTTGATTGATGGAAGTTCTCCGGGTAACATTCCATTCCATCATTTATTAGTTCTTCGGTGCTGTCACAAAAGATCAGCAGTATGCCAATCGGTCTTGCCGTGGCCCATTCTCTCTGATCAGGAGCACAGGCGTCTGCAGACATGTTTCAGGCCTTTTCGGACCTCCTTAGTGAGGGACGTAGTGAGCTTGAACCGCGCGCTGTCTCAGTGAGCTGATGGTGGTCTCAAGCTCTCTATGGGCTGAGCAGGTTCACCAGAGATGTTACCAGACCCGACAAAGGAGGTCCGGGTCTCACTTCGCAGCAGAGCTTTAAGGCTTGGCTTGCACTTGGATCCGAGTTGACTCCTCACAGCTTTAAAATCTGGCGTCTGTGCTCACTCCGTGTGAAAAGCAGAGCGGGTGCAGGAGTCCTGGGACTCTGCTGACCGAACCGATGTCCAGCAAGACACGCCAAGGCCCAAAGGGAAGATGAGGCTGGTGTCTAAAGGGACAGGGGAACACTGACACTGCAAGAGGTAGATGCAATGGGACAGAGTGACACTGATGCTGGAACAGGGAGACTCTGATGGGAAAAGAGGGAGACAAGATTCTGTCACAGGGAGAAACAGACCCTGGGACAGAGAGATAATTACACTGCAACAGGGAGATACTACACTGGGACAGGGAGACACTGTCATTGCAAGAGGGAGATGCAATGGGACAGAGTGACACTGATGCTGGAACAGGGAGACTCTGATGGGAGAAGAGGGAGACAAGACTCTGTCACAGAGAGAAACAGACCCTGGGACAGAGTTGGAAGGTGTAAGCAAGTTTAATAAGAGTTTGAAGTAACATGGTTTGGAACATTGATTCATAGAAGAGTAATGTGGAGCAAACAAATGCAACCTGTAGAAACGTTTTCCAACAAATATTGATCTAGAAGACTTAAAGATGCAAATTATGAGCTGTTTTAGGCGTGAGTTCTTGCTGCTACATAGGACCACGCGTTTTGTGATTTGGGGCCTCAACCAATAGAGAAATAACTGCACAGCCAAGATTAATTACAAAATGTAAAATATATTATTTAAAGAGCATATTAATTCTAGGACTCAGGAAAGGAATTAAACATTACTTTATAAGTACGATTAAAATGAGATGAAAATTTTATGCATTTTCTACAAAGGCAGTTTTGCATTTAAAACATTGTAAAATTGAGATGTAACAGCATGACAGGGTTAAAAATGATTTAAATTATTTTCACCCTATTGCCCGTCTTGGAGATCACCCACACCGCTGTGCTAGAATTCATGACACCAATTATCACCCAAAAATATTTTAGCCTGAAGTACACGTGGCATGAATCAAATACCGTGAGACTATGGAATCCATCCTCACTCTTTATTACTTTATTAAAACCTATATATAATTGGTGTTCTTCACGGTTTGGAGATTTTCCCTATCCATGACGGTGGAGGCATGTGACACATTACTTTCGGTTTAAGCCCCAGCAGAGACAGTATATAATCAGTTCAAGCCAGCTCCTCCTTACCTGGAAATCATGCATCTTGTTGGGCTCCTTTGCTAACATACCAGTTCTGGAAGCTGAGTGCCAACTGCCAGTTGGCACTCAGCTTCCCGCCATGCACATGTTTGTTGTGTTTGGATGCTCTCAGTGACCTTGCTTCTTGCCTTTCCCCTCTACAACCTCATTCCTCATCGACAAGTTTAAGAAGTCCTGCTGATTCATTACCGCCAAATGTCCTTTGCTTCATTACTCAAGTACTCATGTTGAGAGTAAAGCTCCACCTCTAGTCTACAATAGTCTACAGTGATGAGTACATATCACAAGAATTACCACTTGCTATTGTTTAACATGCTAAACTGAGGGAGACATTAAATGTACTGTGTTCTGCTATAGGTGATGAACTTGCCACATAGAGAATTTTATGGCGTTCCGGAGCATGAGTTGTGTTTGAGTGTTGCTCCCTTCTTTATTCCTTTTTTTGAGTTTCCTTTGGCTCTCATTCATAGTATATGTACAATTGCTAAGTGCTTGTATTCAGGCACTCATGGAGGTATGCCATCAGTATTCGCATCCACCATAGGAAATCCAGACAGCAGTAATTTTCCTGGGAGTTGAAGGTGCCAAAACCAAGGCTATAACTGGTATCCAAATAGACATGCCCGAGTTCCCTAAGATCCCTTGTGTTTACTGAAATACAGACATAGATAGAATCAGGCCCTGGGGAAACGGGGGAGAGAGAGAGACGGTAAGAGAGGCATACTGGAATGTACGTTTGGATGAAGACTATTTTGCTGTCTATAAGCAAAAATTAAAAGCATTGAATAACTTTTAAATTGGAAATTTAGCAACTCATAGTAGGTTCAACTCACGAGACCACTGACACAAATCTATTAAATCTCCCACCAAAGACTCACCAAAGACTCCGGATAGTTACCCGTGATTGCTGGTCACTTGATTTAACCAGGGAAACCGAGACACAGGGAGGTGAACATTTGAACATGGATGGCAGACACAGAGACGTCGAACCATGGGACAGACACACACTGAATCCAGGATGGGAAAGAGACACGGACACTGAGACACCGACAGTGCAACATATAGAAATTGACACTGTGACAGGGAGACAGGCAAGGACAATGGGAGTGGGAAGTGTGGTAACTTAGGGAGACCCCAAAACTGAGGCCTACACTGAAACATGGAAAGGAAAACAGGCAGAGACAGTCGAGGTGGGAGACCTAGACACTTAGACAAAGAGACATGGAAAATATCTTTTCATGAGGATAAATCCCTGACGCTTTCCCCCCACAAGATATGGTTTAGCTCCTTTATCATCCAAATTGTGCCACTTACGCCTCTATGTTTACTTGTGTAGTTATGGCGGGGAATGCATTGCAAATGTTTGTGCATAACCCCAATGTTGCTGTTTTGTCAGTGCTGCTCGCCACACTTGCAGTGGGCACTTCTGTGGGAGCCCCCGCTGCCCGGGAAAATGAAAGAACAGGGAGCTGTGCCTTTAAAAAATGCGGCTTGCAGCACCTGTCAGAGGCTTTCAGGGCCTGGCTAAGAAAAATGAACGTGAAAAAGCTCCTTCATTAACATAAAACCATTTAGTTGATCAATGGTCCCCAGCAGTAAACAAGGATGGTTAATCCATAGAGCAGCTGATTGGGTCTGCAGCCTGCTGCCTGGGCGCGAGGGCTGCCGTGACAATAGGGAAGAACAATGTTTGTGATTGACCCGGCGCAGAGCACTGCCTGGAAAATTAAAACTGCTTAAGAGAGGGAAAGCAAAGCAAGACGGCGAGAGGGGGAGAGCTAGAGGTAAAGAAGAAGGCGAGGACACGACAGAAGGGGACAGCAAAAAGGAGATGAGAGGGACAAGGGAAGAAGTGGGGTTGGGATAAGATGGAGGAGGGAAGGGTGACAGATAAACTGGAGGGAGAATATGTGTAAATAAAGGAGGTGGGGAGGAAGAAATGCACAAGGAATTAAGCAAAGAATTGGTCTATGGTGGGAAAGAAGGGTGAAGGAAAGAAAAAGGTAAAGAGAAATAGATGGAGGAAGGGGGTGTAAATGAGAAAGTTGTGAAAGAAAAGGAACAGAAAGAGAAGGGAAGAGGGGAAAAAAACAAAGAAGGGGTAAATAGAAGGGAAAGAGAGGATAGTAAAGATGGGATGAAGAAAGTGAAGTGAAAGAAAGGGTAGTGAGAAAGAGATGGGACAGGTGTGACGGCAAGAAAGGAGGGAAGAAAGAAAAAGAGCAAGAAAGAACGCAAGACAGAAAAAGAAATCATCTGAATGAGAGCAACAGAGAAAGTAAACGAAGCACATATGTAAATAAAGAGAAAGTAAAGTCGCAAACAAATAAAGAAAAGTAGCATAGAAAGAGGATGCCAGGAGAGAAAAAGTAAAGGAACTGAGCTCTAGGTGATGAAATAGACAAATGGAAGTGAGGGAAAAAAGCACAGATAGAGACAGTGTAGAGGACAAAGGGAGAGGGGAAGAAAGAGTCAACAATAGGCTTAGGAAAAACCAACCATTCTGAGAGCACCTACAGTCAAGATCCTTCACCTTGTACATCAGTTAGAAGGCCTTAAGTCTAGCTACAACTGTTAACATATCACTACATCTTTGGGAACACATAGTCTCAGGTGAAGGATCTTGACTGTAGGTGCTCTCAGAATGGTTGGTTTTTCCTAAGCCTATTGTTGACTGAACATTACGTGCTCTTGGCCATAGTACTTAGTGTGTTCATCTTATCTTAAGCAACATTTCAGCACTCCTTGTTTTGGAATACCTTCTACTCTATTTAAAGGTATTTTCTGTATTCCTGGTATGAATGGCTCCAAACTAAATGGCCAAGAATGAGTTCTGGTGTTGGAATATGCAGAAGGGTTCAGGTTTGTGCAGTAGAATGTGATGAGTTTTCAACTTCCAGAGAAAATATAGAGAGGACATGAGATGAGAGAACTCTCTTAAGGGCATACTTTTTGAGGAGGCCCTCTGCTTTTGATTGCAGTGGCTCAGTTTATTTAGTGATTCACAATTCCAATCATGGGTAAAACATGGCTTGTTGAACATAGATGAGATGTACTTGCAAATTGTTTGATTGCATATTGCATTTCAGGTTTTCAATTTGACCAATCCTTTGACTTCTTACCAACGAAATATGAGTGTCTTCCTGGTCGAGGACCACACTGCTTTTCTCTTATCTGTCTTGAATCAAGACCCTGCTGGACTATGGGGTGAAAGAAAGCTTGAATAAGCAGCTACCTATGTTATATGACATCTCTTTATTAATGTAATAACTGCACTTTCACAATTGCTTTATTAACCTTCCTGCTTTCTCAAATTTGCTTGAAAATGCACCATTTGTCCACTCTTTTTTCAAAACCCCCTTAGGTTGTTCGGGCTCGCTCGCTACGCTCGCTCGCTGCGGTGCAGTATGGCAATAATTTTACGCCCCACCACTTTCAAATGTCACCAGCCACCACTGGTGTGTAAAAGTGTTTTTCATCACTTAAGGATGTTAGCAGTACACCATTCAGAAATGCGGAAGTTTGTAAGGAAACTGTACTATGTAAAAAGTCCTGCATTATGTTTAGGTGAACTAAATACAGCTCTTTTACACGGTTCTTTATCAGATGTACAAAAAAAGTGTGATGATATTCAGTTCCGATATTTTGGTTCAGAAGAGCAGTGTATAGAAAGTGAAAGTTTGACAATTACAGATGTTAAAGAAGATGGGAACGTGATTATGATTGATCAGTTTGAAGAAGAAATTGGAAAGTTTAACATAGTGTGCTCTGAAATTCCAAACTATGTTTGTGTTTGTTGTCGATGTACTAATTATAAAATTCAAACTAGGAATGTTGATTTGTATTTGAAATCAGAAAAGAAGAATAATGATAAATGGAAAGAATTTGCAACTTACTTGTTAGTGGAAGGTCAATTTGAGTTAGGCAGTGATCAACGTATTTGTAAATATTGTTATAACAAATTAGAAGAGAACAAAATGCCCGCTAGAGCAGTACATAATAAGTTAGAATTAGTAGCTATTCCGGAGGAACTGGCAGATTTGAATACATATGAGTCAGTTCTAATTCAATCTGTTCATCCTTTTCAAACTATAATTCGCATGGAGCCTAAAACAGGTAAACTGCCACCAACAGACTTACAAAGAGGGCTGAAAGGAAGAGTAGTGTACTTACCTTTGGATTTTAAGAAAAATATTGAAATTGTTGGTGGAGACAAAGATGAAAATGAAGCAGTAGTCATTCTAGTAAATGGAGTACCAACAAAGAGTCGGAAAATATGGCAAGAATTTGTGGATGTTAAAAAACTTCAAAAGGCTACGTTATATCTTGTGGAGAATAATATTTATTATAAAAGTGTAAATGTGGAAGAACAGGTAATAAGTTTGGAAGATGAATCTGAAATTTCAAGTGGTCAAATAGAGAAAGTGGACAAGTCAAGGAGTGAAGAGATTTATGAACATTACACAATATGTCCTCTACATTCAAAAGAAGTAATAGGAAACAGTATTGAGTTATTTCAAATGAAAAAAGCAAAGGGAACTCCAATGAGTGTATGGGAGAAAAGCTTAGAAGCTCGTTGTTTTCCACAGCTGTTTCCTACTGGAGAAGGTGGACGATATGATGACCGACCTGTACGGATTCCAGCTTCAGAATATCGCTCAACAAGATTATACTCTGAAGATCCTAGATTCCGGCAGTGTATACCATATATATTTCACCTTTTGTTTGAAAGTGATCTGTCTTCTCTATCCTATGCAGTGAACCACATACTGAAAACTGGAGTTCATCAATCACTTCTTTCAGCGAAAGAATTTGTGGAGAAAGTTCAACAAACAGATGAAAATTTAGAAGCACAGTTAATTAATTTGATGGCATGTCAACGAGGAACAAATGAGTATTGGTATCGTCGTCATGGAGAACTGAAGTGTATGTTACGGAACTTAGGTACACCAACATGGTTTGTGACACTTAGCTGTGCAGAGTATGCATGGGAAGATTTGCTTGAATTTCTACGAGAAGCAAATTCCAATGTAAAGAATGTTGAAATGAAGACACCTGGAGAACTGTGTTCTTTGGATCCTGTAAATGTGTGCAGATATTTTAATCATAGGTTTCAAGCTATGATGTCTTTCATCTGCAATAAAAAGAATCCACCTCTTGGAGAAGTTACCGATTTCTTTTGGAGAAAGGAGTACCAAGCGAGAGGTGCGCCTCATATACATATGCTATTGTGGATCAAGGATGCACCTAAATTTGGAACTGATTCAGATGAAATAGTATTGTCTTTCATTGAACAGTATGTGACATGTGAGATTCCAAGAGAAGGAGGAGAAAGAAGCTTGAGACAGTAAGTTTTACGTTTCCAAAGTCACCGTTGTGGAAAGTACTGCCGACGAATATACAAGTGTAAAGGAAAATTTTATACCAAGTGTCGGTTTGGATTTCCACGTCCAGTAATTTCTAAAGGAAGAGTAAATTCTTTTTTTTCTTCTGTAAGGCACACAATAACTCGCAAATCTCCAAAGAATACCTACAACTTGAAAAGAACAGAACTGTCAAAATATATTAATGACTACAAAATTCGGTTATTTTAAAAATGTGGAATGCAAATATGGACATCCAGTATGTTGCAGACAACTCAATTGCTGTTGCACGCTACGTTACATCATATATAACGAAATCAGAAAGAACCGAGATGAAAGAAATGTGGGAAGAAATTGCACAAGAGAAGAGCCTTAGCAAAAAATTGTACAGCTTTACTTTGAAAATGCTTTCCCACAGAGAAATTGGATCGTATGTATGTTCAGACCGCTTGTCCTCTTCAAGTTTATATTCAAAATCACGAGGGATCATTTGGGTAAGTTTAGGTCTTGCCTGCTCACGAAATAGAGTGTTGAAATCATTAGAAGAAATTGAATACTTAGCAGCAAATGAACCAGACAGTACAGAAATTCTTAAAACTAATATGTTGGATACATACTATCCGAAAAGGAGTCGACATCTGGAACAGCTATGTCTGTATGAAGTACTTCAACATTACAGCTTCAAAAGAAATGTTAAACAGAATTTAAAACAAGGAAAATATGCAGTACTTGGATGTCATGGATGTTTAGTAAAACACACAAAAGGTAACCTTATCAACCACAAGAAACTTAGGGGTCGATTCCGATTCGGGCCGGAAAAAGCACCGACCGACTCGGAGCCGGAAATTATACCGACCGACACGTACCTGTGTCGCCCGACACGCCAAGTACGATGCAAGGCGTGCAAAATCCGACCGACACGTACCGAACCCAAGTCGAACGACCGAGCCGCACGGAAAACAGCAATCCGGTCGGAAAAACAGGCGAATCCAACCGACCGACACGCACCCGGAACAAATCCGACCGAAACGTACACGCGAACTCCAAACCGCAAAGTACGATGCAAGGCGCGAAAACCACGAGCGAGTCGGACGGAGGACAAGCCGTACGACCGACACGCATACAAAACCGAGCCGAAGCAACACAAAACACCGCGACCGACGCGTACGCAGCATACAAAACTGCACAAACACAGCGTGAACGAAACGGAGAACACCGTACAAGACAAATGAAGGGTCCGACTCGGTCACAAGAACGTTTCCAACATGCACAGACAGTACAAAGGAAAAATCACACAAAAAAAGGCCAAACAAGCAATTACAAAGCCAATAAATACTGGGGGGGTGGGGACAGAGAACAAAGACACACCCACAACTCCACCCATATAAAGGACACAAATCACAACCATGATCCTTTGCAAATGCCATTCCACTGCCAGCACCCAAGAGACAGCAACCACACACCCACAGCTCATCCCTCACACAAGCCACACACCATCAGCACACCAACAAATACCTACCTCACATACACCCAGCAAAACACACACACTCACACACCCTCACCTGCACACCAACACACACATCACTCACCATCACCACCCATCACCATGCCCCCAAGAAGAATCACAAGTTCCTAGATTGTGAATTGGAAGTCATGGTAGACGAGATCCTCAGGGTAGAGCCACAGCTGTTTGGCACACTGGTCCAACAGACCCCCATCTCCCAGAAAACCAAGATGTGGGAGAGGATCATCAACAGGGTGAACGCACAATCACCATGTCTGCGCACAAAGAGCGACATCCAGAACAGGTGGTATGACGTGCGCAGGAGGGTCCGGGACCTGCTCAAGAAAGACTACCTCCTGAGCCAATACACCGGCAGTGGCCCTCCTGCCAAGCCAATATACCTCAGGCCCTGGGAGGAGAAGGTGCGGGCCATCCTTCCGCCAGTGAGCGTATATGGACTAGAGAACATCCCAGAGCCTGGTGAGTACACAACAAATGTACACAATATTCTGCCACAAAACACACACACATCACTGTCAAGGGAGAGTCAAACCATGCACTCATAGCAATTACACAGCAACCAGAACAGAATCATCCCAAAATGTGTATGTCAGTCAGATAAACACAACACATGCCATCAAAAAAGTCACATCCAACTGTGCCATCACATGTACAAACACAACTACAACTACAGCTAGGCAGTGGCACAAATAGAACTAACAAACACATCCAGACATGTAGCCACCACAACAACACCAACACACAGTGAAGAACACTCAAAGGAAGGAATTCTGTGTATGCTGGCCAAGTCAGTGTAGCCAATAGCATCATGGGAGTCGCAGTCACACATATTGCCCCCCAACTGTCCCATCAACACCACCATGAACCAGGCGCACATCACAGGGAGTGGAGAAGGACTCACAAGATGGCTGACACTGGCTACTGCTGTGGGGAGCACAAGGCCCTGCTGGCAACTGTGCACCAACAAACAGCAGGACACCACTGACTGACATCCTGAGAGACAACTTCCACTCCCTGCAATGCAAGCACAGTCCATGGTGGGATAACTGACTGGCTGGGTGGGTGGGAAGGAGGGCCGGCTGTCAACTAAACACAACCAATGCAGACCATGTTCACACCCCAACAAATACATAGAAATGCCCAAATAATGCAGGACAATGTGCCACACCAATATCAACCCCTCACTGTGACGACTTAGGACAATGCAATGTACAGGCCCGCACCCAGAGGCACAGTCACAACTGTCATGTGTGTCAACCATTGATGCCTGCAGAAACATAACATACATTGTGTGTGTCTCCCAAAAACAGGTGATGATGGGGACTCAGCAGCAGACGCTGAGGAGTCCCAGTCCCAGGCTCAAGAGGATGTGGAGCTCACTGGTGTCGTACAGCCTCTGCCCTCCTCGGACGAAGAAGACCAACCTGGCACATCCGGTGCAAGTCTACATGCAGCACCAGCAGGACCACCAGCTGCAGCACCAGCAGGACCACCAGCTGCACCCCTGCACCCACCCCTCCAACGACTGTCAACACAAATACCATCCCTGCCGACATGGACAGAACAAGGAGCAACACCAGCACAGGGACCCTGGACCAACCTGGGGCCATGGACACCACCACCACCATCAACCCCCAAGGTGGACCAGGGTCATCTGTGCGTGCCACTGCACGCACTGCACATGTCAGCAGGGGTGGTGGGAGGGGTGGGAGACAGAGGTCGCTGCTTGCAGAGGTTGCTGGAGTGCATGTTGACCCACAACTGGTACGCATAGCTGATGCGTACCAGTCCAGCACCGGAGACCTCAGCCAGGTAGTGGGGCTCCTCAGAGACATGAAACAGCAACAGGCTGCCCATCATGCCCGCTTGGACTCCCACATGTCCCACGTGGAGTCACACATGTCCCGCGTGGACTCACACATGTCCGCGTGGAGTCCAAGTGGGATGCACTGCATGAGATGACGGCGGTGCACAGGGACATTTTACAATGCCTCCGCCAGATGAACAGCAACCAGTCCACACCTCCCTGTGTGCCAACAACATCTGGTGCTGCCCAAACTGCAACTGCCACAGGGAGGGAGGATGACTCTGGCGGAGAGTCCCCTGCACCGCAGCAGCCTGTACTTGAGGGCCCCCCCAAGAAGAGGGGGTCGTCCGAAGAGGGGCAAGTGAGAGGCCAATGGCAAAGCGCAACTCCCAGGAAGCCTGAACCTGTTCTGGATGTTCACCTTTGTGCACAGACTGTTCACCCTGTTGACGGCAACACTACTCCCACACATTGCATGGGGAGTACAAGTTGGACCAATGTGTCAGACAACTGTGGCCCCGATACTGGGGATTCTGTCTACCAGGACTTTCAATTCACCTAGGAACTTGTGATTGCAAGATTTATGTACAGCACTACCCATCCTATGCACTATTCACACAAATGTATCACAATAAACACACTAATACACCATACTTGCCTCTGTTGTGATTCCAACGTGGGTGCTGTTATGGGGATGATGAACTGCAAAATTACACTGTGTATGCGAACTGCAACAGCAAGTACAACACAGGCATGTGAGTAAAGGCAACGTGACACATATGAGGGAGACACACCACCAGGGCTACACAACACATACACACCTAGGCCATCTGACTCATTGCCTACACTGATGTTGCCAGGGAAGACGGGTCAATGCACAGACACCACACCCATTCCCAGTTGTAGTCAAGTAGCCCATAGGTGCAGTAAGCAAATGGCAGTCAAATGTGTGACCACAGACAACGCACATCACAAAGTGAAGCACAGGTTTATTACACAGTTGCAACATGTTGTAACCACTACAGATGCAAGGTAATCCCACCTGGCAGCGGGCACACAGTAGACGGAAGGAAGTCCATGGGTGTGGCGCACATCACCTGTAGGGACACAACAGCTACCAGCCTGGAAGTGCACTCACGTCGTCGGTGGACACAGTTGACCAAACGAATCTGAAAGTACCCTGTGAAGGACAGAAATGACACACAGTCAAAAGCAATGGAGTACAGGACAGAACAGCAAAACTCATGCACAATACATGTTACAAGATACCCACCCAGAACCAAGTTAGCATGTCAACACTGTTGGGGAGTACAGCCCACCTGTAAGCACACATCGCAACACACATCCAGTCAAGTAGCCCATGGACACACTCCAACAGCACCAGAGCACCACCTACACATATCATGCCAACTCACATCATTGACATGACACCTCAGGATACTCACATTCAGCTAAAGAAGTTGGCGATGAGCTGTGTGCGGACATCACCCTCATCATCATCATCATCATCGTCACTGGCATCGTGGTCCAGGCCAGGATCCTCCACAGGTGGCGGATGTTGGTCATTGTCATCCTGGATGAGAGGCAACTCCTTCCGCACTGCCAGGTTGTGGAGCATGCAGCAGACGATGATAATCTTGCACACTTTCGCAGGGGCATATGGGAGGGACCCTCCGGTCTTGTCGAGGCAGCGGAAGCGGCTCTTCAGGAGACCAAATGTCCGCTCAATCACTCTCCTGGTCCGACCATGTGCCTCATTGTAGCGCATCTGGGCTGGTGTCACAGGGTTCCTGAGGGGTGTCAGCAACCACGGCATGTTGGGGTATCCCGAGTCACCTACGGACAGACAAGTGCACATTAGCTGACTTGGAAAAGTGGGCGGAATACTACAGATCAGATCACACACAATGGCACAAAGTCAGTACACACCGACAAGCCAGGCACGCTGGTTCTGCATCTGTGCCATCATCCTGGGGATGCGACTACTCCTCATCACAAAGGCATCGTGTGCTGAACCAGGGAAACGGGCACACACGTGTGTGATGGTCATGTCTGCAAGACACACCACCAGTGCATTGACCGAGTGGTAGTGCTTGCGGTTACGGTAGGCCTGCTCCTGGGCCTGTGGTGGTACCAAAGCCACATGTGTCCCATCAATGGAGCCAATGACATGCGGCATCCTCCCCAGGGCATAAAAGTCACTCTCCACGTCAGTGAGTCGTCGCAGTCTAGGGAAATAGATGTACCGGTTCAGGAATAGCAACATTGCCGCCAAAACATCGCGGAGCACACGGCTCAACATGGTCTGTGACATCCCACCAGCAGTCGCCACAGTATGTTGGAAGGTACCTGTGGCAAAGAAGTGTAGGGCTGCCATCACCTTCACCTTGGGGGTCAGCGCTGTAGGATACGGCCGGCCAGGCTGCAAATGTGGGGACAACTGCACTGCCAAATCCTCAATCAGCTGCTTGGTGAAGCGGTACCGTCGGATGGTGTCCCGTTCCACCATCGTTGCCAGGTCTGGGAATGGTCGATGGACAGCAGGAGCCCTGCAGTGCAGAGGAGAAGTAAGCAAGATTGTCAGTCACCCCACATATGCGGCATTGAACACACTCAATATCCCAACATACATCATTATGAGGCACAACTACATGAAGTGTGCAGTTCCGTAAGGACATGTTTGGTACATACATGGCCAACATCTGTCAACACGGTCCAACAAGTGGCATCAATTAGTCCCAGGTTGGCCCATTGGATATCATGAGGCCGTGTCACAGTTCCCATCTCCTGCTGCCGTGTCACAATCACCCCCCACAGTGACATGTGAGGACAGATGTGCCCCAGGCACCACAGCTCAACGACAGGTACATTCCCAGGGACCCTGTATTGCCACATGGACACTGGCATTACATGGAGTATCATGTAAACACCACAGCAAAACAACCACGACCCCCACAGGTAGTGGTCCCACTTGCCACAGCAGGACAGACATGGACGTCTGTGACACACACACGCACAACATCAAAGTCCATGCACACACAACGTGGATGTGGAGACTGTCTCCCATTGTGCACATGAAATCAGAGACATTGTAAACACTACATGCACAAAGACTGTGGAGGACCATCACTATTGTGCCACTGGGACACCCTGGCTCAAACATACCGTCCCACATGGGACTCAGGGGGTATGTGACATGACATACACATACACCACCGTGAAATGTGACCATGGCACATGCACAGATATGAACAGTTGCACATCACAGTGGTCATGTACACGTAACACCCAGGATCCTGTCCCCATGAACACGTGCACAACCTGGGGTGGCTGCCCACAGGTGACACCCACAGGACAACATGTACACCAACATACACACAATAGGAAATGCAGCATTACATGCCTTATGATAAAGTTTGGACAGGCTGTCGTGATGTAGGTATGCCCCTCACTCCCTGGGAGCTATCTGTGGCTGGCATATGTCCATCTGAGACAGGCATGCTGACATATGCCAGTCACATGTACAGTGATGCGTTGAACAGCAATGGACCGATCGGTGCCCCCGCCCGGCCCATTGCATTCAATGTGTGCGTGTACGCGTTGTACCCCTGTACGCGTTGTACTGCAATGGACCGATCGGTGCCCCCGGCCGGCCCATTGCATTCAATGTGTGCGGGTACGCGTTGTACCCCTGTACGCGTTGTACTGCAATGGACCGATCGGTGCCCCCGGTCGGCCCATTGCATTCAATGTGTGCGGATGCAGCGTTGTACCCCTGTACGCGTTGAACTGCAATGGACCGATCAGTGCCCCGGCCGACCCATTGCATTCAATGTGTGTGGGTATGCGTTGTACCCCTGTACGCGTTGTACTGCAATGGACCGATCGGTGCCCCGGCCGGCCCATTGCATTCAATGTGTGCGGGTACGCGTTGTACCCCTGTACGCGTTGAACTGCAATGGACCGATCGGTGCCCCGGCCGGCCCATTGCATTTAATGTGTGCTGGTACGCGTTGTACCCCTGTACGCGTTGTACCGCAATGGACCGATCGGTGCGCACCCATTGACAATGGGCTTGCCTGGCAACGGACGCGTTTTCGAATTTCGAACGAGTCGGTTGCTGTAAATTCAGTTGGTCACCCACAACAATGTTGCAAAATCATGTATGTCATGAAGTTGAAGATTTGAAGGATGCTGTGGGCGTGTTTTGGTGCTGCTATTCCATGGATTGGCCAGATTCAGAAGATGCAAACGACTTGGACCTATCACTTTGGACACAAGGGACAGTATCTGCCTCTCCAGCACATATGTATTGCTGGCTGTTCCCCTGAGAGCTCACTTGCCTGCACTACATGCTCCAGGACGACATCTGCCACTGCACTGCTGCTGTCTCTGCCCCTCTGGACCCTGCAATGGCACGTACTGTGGAGAGAGCCCCAGCCTTCAGCCTTGAGGAGAACCAGGCCCTGCTGGACAGCCTACTTCCACAGTACAGCAAGCTGTATGGGACACCAGGGAGCAGGTGAGTGTTCTGTGCACTGCCTTTCTGAATGTGCATATTGTCTGACTAGCAAGGCTGAAAGTCTGCACGCCACTGGCTAGCAGGCTCACTGAGTAGTTGTCACCCCCATAGTGTGTAGTGACATGCACTGGACAGGTATGGTGCAGTGACAGTGCATTTGAACAAGGTTTTACTTCCCATGCAATGATACCATGTAGTGTCGTCTGGCAAACTGTCCATGGGCAGCTTTGCACTGCCTGTGTACATCATGTGCCCCTGTGATTGAGACATGTATATACAACTGTGTCATGCACGGATATGTTGCATGTGTAGTAATGGCCTTTTCACTTTGTCATCCTGACAGGTTAATGCCCATCGGAAGCAGGAGATCTGGAAGGACATCGTCCGGGCTGTCCGGTCCATGGGGTCTACAAGCGCCGGATCCGCAACTGCCAGAAGAGGTGGCAGGACCTTCGGGGCTGGACCCGGAGGATTGCACGGGTCCAGCTGAAGCTGTCGCCTCCTCGCAGGAGGGGTGGAAAACGGACCCTGACCCCCACATGCTCCAGATCCTGGCGGTGGTGTTTCCAGACCTGGATGGGCAGCTGAAGGCCAGACAGCAGCAAGGAGGGGGTGAGTCAAAGACTGCACTGTGAACTCTGTATTACATGCTTTGTGCCCTCCTCTGGCCTGGTTCAACTGCCACAGTGCAGCAGTCATGTTGTCCAGGAGCCATGTCCCTCTATTGTGCACTGCCCACTGCTCATCTGATACCCAGGTGTGGCCCTTACATTCAGGGAATTGTGTCACTTGGGACTGTGTCCTTGCAGTTTGCTTCACTAAAGGTGGGGGACAGCATCTGTTTCCCTAACTCTGTTGTGGGCATCATGGGTGGGTCCATTGTTCACACTACGCCTGTGTTCGGACATGTAATCTGCGTGTTGCTTTGATATGCGGTCCACTTGCTGAGCTGAGCCACCACATGTGCCTGGGGTATGTGGCACACGCCCATGCAGCGGGTGGGAACAATGTTTGGGCCCCAGGAGTGTGCAGATTACGTGTGTCACACATACATAGCCAGCTATCCACTGTCCAGGGCTCATCCCTCATTCATGTGGGGCAGGACAGTCATGCCTACTCCAGGCCATGCAATGCACTCTGTACTCCCACTCCCGTTTATCAGCTGACACATTGTGCGCAGTGATTTGACCCCTCAGGTGTCTGCCTCTGTGTCAGTGTGCTGTGGATTAGTTGCCAGGACTGCTGGGGTGTTTCTTGGTAGGGGCTCAGCATGCCCCTGGAGATGTGAGCATAGGAGACGATACTTGTGTGTCACATAGGTGTTTGATCAGCTGCCCGTGCAGACTGGGGTATGCGAATGTGAAGTTCAGGCAGCTGTTCCCCATTCACAGCAGATTGTGAGGGGCTCAGGTTCAGAGGGTAGTGTCACAGGTCTCCCATATGTCCAATAGGTATGACCTGGACAGATAAGGGTTAAGATGATGTGTTGTGTGGGGGATGTACATGTGCACTTATGCAGCTCCAGGACTTGCATTCCCCATGACCTACTATTGTGACACAGTGCAGAGTGTTGTTGTCTGGCTGCCAAGTCATACATCACTGAGACAGTGATGTATGACTTAGCAGTCATGCCTCCGCCATGGCATGTGTCTACTTATTGGTGATCCTGCAGGGGAGTGACATGTGCTACATGCACACCATTGTGGCGATGGCTATCAGGACATGGGTGCATCATGGTGTCTGTCGCTGGTATGCATCACATGCATTTCCTATTTGACTCTGGGCATCCCTTTCATCCGGAAACCTGTACTGACTCAGTGGCAAGAGCTGTGATGTGTGCATGTCCACATGCCACACCGTGTCCTCTGCACTGTCCAACTACTGTGTACTTGGTGCATGTGCCCACACTGGGGTGTTGCCATCCAACAGACACCAGACAGATGGGTGCATGGCCATGTGGGATGTGAGTGCCATGGTTGGCATCAGACTGACAATTGGCTTCTCCTGTTCAGTTAGGGCACTTTTAGCAATGTACAACTAATGATGCCAGGGCTTGCACTGTAATGTGCTGTGCTCACAGTGGTGTGTGCGTTTGGTGCAGGTGACTGATGTCTGTCTGTTTCCCCATTGTTTGCAGATACATCCACGGCCACGGAAGGGGACAGCTCCATGGACCAGGAGGAGCCGGAGAGCCAGACTGGGTCAGCAGCCGAGGAGTGGTCGGAGGGACCCAGTGGCACAGAGGGCGAGGGGAGCCACACCGAGGAGTCCTCAGCACCATCCACCTCAGCTGAGGACCAGAGCAACTCGGAGGATGACTCCCTTATGGAGGCGGGTGTCAGCAGCCACCACACCCCAGCTAGTGTTGCTGTCCCCACCACCACCAGCACCACCACCGCCCTCCCATCGGCTCCCATTCCCCAGGTCCGTGGAGGCTCCCATGTTCGGGAGCGTGTCTCCTTTGGGCCAGGCACCGCACCCCTGCCCCTGTGTCCCCTGCTGCCCTGAGTGAGGAGTCTGTGTACCTCCTTCGCCAGCTCCATGTAGGGCAGACAGCCATGCTGAGTGTCCTCCATGCGCACACCGCTCTGTTGACTCAACTGGTGTCGTTCATGGAGGGCATCTCATCGGGCATGTCTGACCTACAGAGGGGCAATAGGTCCATGGACTCCTCCCTGACGGCAGCAGTGTCCCTCCTCAGACAGTCCCTCACCCCTCCTGCCTCTGCTCCATCCACACTCCCCAGCACCTTACCCGTCCCAAGCACACACACACCGGCACAGGCACACACCAGCACATACACATCCAGCACACAGACACACACGTCACAAACAAAACGCACACGCACGCACAGTCAGGGGACTGAAACCAGACTCACAGGGGATGGGGCCCTGGTACACACACACGCATCCACGAGCACTGCGCAGTCCTCAGTTGCCTCTCCCTCCAAAACACCCTCCCTTGCCTCACCTGCAACCCCAAAGACCCAGCGCCTCTTCCTCAGTGACCTCGGCCTCTTCCCCTCTGATCCAGCTGCTCCAGCATCCAGGGGGAAGAGGAAGCCCCACACGGAGCAGAGTGCCCCTCGCCCCCAGACACCCTCCCCAGGCGCAGACAGACTGAGTCCCCCACCCACAAGTCCCCCGGAGTGGTAAGAGCAAGACCCCGCCGCCGCCCTGCAGCTCAGGCACCAGGTCTCCTTCCTCCATCCCTTAGGCCCCCACTCCACAGGTGCCCCCACCACACCCTGCCCCAGGTTCCCCCACCCACAGATATACCATCCCCAAGAGGATCCGGCCTTCTCCCCTGCCACTTGCTCTCCCGGCACCACACCCCCGCTGCGCTTGTCTGTGCCACTGATGTGGTGAGGGTGTCCTCCCCTCTGTCCAGCCCACCTTGCCTATTCCCCATTCTCCTCCCCTGGTGGTAGGCACTGCAGTGGAGTCCACTACCACCCTGTCTGACTTGGGCACTGCAGTGGCGGACCTGTCCACTCCATCTGCAGGGTCCACTGCAGTCGTGCCGGCACCCACACCATCTGAGTCATGCCCCCCAGTTGTGCCGGCACACACCATGTCAGACACCTCCACTGCAGTTGTCAGTGGCTCTCCAGCACCCACCACCCCTTCCCTGCTTCCTCCTGGTGAGCCCTGATCCTGTCCCTGCAGTGCCTGGCCTACCCCCCCGGTTGCCCCTCCTAGTGGATTGTCCCTGGTTTTGTGCAGGCATGCGTAGGGTGACATCAGCCACTGTCACCCTGTTTGGACTTTAACAATGGACTGGCCATTGGCCGTTGTGTTTTTTCTGGACTTTGTTTTCAGTCCACACATATGCTGAATAAAGCAACTTTCTGTTCTCTAGTGCTTATGCTTCTGATGTACATGTTGTTGATGATGCTAACCATGCCCTTGCTGCAGTGATGGTGATATTTGGTCTCATGATAATGAAGTGTTACTGTGCAGGAACCCATGTGGTCCAGGGGGAATGTGTCCTATCCTGTGGTGTATCCATGTCATCCATAGCAGCATCTGAGGGTGTCATGTGTTCAGTATTTGGCAATGGGATTTCCTACTTAGATTAGCTATTTCACATCTGTGGCTTCCACCCCTGCACATCTGTTGTGCCTGCCATTGTTCAATTCGTCTACTTCCCTGACCGTGTGGCCATCTCCACTGGACATGCAGGTTTGGGCATCAATGGGGAAGGACTCATCTGTGTTGTCAGTGCAACATTGCTATACAAGTGTGTTGGATCTGTGCTGATGATTCCGTTGGCACTTCCATGACCAGGCTGATGTGACGGGAGCCCTCATTTGGTGCTAATTGTTGATTGTGTGACCAAGTGCTCAGCTGACATGATGGGGCCCTACTGAGGCAACATATGGCACAGCTTTCCTCACACAGGAGTGGAGTCCCCTCATGGCAGTGTGTACTCCTGTGACATTGCCTGCGCCTAAGGTGTGTGTTGTATGAGCATGTCTGTGTGTTCACTTCCGTTTAGCTGTGCATGCTGTGATCCCTAGTGTTGTACCTGTTTGTGATGCTTGCTGAGTTGACCTATGTTCCTCCAAAGTCTTCTCCCTGGGTTCTCTGTGATGTGGGTGCATGGCACATTACTGGTCATCAGGGTGTCACCCATAGGTGTGTTTGCTGTCAGGGCTGAGTTTGTGTGCAGACGCAGATGGGTCACAGTCAGGTTTCCCTTGGCACTTGTTGTTTGCCCCTGTCATGTGATTTCCAGTTTGTGTTATCTTTCAGTGATTGTGACACATTGTGTGTGTGACTGCTGGCACTCCTCAGGGTCCGGGCTGCAATGTTGGTTGTTGTCTATGTGTGTTCTTTGTGGGTGACCTTGTCTTCTTCATTGGTGTGTGACTGTGGCTGGGATCCCATTGGTTGGTGTGGTATTGCCGTCATGTCCATGTACAGCGTAGTGTGCAGTGTGTCAGACATTCAGGAGTCTTGTTGAGTGGCCATGTGTGATGTGTTTCTGCACCTTGGTTCCCACCCACCACCCTGGAATAGTCATGGGTGCATGTGCAATGTCACCAGTGCATGTGTACTTCACTGCTGCACATTGTTGGAGGTCGAGGGGTGTGGTGTTGAGTGTGTGCAGATGAGAGTTGTTGCCCGGCTAGGCCCCTGTCTCCATGTTGGCCTTGGCTTACTGGCCATGCTGATTGATTTGTGCTTGTGTAGGTGTGATGGTAGTTAGTTGCTCAGGACACATGACTGTGGTTCACAGTGTGAACGACATTTAGCTTTGTCATCACAGTGGGATTGTAATGCAGCCCAGGGTCACCACATTATGGGGGCCCTGGGGGTGGTGCTGTGGTGTGTCTGTGTCTTGCTGTGTCAGTTGCTGTCCCTACGTGCCTGTGTGACATGTGTGATTTGTGCTCCCTCTCATCTGACAATGCCTGCTTGCCCACATAGGGGATTTGGATCCATGAGTTACCTTTGTGTGGCACTGTATGCACATCTGTATGATTGGTATTCAGGTCTCCTCATGTGTTGTGTGGTTGCCTGGGGACACTGGCACCCCCCTCACCTGTTGTGTATGATGTGCAGTGTGGGTCTGCCTGTTTGTGTTTGTGCATCTCCACCACTGCATTGGCATATCTTGGGTGTGCCATTGGCTGTATGTAGTTTGGTGGGTTTCCCCTGCTGTCCCTGGGACTCCTAGGTCATCGGTCAGCACAATGATCATGGTTTGTGTGTCCCATTGCTGCCATGGTATGGTATCTGTTCACCTCACATCTGCAGTCTCCACAGGGTATCTGCATTTGTGTGCCCATTGGTGCAAATATGTGGGTCTGCATTCTGATGGTCACTTCTGTCATTGTGTCATTGATGAATGTTGACGGTGTCAGCCCCCATGGGTGTTGTTTGTCTGCACATGGCCAAAGGTATGTCTTATTTGCACTGCAGTATTTGGCTCCCCCAATTTATGTTGCAATGGGACACATACACTACTTTGCCACTGATGTGTTTTTTGTTCTGTGACCAGGAATCATCCATGCAGTTTGGCAGTTGCACCTCTTTCTTTGTCAACACTTACCTTTTGGTCACTGTGATGATGGGGTTTGGACCCCATTGCCACAATGTTCAAAATGTGCTTCAGCTATGGACCCCACACTTACATTTTGGTCACTGTGATGATGGGGGTTTGGACCCCATTGCCACAATGTTCAAAATGTGCTTCAGCTATGGACCCCACACTTACATTTTGGTCACTGTGATGATGGGGGTTTGGACCCCATTGCCACAATGGTCATGGCCTGCTTGCATTGTGGGTGCCACACACATATATGTGTGGCACATGTGCTAGGGGGTCACATTGTATGTTCAAAGTCATGTTCGGTGTTGTAGGCATTTGACACAGTCTACACACGCTTGTCATGGTGTTGGGGGATGTCTTTTTCTTGCATTCCCTAGGTTGTGGTGTGCTGGTTGTGTCATGCATTGTCCATCCTATGAGTGGGGGTGGTAGTAGTGGTAGGCATCCAGCCCCCTGGGTGAGGGTGGTAGTAGTGGTAGGCATCCAGCCCCCTGGGTGAGGGTGGTAGTAGTGGTAGGCATCCAGCCCCCCTGGGTGAGGGTGGTAGTAGTGGTAGGCATCCAGCCCCCTGGGTGTGGGTGGTAGCAGTGGTAGGCATCCAGCCCCCTGGCTAAGGGTGGTGGTAGGCATCCAGCCCCCTGGGTGAGGGTGGTAGTAGTGGTAGGCATCCAGCCCCCTGGGTGAGGGTGGTAGTAGTGGTAGGCATCCAGCCCCCTGGGTGTGGGTGGTAGTAGTGGTAGGCATCCAGCCCCCTGGCTAAGGGTGGTGGTAGGCATCCAGCCCCCTGGGTGAGGCTGGTAGTAGTGGTAGGCATCCAGCCCCCTGGCTAAGGGTGGTGGTAGGCATCCAGCCCCCCCTGGGTGAGGGTGGTAGTAGTGGTAGGCATTCAGCCCCCCCTGGGTGAGGGTGGTGGTAGGCATCCAGCCCCCCCTGGGTGAGGGTGGTAGTAGTGGTAGGCATCCAGCCCCCCCCTGGGTGTGGGTGGTAGTAGTGGTAGGCATCCAGCCCCCCCTGGCTACGGGTGGTGGTAGGCATCCAGCCCCCCCTGGGTGAGGGTGGTAGTAGTGGTAGGCATCTGGCACCCCATGGCTAAGGGTGGTAGTGGTGGTGGGCATCTGGCACCACCCTGGCTAAGGGTGGTAGTAGTTTTAGGCATCCAGCCCCCCTGGGTGAGGGTGGTAGTAGTGGTAGGCATCCTGCCCCCTGGGTAGGGGTGGTGGTGCGCATTCAGGCCCCTGTGTGCATATGTGGCATTGGTGATGGGCATCCCGCCCCTATGGTGCTGCTGTTGCTGGTGTAAGTATATTCTGCATCCCTCTGTGTGTGTGTGATGTGTCGTGTACGTGTTGTATGTGTTTTGTGGTTGGTGTCTGACTTACCTTCTGCGCCGTACGCGTCCGTGCCTGTTCCGGTAGTAAATGTAGAATATTGGTATGATCGGGACGAAGGGATTCATGGTTGGTTCGTGTTGTTCGTCATTCTCGCTGCTTCGCGTCGTCCTCGCCGCTTCGCGTCGTCCTCGCCGCTGGCGTGTTCATCTCGTAGCCGTGGATCGTGTTGTGGCGCGAATCGGAGCTTATGTGCGCCTCTCCCGGATGCTTTGACGTGCCGTGCGTAGCGACGGGTTCGGCGCGTACGGGAAGCGCATCGTACTTGTTCGGCCGGACGGAGCTACATTTTCCCTTCCATGCGACTCGATTCGGCGTTTCCGGATTCGCCGCGGTCGGGGAACAGGACCTGCTTTGGGTGAGTACGGCTCGGCCGGATTCTGTGCTGTTGTGCGCATCGTACTTACTCGTTCGGTGTGCTGTACGGATCGGTCGGGAAACAGGCTTTCGCATGGCTTTTTTCCCGACCGAATGGTATTGGGTGCGCCTCCGACCGGGATCGGAATTGGCCCCTGAGTTGTGAAACTCCAGACAAGCGAGAATTTTACTATTTAGCACTTCTCCAACTGTTCAAACCATGGCGTAGCGAAAGTGAATTACTTTGAGATTTCGACTGCTACGAAGATTCTTTTAATGCATGTAAAGATAGCATTGCATGTTCAATTTTCCCTACATATTTAAAAATGTTGAATGATGAAGTTGAACAGGAAAAGACTATTACAGCTGAAGTTGCAAATGAAAGTTCTCAAGATAGTCAAAGTTCTGGTCCATGTAGTCAAGATCCACTTGGAGAACCAATAGTGGAAAATGAAGCAGCGATTGCTACGCATGAAGTGGAAATTGCAATGCAACAAGCACAAGAGGAGAATATTACATTGGAAAAGTTAGAAGAACAAGTAAATATTGAACAGAAAGAAATATATGTACAAGTGAGAGAACAGATAGAACATGGTTTGTTGCATGAAAAAAAGAATGTGTATGTTCATCATTTAAACCTATTCTGATGTACATCAGTGGTCAAGCTGGAACGGGTAAAAGTTTTTTAATTAAAGTTTTGACCAGTTATCTTAAAAAAACTACTGGTTCACATTTATCTTGTGTGGTAACAGCTCCAACTGGATTAGCTGCGCACAATGTTAAAGGAATTACTTTGCATAGATTACTAATGTTACCAGTTGAGCATGATAATAAATTAGAATATCAGAAGTTGTCTGGAGAAGCTTCTTATGAAGTGTCAAGAGTGCTGAAGAAGATGGAACTTTTAATTATTGATGAGGTGAGCATGGTCTCAAACTTATTGCTTGCCTTCGTGCATTTAAGAATGCAACAGGTATTAAAAACAGATTACGACATTCTCTTTGGAGGAAAACATTTAATTGTATTTGGAGATCTGCTACAACTAACTCCTGTAAAAGGAGAACCAGTCTTTAAAACTCTTCTACATGAAGACACTAGGAAATCTTTGGGAAGTATTGGAAATGTGAATCTCTGGTTAAATTTTGAATATAAAGAACTCACTCAGAATATGCGACAAGCAAGTGATGAAGATTATGGAAATATTCTGAAAGATGTAAGAATTGGTGTTCTAAGCAAACATGGTAAACAAGCTTTACAAAGTCATCTACTAAAGAACTTGTTTACAACTGAAAACACACCAGCAGCAGTACTGTACAAGAACATTGCAGAAAAAAGTCTATACTTTGCTTAATGCCTACACTGGAAGAGTGTTATACATTTAATCAAGAGCTTCTGAAATTGGAAAATCAAGAAATAGTTCACATTGAAGCTATTGATAAAATCGAGCATCAAGGAATAACAATTCTTCTTTCAAATAAACTACAGACTAAATTGGATTCTTTGGAAAAGTCTGTATCAAAAACTGCTGGCTTAGAATTTTTTTTAGATGTATGTATAAACTGTCGGGTAATTTTGAGGCGTAATTTGAATATAGAAGAAGGTTTAGTGAATGGAGCAATAGGGAAAGTTGTTGAATTTGTAAAATATCAAAACAGAAATGCAATTGAATTCTTGAAAATTAAATTTGATCAGATTACAGAGGTAAAACAAATTGGGCATTGTGCTGTATGTTTTTTGCTGGTAAAAGACTTGTATGTTCGTAGAAAACAGTTTCCTTTCTGTTTAGCATATGCAATAACCATTCATAAATCTCAAGGTTTAAGTGTAGATAATGCTTTAGTAAATGTTGGAAGAACTGTGTTTAAAGAGGGAATGGCATACGTTGCATTATCTCGAGTTAGAACATTGTCTGGTTTGTATTTAATTGATTTCGATGAAAACAAGGTTAGTGCTGATGTAAATTGTGTAAGAGAATATAATCGTTTAAGAAGACTTTATGCACCAACTTTAGGTGAATATCCTATTTATGAAAAACGTGCTGTGTGTTCAAAACGCAAACATGTTGATGAATCAAGTGTGGTTGAAAAGCAGAAAAAATTCAAGAGAAAAGAAAAGATGCAAAGAAACAGAAAATACAAACAAGTGATGATGTTGTGGGATACCAATTACAAAATGCTTCTGGTGTCAGCTGCTATGGTAATGTTATTCTAAACGTTATATTTTATCTAGAAGATGTTTATGGTGAAATTATGGAAAGTCAGGAAAAAGATTATGTTCTGCACTTTATACTTTATTTGAACAATTGAGAACTGACAGAAGTAAGATCCATACTGCTTCTGGTATTCGACAACTCTTGGATACATGTACTGGATCTTTAACGTTCAGTCCTAATATACAACAAGATGCACAAGAGTTTCTGATGGTTATGCTTGGAGTATTAGAAGATGAAGGAATCCAGATTGAGAGTTTATTTGGACTCAGTTACAAATGGGATCACAAATGTGAACAGTGTTCATTAACTTCAAGTACTATAGTTGACAGAGAACAATTTCTATATTTAACAATACCTGACTGCAAATCTGTACCTTTTCCGAAATTAGTAAAAGAAGCAAATCATGATATGATATGTTCTCGTTGTCAATCAGAAATGTTATCTACATTATGCCTAGAAAGATATGGAAAATATCTAATTTTAATGCTACAACGCTGTAGACCAAATGGAAGAAAAGTGGAAACGAAAATTAAAAATGTTGTTGCTAGTCAAGTATCTATTTCTGGAAGAACTTTCACAACACTGGCTATTGTTTTCCATGCTGGAGCTACTACCACATGTGGACATTATACTGTATATTTAAAATGCAAAAATGGTTGGAGTCACTGCAACGATACACACTTGGAAATTAAACCGAGATTGCCTTATGAATTACCCAACTCATACTTGATATTTCTGAAACAAACATTTTAGATACATTATTCGGCCTAGAGGGAAAATGGAAAGATGCTTTAAGGAATTGATACTGGATGATTTAAAAAAAAAAAATTCCACACATTATTTGGCCTCGAGGAAAAATGTGAACAGAAACTACACAGTAAAGGTAAGATTTAAAAATTGGAAATAGTATTGGATGTGTTATTTGTGTTGATTTGGTATTTTGGTTGAAAGAATTAGTCATTTGTTTTTTTTAACAATCTAGTTGATTGTTTTTTTCCCCAGCTGTTTATGATGATACTACAGTGACATCACTGTGAATAGTGAAGTTAAGTAGAATCTGATAACAGCAGAAAAAGGGAGAAAAATATGTTTTTAAAATGTTAAATTATGTTGTATTATTTGATAAGTAACACTGTAATTTGTGAAATATATTACATTACACAACAGTTTTACAGTTTATTTTCTTTTCTATAGTGGAAAAGTCAGAAAAAACAGTACTAATGACAAATAGCAGAATAGTAGTTTAATATTTAAAAAAAACTTTCAAATTCAATGAAAAAACCATAGGTTTTACAGACGTAATAGTTAGAAATTAGCATTTAAAAAACCTTTGAAATTCACTGAAAAAACCATAGGTTTTACAGACGTAATAGTTAGAAATTAGCATTTAAAAAATCTTTGAAATTCACTGAAAAAACCATAGGTTTTACAGACGATATAGTTAGAAATTAGCATTTAAAAAACTTTGAAATTCACTGAAAAAACCATAGGTTTCAGGGACGTTATAGTTAGCTGGACATTTCACTTGTACAAAACCATAGAAATTCCACCGTTATAGTTAGTTCAGTTAACTATAACTCGCGCCCCGCAATGCACTGCTCATGACGTCACATATTACATCATTCATTGGCATGGCTCAGTGACATCACTGATGACATCTCAAATGACATCACTGATGACATCATCCAGTGACTGTGTGTTTCTGTAAAGTTTAAATATGTTTTATATATATGGCAAGGTGTATTGAAGAATGAGTGGGTGTATAAGTGTCTGGATCGAGGATTTAGGAGGTATGTAACTGATTGTATAAGTGACTGATTAAACGTGTCTTACTGAATGCATGGGTTAGTGACTAAACTGTGTGAATGTCTGTATCAGTCTGTGTGTTGTTGTGTAAGCTGCTACATGGGTTGGTCAGTAGCTACATCAGTGTCTATATGGGTTCTTGATTGTTTGCTTGAGTATTTGTATGGGGGACTGAGTGTGTGTGTGTGGGGGTTGGAGGTGTGTGACTCTGTGCATAGATGAGTGAGTGGTTGATTCACTGGGTGTATGGGTTCAAGAGTGCATGTGGAAACAGCTGTATGGGTGGGTGAGTGTGTGTATGGGTGTGTTGGTGAGTGAATGGATGTCTCAGTGGTACATATGTGAGTAACTACATATGTAAAAGGCAGTATATGTGAGTGATGGTGTATATAAATAACTATATGTGAGACTGAGTGATTGTGAGAGTGGCATGTATGGATGAGGCTGTACTTGTTTCAGTGATTACATAAGAGAGTAACTATGCGTTACTGTCTGTATGAATTAATGAGGTGGTGTGTGTATAACTGTTTAGGTGAGTAAATGGGAGTGTGATTGATTCTTTGCATGACTGACTAGGTGTGTGAGTAACTCCATGGATGAGTGGTGGTGTGTGAGTGTCTGAATAGGTGTATGAGTGCATATGATAGTGTTGTCTTGATAAGTGACTGCATGTATAAGTGATTGTTTGGGTAAATGAGTGGATGTGTGTGCAGACCTAGGAATCAGTGAGTGAGTATGTAGTAACTGGTATTGGTGTGTGGATGGTTTCGAAAATGGTAGTCTGTATTTTACAGTGGGTGTATTAAAGGTTATATTAGGGTGTGATGAGGTGCATCAGATTATCACGTGGATGATGTCATCAGTGATGTCATTTGAGATGTCATCAGTGATGTCATCAGTGATGTCACTGACCATGCCATGAATGATGTAATATGTGACGTCATGAGCAGTGCATTATGGGGCGCGAGTTATAGTTAACTGAACTAACTATAACGGTGGAATTTCTATGGTTTTGTACGAGTGAAATGTCCAGCTAACTATAACATCCCTGAAACCTATGGTTTTTTTAGTGAATTTCTAAGGTTTTTTAAATGCTAATTTCTAACTATAACGTCTGTAAAACCTATGGTTTTTTCAGTGAATATATATATACATACATGTGACCAAGACCTGGATAGGTCGAAACGAGTCTATCTGTGCCCGAATAAATCTTTATTCAAAACTTCTATAACCGGAGTGGCTCGTTCTTACTGGATTTGGTGAGATTTGTGGTGATTTGAAGGAGCGGGGGCGTCCGCTCGTAACGAGCCCCGACCCGCTTGGAAGGGCGTGCTCCAGACGCCAATGAACTTTTGGATATATATACATATGGAGTCTGCTAAACAGTTTATTAGACAGTTAAATAATAATACAATGAATTTGAAATTCACAGACACCGTTGATAGGTCCCTAGTTACATTTCTAGACCTAGAAATCTATGTGAAAAACAATAGATTGCACACACGCACACACAGAAAAGCAACGGCGGGAAACTCTATCCTGCATGCGGACAGTTTCCACCCCACCCAACTTAAAATGAGCATTCCCTATGCAGAACATCTTAGGATGAAACAGAACTGCAGTGAGGGACAGGCGTTAGAGAATGCTCAGAATGACCTCACTAGAAGATTCAGAGAGAGAGGTTATAAAGATCAGGTCCTTTCGTCAGCACTGAAGAAGGTCAGTAGTATAAAGAGAGAAGACCTTTGAAACCAAAAGAAGGGAAAAATGAAAGAAAGAGACTGGACAAGGAGGAAATAAGGTTAATCACTGGGTACAGCGCCTACCACACAAAAGTGAGAGATTGTGTGAGTAGCACTGGCACCTAATTAGAAGTGACCCATTGCTCAGTACAGTGGTGAAACGGAGACCACAGGTGACTTTCAAAAAGCCAAGTCTATGAGACAAGAATTGGTAGACAATAGCCCAGAAATAATACAATCAGAGACATGGCTGAGGGCGAATCCAGGCTTTTATAAATGTCAAAAATGCAGGGCCTGTACAATTGCCCATAATGCCAAATCGGTAATGTTACCATTCATGGCTAAACCGTGGAGAATCAGATGCTTTCTGAATTGCAGAAGTGACTACGTAGTTTATATTCTACAGTGCTCCTGCCCTAAGCTATACGTTGGAAGCACAATTCACATGGTTCACGTCCGCATCCTCCAGCATATGCGGGCAGTGAAGAACAATGATAAGACATATCCTGTGGCACGCCACATTAATGAGATCCACAAGGGCAAATTGGAAGACCTCACTTTTTATGCAGTTGATCAAGTGGCAAAAATGCGCAGAGGAGGAAACAGAGAGAAAAAATTGCGACAGCTAGAATCAAAATATATATTGCTTCTCAATTCTAGAATACCATCCGGATTAAATACAGATGAGGATTTGCATGTGCACCAAGGCCACTATTAATTCAATAAAGAGATGGCTCATTTTAATAGCAGGCTCCTATGACTCACGTCGGGATAAGTCCGAGAAGTTGACCTGGTATATGCTGTCCACTAATTAAAGTGGGCTCCTTGCACCAGTCCAAATGACCCTTATTGATGATTAGGTTAAAGACAACCTTTATAGAAAGCTATCCTAGTGGTAGCTGTGGAGAGCAGCCTTCAGGCTAAGTCTTGAAGGAATGTAAAGCAGCTTGTTTTACCAGTATATAACCTCTTGAATGACCAAATGAAAGGAGAACCACACAAGGTATATATAAAATATATGTATTTATTACTAAACACTCTCTACTAACCTCTTTATGAGATTAGAGAACAAGGCACACAACATTACAGTACTAGAACGACAGTAAATAGCACAATACACAGTGGGCTCCAGGGGGAGACCAAACCATATATTAAGAAAGTGGTATAACAACCACGACTTGACTAGACACAGTGCCTAGAGCATGTAGAATCGCTGGGACCCCGAGGAACCACCCAAGGTAGTGACACAGGGGACCCACGGAGGACGGGTGCAGTGTGGGAACACAGACGCGAGCTCCGTAAAACTCTATGGGAAAGTCGCGGTTGGAAATTTCGAGTTTCAGGACACTTTGGAGAGGACTTCAAGCAAACCCAGTTAAACTTAGAAGGTTCTAAGGCCAGCACCCTTGTGAGTACCAAGGTACCCGTGTTACCTAGCCCAGGGAAGCCGGGTGCATAGGGGTCAAGTGGTGTCGGAAACCCTCGTCGTTTTCAATGGCGTGATGCGAAGAAGTGCTGCTGCCGTGGAGAAGAAAAGTGTCCGGTGTGACCCAAGCCTGGATCGGAGATGAGAAGAACCTGAAAGCAGAGGGGACAAAGTCTGGGTCACTTCACGTGACCAGGAGCGGAGCAATCGAATGCCCACTGATGTCGGGTGCCTCAGGTGTGAAGAGGTGAAACTTGACTCTGCAGCCACGGGGACCAGGAGATGTCGACGACAACCAGGATCCGCAGGCGAGTTGTACCACAAAGGATGTCGAGTGCTGAGTGGTCAGTTTCCGGATTGGAGACCAACAAGCCTTGGCAACTGCAACCCACGAGGTCAGAGTAATGATGCTTCGGTGAGGACAAGCAAGGTTCTGGGGACTCCCCAAACAATGGAGAGTCAGGGCACGTCTGGAGCAACCAGGAAAGCCCACTGAAAGTTAAAGTTGCCTTCTTAGGGACCCACAGGTCAACGGACCAGGGATCGCGAAGGGACCTCGAGAGGAATCACACAATACCAGCCCACGGAACACTTGTGAAGTGTAGGCCAATAATCTTCGGTGGAAACACTGCTCGGGGCTTAGACTACAAGTAGCCCAAAGCACAGCCTCAGGGATCACCTAGAAGCATATGCTGCTGCAAATGTGCACGTGTCCAGGGGTTCAGGTTGCACGGTCCCCACGAGGGCTGCGGGTCTCAGGTTGCTGAGAGTACTAGTCGGCCTCGGGGAAGCTTGGAAACCCACCTCCTGTGTTGCAAAATCTTCGGAGTCCATCGGGAGCTGCGTAGATGCAAACCGGTCAGATGTGTTGAGGTGCCTGCCTTGCAGGGGAGTAACTCCTTTACTCCAAGGGAGATTCTTCAGTCGTCCAGCAAAGCGTAGATCGTCGAAGGTTACTTGGTTTCTTTAGCAGAGTTTAGTCCAGGTAAAATCTAAAGTCCTGTAGCCAGGGGTTCCTACTTTATACCCAAGGAAGGGGTGGGACAAACTCTGGGGACCCACCTATGGGAGGGTCAGGACAGAGGGGTGGCTACACCCATGTCCTTTGCCCAGTTTTGCACCAGAGCAGGGGCTGATAGCCCCTGCAACCGGTTTGAGCCGAACTATGCACAGGGACACCAAATGTGCCCCCGGTGCAGACATGAAAGCACTCTCAGAGTGCACCCACCCAGCGCCAATACACTAAAGCCTGTCTGGGAGGTGGTCACACCTCCCTGTGACAGGAAACCTATTGTCCAGCCTCCCCTGCCGGAGTTTCGTCCAGCAGCAGGAGGGCAGACTCGTGTCTGTGGCTGGCAGCATCCATTTTGTGATGCCAGGGTTCTGTGAAGCTGGTACCGGGTGTACCGATGTTGTCATATTTCTCCCTCTAGGAGGGAGGAATCATACCTCCCACACCAGTTACTGGTGTGGAGGTATGATTCCAAGGTGTTTGACACCAAACACGACATAATACCTTGCAGCCGTTTTAAAGTTAGCATTTACCACAAGGTCATAATGCACTTAAGAGTATATGGTTGGCTGCATCACAGACAACCCCGGAATAGTGGTTCTGAAGGTTGCAGAGGGGCTCTGCTCATGCAGGGGCACCCTCTCACATAAAACCCAGCACCCTGCCTTCAGGATTGATAAGGCCTGCCATAGGAGTGACTGATAGGCTTATATGTGCAGTGATTAGGATAGATATATTGAACCTATATCTAAGTAAGGGGTGCATGCACCACCTTACACAGGCTGCAGTAGCAGACCTGTTGTGTCATTTTGGATGGTCTCTCAGGGGTGGCATAATACATGCTTCAGCCCTTGGGAGGCCTCTGGGGTACCTATGCCCTGGGTACATAGTATACCATATACTAGGGACTTATAAGGGTACCCCAGAATCCAATCTGGAGTGTACCTAAAGTACATGCAATCAATTTAGAGGAGAAAGCAGATAGACTGGGGTCCTGAATAGCAGGATCCCAGTCAGACTAAGTCAAAAACAGTGAAACATCAGCAAAAAGTGGGGGTAACTATAAGAAGCAGATCCTACTCTCCTACACAACCCCCCAAACGTCAGGACATTAAACTAACCTTGACCAGTTGAGTCTTCATGTTCTAAGTGGAAATATCTGGAGAGTCCATCTGCATTGGCATGGTTACTCCCAGGTCTATGTTCCACTGTATAGTCAATCCCCTGTAGGGAAATAGACAACCTCAAAAGTTTGGGGTTTTCACCCTTCATCTGTTTTAGCCATAAGAGGGGCTTATGGTCTGTCTGAACAATGAAGTGTGCACCAAACAAGTATGGCCTCAGCTTCTTCAGAGCCCAAACCTCAGCAAAGGCTTCCCTCTCACTGGCTGACCAACGTTTCTCTCTGGGGGTCAGCCTTCTGCTAGTAAAAGCTACTGGCTGATCCTGACCTTCATTATTCAATTGTGATAACACAGCCCCTACCCCCAACTCAGATGCATCTGTTTGGACAATGAATTGTTTGGAGTAGTCAGGACTTTGCAGAATGGGAGCCGTGCACATGGCCTGCTTCAGGTCATCAAATGCCTTTTGACAGCTGACTGTCCACTGAACTTTCTTTGGCATTCTCTTGGAAGTTAAGTCATTCAAAGGGGTCACTATGGATCCATACCCTGTGACAAACCTCCTATAGTACCCAGTCAGGCCCAAGAAAGCTCTGACCTGAGTCTGGGTGGTTGGAGCAACCCAGTCCATGATGGTCTGGATTTTGCTCTGCAATTGTTGAACCTGGCCTCCACCCACAAGGTGGCCCAAGTATACAACTTGACTCTGACCTATCTGGCACTTGGTGGCCTTGATAGTGAGGCCTGCTTTCTGCAGGGCCTCCAAAACATTTCTCAGGTGGACCAGGTGATCCTCCCAGATGGAGCTAAAGACAGCAATATCATCTAGATATGCTGCACTATCGGCTTCCAGGCCTGTAAGGACTTTGTTCACCAATCTTTGAAAAGTGGCAGGTGCATTCTTCAAACCAAAGGGCATCACCACAAATTGGTAGTGACCACTAGGGGTTGAGAATGCTGTTTTGGCTTTTGCATCCTCAGCTAGTCTGATCTGCCAGTAGCCAGCTGTCAGGTCAAATGTGCTCAGAAACTTGGCTGAGGCCAAGGTGTCTATAAGCTCATCTGCCCTAGGGATTGGATGGGCATCAGTCCTAGTGACTGCATTGAGACCTCTCTAGTCAACACAAAACCTCATCTCTCTCTTACCACCCTGGGTGTGAGGTTTAGGTACCAAGACTACTGGACTAGCCCAAGGGCTATCTGAGGGTTCAATCACACCCAAATCCATCATCTTCTGGACTTCAGTCCTGATGCAGTCCCTGACATGGTCAGGTTGCCTGTAAATCTTATTTTTAACAGGCAGACTGTCCCCAGTGTCCACTTCATGAGTGCACCAGGTAGTCTGACTTGGAGTCAGTGAGAACATATGTCTAAACTGGTTGAGAACTTTTCTGCAATCAGTTTGCTGCTGGTCAGTGAGGCTGCCTGCCAAGGCTACGCCATCTACTGAACCATCATCAGGGTTCTGTGAGAGCAGGTCAGGAGTGGATCACTCTCTTCCTCCTGTCCCTCATCAGTAGCCATGAGCAAGCCCATGTCTGCCCTGTCAACATATGGTTTGAGCCTGTTGACATGGAGCACCCTATGGGGGCTCCTGGGAGTTCCTAGGTCCACCAGGTAGGTAACCTCTCCTTTTGCTCAATTATGGTATGGGGGCCACTCCACTTGTCTTGGAGGGCTGCTGGGGCCACAGGCTCCAACACCCATACTTTCTGTCCTGGCTGATAAACAGTCAACACAGCCTTTTGGTCATGCCAGGCCTTTTGCAATTCCTGGCTAGCCTCAAGGTGTTTAGTTGCCTTCTTCATGTACTCAGCCATCCTGGAGTGGAGACCAAGTACATAGTCCACAATATCCTGTTTAGGGGTTTGAGAGGTAACTCCCATCCCTCCTTCACTAGACACAATGGATCCCTATCTGGATGTCCAAACAGAAGCTCAAATGGGCTGTAACCAACCCCCTTCTGTGGAACCTCTCTGTAGGCAAAGAGAAGGCAGGGCAAAAGTATGTCCCATCTGCGCCTAAGCTTTTCTGGGAGACCTTTAATCATGCCCTTTAAGGTTTTGTTGAACCTTTCAACTAAACCATTGCATTGTGGGTGATAAGGAGTGGTAAATTTATAATTTACACCAAACTCCTTCCACATAGCAGTTAAGTAACTAGACGTGAAGTTTGCAACTCTGTCGGATACTACCTCCTTAGGAAAACCCACCCTGGAAAAGATTCCCAGGAGGGCCCTTGCCACCACAGGATCTGTGGTAGTTCTAAGGGGAATTGCCTCTGGATACCTAGTGGCATGGTCCACCACAACCAGTATAAATCTGTGCCCAGATGCAGTTTGAGGATCCAGGGGACCAACAATGTCAATCCCTACCCTCTCAAAGGGAACCCCCACCACAGGTAGTGGTATCAGGGGGGCCTTTGTAGTGCTACCTGCCTTACCACTGGCTTGACAGGTGACACAGGAGCGACAAAACTCCTTGGTGTCTTCAGACCTATGAGGCCAATGAAAGTGAGGGACAATTCTGTCCCAAGTCTTGTTTTGGCCTAGGTAACCTGCCAATGGGATATCATGTGCTAGGGTCAATAGGAAACTCCTAAACTTCAGAGGTATAACTAACCTCCTGGTGGCTCCAGGCTTGGGGTCTCTACACTCTGAGTAAAGGAGTCCATCATCCCAGTAGATCCTATGGGACCCAGTAGCACTCCCAGCAGTCTCAGCAGCAGCTTGCTGTCTGAGGGGTTCAAGAGAGGGGCAGCTCAGCTGCTCCTGGCTCAGATCTGCCCTGGAAGGGCCCCCTGTCCCCAAGAACTCAACCTGATCAGGTTAAAGCTCATCTGGGACAGTTCCTTCTTCAGGACTAAGATCAGCTCCCTCAAGAGACTGATCTGGTTTCTGAGGCAGGGGGGAAGGCACTGCCTTAACCCTACTGCTCCTTCTCTTGGAAGGTGCCTGGTCCATTTTTCCAGGATCAAGGACCTGTTCAGTGTTAGACATGTTTGCCTGTGACCTGGTCATAGCAAACACATATGCAGGGATACCCAACATTTCTGCATGAGTCCTGAGTTCCACTGCAGCCCAAGCTGAAGTTTCTAAATCATTACCCAACAAGCATTCAACAGAGAGGTCTGCACTTACCACAACCTTCTTAGGGCCAGTTACCCCTCCCCAGGAGAAATTAACAACTGCCAAGGAATGGTCTGTCCTGACATTGCTAGCATTGGTTACTTGGTACATCTCACCAAGTATGATTTGCTCAGGAGCCACAAGATCTTTTGTCACCATTGTGACACTTGCTCCTGTGTCCCTGAATGCCAAGGCCTCTTTTCCATTTATTATAGGCTGTTGTCTGTATTTGCCCAGATTACTGGGGCTTACAAATAAGGAGGCCATATCCATGCCTCCATCACAGATCAACATAGCCTGAGTTGGAACTCTGACTAGGCCAGAGTCCATCTCAGATCCCAGGGTTAACCCTACTACACCCTTATTTGGAACACCACCACTTGGAGCTGAACTAGGGGGAACAGTTGCCTTAGGGGCAGTGGTGGTTGGAGTTGAGTCCTTGGACTTGGTACAATCACTTGTCCAATGGGTCTTTTGTTTACAGATTTTACACCATGGTTTCTTCTTGCCTTTTCCCTTGTTGGATTGTGACTCCCCCTCAGATGCAGATTTTTGTGGCCCTTGAGAAGACTTCTGGTCTTTACCCTTCTCCCCACCCTTATCAGAGTTTTTAGAATCTTGCTTCTTGGAATCACCACCTTGGTTCTGAACCTTCTGCCTCACCCTGGTTCTGACCCATTTGTCTGCCTTCTGGCCCAATTCTTGGGGAGAGGTCAGATCAGAGTCCACCAGGTACTGATGCAACAGTTGATTTTGACAGTTATTAAGGATCTGCTCTCTCATGATTAAATTATACAATCCTTTGAAATCACACACCTTACTTCCAAGTAACCAGCCTTCCAGAGCCTTAGTAGCACAATCAACAAAGTCAACCCAGTCCTGAGTCTGTGCCTTTTGGGTATCTCTGAACTTTAACCTGTATTGTTCAGTCGTTAGGCCAAACCCATCAATCAGAGCACTCTTCAGGACTTTGTAATTATCAGCATCCTCTTCTCTAACAGTGAGGAGCTTGTCTCTACCTTTGTCTACAAAGGAGAGCCACAAGATTGCTGCCCACTGCTCCTGAGGGACCCTCTGTACCTTACAGGCCCTCTCCAGTGCAGTTATCCATTTGTGGATGTCATCCCCACTCTGGTAGGGAGGGACAATCTTGTTCAGGTTCCTATGGTCATGAGTATGATCTCTACCTCTAGGGACACTGTGGCTGCCACCATGGGGCTCTAGCCCCAACTTCTGAGAAGCTCTCTGAAGCTCCAGAGATTCCCTATCTAAGGCCAATTGCTCTCTCTTGATCCTGAGCTTAGCTCTCTCAAACTCAAGCAGTTGGCACTTCTTCTCATAAGAGGACTCCCTTTTATGAGAAGAAGTCCTATGAGAAACAGAGCTCCCTACAGATGTACCAGAATGATTAGATTCCTGAGAAGGAGATCTGGATCTTCTTGGTACACTGTTAACCCTTCCAGGTGGGGTAAAGAGAGGCCCACTGGGGCCTCCTTCCTCACCTTCAGGAAGGATTGGCTGTTCCAGGTTAGAATCATTTTGATCCTCCTGGCCAGCATCAGAGTCCAGGTCATTGAGGTTTTCTACTCCCTGGCCTTTCCTCTTCTGCTGTCCCACCCCTTTGCCTGCCTCATCAGACCCTGGGGTCTTTCTGAGGTCATCTAAAAGCAAAGTCACTATGAGTCTTTGGGTGTTTGGATTTTTCCCTGTCTTCAGTTTCCTTGATGTACACATGTTTCTCAATTCTTGGAATGTGACATGGTCATACTTAGTTGGCAAGGAGTCACTGACTTCAGGCCTTGAAGATATTCTAGTGTGGTGTGGTGTATGCACCTACCTACTCTAGTGGGAACTGAGACTCTCTTGAGTTGAAGAAAGGGTGTGCTAGACCCTTGACTTACCCAACTCTAAGTTCAGTAGAACTTACTCTATTCTAGACTTGATTTATATGTACCTAAGTACCTTTAGTGGTTTTCAGTTAGTCACTCACTGAGATTATCTGGTAAAACAATAGCAAGCTTGAATCCCAACCGCTGCACACCAATGTGAGAAGTTGGCCTGGTATATGCTGTCCACTAATTAAAGTGGGCACCTTGCACCAGCCCAAATGACCCTTATTGATGATTAGGTTAAAAACAACCTTTATAGAAAGCTATCCTAGTGGTAGCTGTGGAGAGCAGCCTTCAGGCTAAGTCTTGAAGGAATGTAAAGCAGCTTGTTTTACCAGTATATAACCTCTTGAATGACCAAATGAAAGGAGAACCACACAAGGTATATATAAAATATATGTATTTATTACTAAACACTCTCTACTAACCTCTTTATGAGATTAGAGAACAAGGCACACAATATTACAGTACTAGAACGACAGTAAATAGCACAATACACAGTGGGCTCCAGGGGGAGACCATACCATATATTAAGAAAGTGGTATAACAACCACGACTTGACTAGACACAGTGCCTAGAGCACGTAGAATCGCTGGGACCCCAAGGAACCACCCAAGGTAGTGACACAGGGGACCCACGGAGGACGGGTGCAGTGTGGGAACACAGACGCGAGCTCCGTACAACTCTATGGGAAAGTCGCGGTTGGAAATTTCGAGTTTCAGGACACTTCGGAGAGGACTTCAAGCAAACCCAGTTAAACTTAGAAGGTTCTAAGGCCAGCACCCTTGTGAGTACCAAGGTACCCGTGTTACCTAGCCCAGGGAAGCCGGGTGCATAGGGGTCAAGTGGTGTCGGAAACCCTCGTCGTTTTCAATGGCGTGATGCGAAGAAGTGCTGCTGCTGTGGAGAAGAAAAGTGTCCGGTGTGACCCAAGCCTGTATCAGAGATGAGAAGAACCTGAAAGCAGAGGGGACAAAGTCTGGGTCACTTCACATGACCAGGAGCGGAGCAATCGAATGCCCACCGATGTCGGGTGCCTGAGGTGCGAAGAGGTGAAGCTTGACTCTGCAGCCACGGGGACCAGGAGATGTCAATGACAACCAGGATCCGCAGGCGAGCTGTCCCACAAAGGATGTCGAGTGCTGAGGGGTCAGTTTCCGGATTGGAGACCAACAAATACTGTATTTTGGAACCTTTTCCAATTTTAACCTGTATGATCTTTTCTGATTTTTTTGCTGAATCAGTTGGTGTATGACTGCCTGTATGGATGATTTAGTGGGTGCATGACTGACTGTATAGGTGAGTGATTATATGTGTCTCAGTGAATGTATGGGCAAGTGACTAATTTGTGTGAATGTCTGTATCAGTCTGTCACTTGGTGTGTAAGTGGCTGCAAGGGTTGGTGAGTAGGTACATGAGTGACTATATGGGTTATTGATTGGTTGTCTGAGTACCTGTATGGGTGTATGAGTGTCTGTGTGGGTGGGTGAGGGTGTGTGTGACTCCCTGCATGGATGAGTGAGTGGGTGAATCACTGGCTGTATGGGTTCATGAGTGCGTCTGAGAGGAGCTGTATGGGTGAGGGGGTGTGTGTATGGCTGTGTCGGTGAGTAAATGGATGTGTCATTGGTATATGGGTGAATAACTGCATATGTTTATTTTATTTATTTATTTATAAAGTTTTATATAGCGCGAACTTGACCCTAGAGGGTATCAGAGCGCTTTACAGATTAGCTAAATAAGTAGAAAATAGATAACCAAGAAACATAAACGATGACGATGTCCGTTGCAATAAGGAGTGGGACAGTGAGTTATAAACCAGTACTTAGACGGCATGCAAGCCCTGGTTGGAGAACAACTGGTCAGATCAGTATCCAGAGAATGAGTTTGTCGGTTCAGGGTAGAGATTTGTTCATTAAAAGCAGTTTGACTTCTTTTTTGAATGAAGTGATTGAAGGGATCAGTCTGATTTCAGGGGGCAGGGAGTTCCAGATTCTAGGGGCCAATCCGGAGAAGGCTCGGTTGTAGGTTTTCTTTTTTTGAAATTTTTGAGGTTCCAACAGTAAGGTGATGGTGCTTCTAGATGATCTGCCACCACCGGACAGTTCCAGTTTGTCAGCTAGGTACTTCGGTGTATTGAAGTGTAGGGCTTTGTGGGTCATGCAAGCAATTTTCATCTGAATCCTTGCCTCATAAAGGAGCCAGTTTAGTGCCTTCAGATCTGGAGTGATGTGGCTGTACCTTTTCGATCCAGGGATAAGCCTTGCAGCAGAGTTAAGGGATGCCCTTAGTGGAGCCAACCTGGATCTTGGCAGACCACATAGGGTAGCACTCCCATATTCTAATCTGGGGATAGCTAGCGCTTGCACCGCTGATTTAAGGTCGTCGCAGGGGAGGGAGGGTTTTATTTTTCTTAGAATACTCATTTGAGAGTTTGCTCCTCTGGTGGCTGAGCTGATGTGCTCTTGCATGTTGAGATTCTTGTCAAGTGTAATTCCTAGTGATCTTGTGGAATCTATAATGTGTGGAATGCAGTTGAAAACTGTTAGGTGTTTCATCCAATCTTCGATGTCGAAGGATCTTTTTGGTGGGGCAATTAAAAGGAATTCGGTTTTGAGCGAGTTGAGTTTAAGGTGGTTTCTGGTTAGCCAGTTTTGGGTTTTTTGGAGAGTTGTGTTGAGTAGACGGATATCCTCAGGGGAGGAGATTTTAAGGTATAGTTGGGTGTCGTCTGCATACATGTGGTATTGTATATTGGAAAATTTCAGAATTTCGGTTAGAGGCTCCATGAACAGGTTAAAGAGAGTAGGTGATAAGGTGGACCCCTGGGGGACCCCTAAAGTGACAGGCGTGGTAGTGGACAAGGATTGGTTAACCTTAATTCTTTGAGTTCTGTTGTGTAGAAATGAGGCAAACCAATTTAGGACAACCCCTGATAATCCCATTCTGTGTTCAAGTAATTCAAGGAGGCTGTCATGTTTGACCATGTCGAAGGCTGAGGATAGGTCTAGGAGGATTAGGAGGCAAGATTTGTTCTGATCTAGCATTTTAAGTGCGTCATCAACTATGTGGGTAAGGACTGTTTCCGTGCTGTGACCCGGACGGAAACCAGATTGGAATTGGTCAATAAGGTGGAACTGATCAATGTGATTGCATAGCTGGGTATGTACGCATTTCTCAAGGAGCTTTGCCAGAGAGGGAATAATGGAGATGGGACGGAAGTTATCGGGGTTCGTATGATCCGCTGTGGGTTTTTTTAGAATGGGGGTTACCTGCCCTGATTTTTAGGCAGTCTGGTAAAGCCCCTTGGAGTAGTGAAGCATTCACTATCTTAGTCCAGAGAGGGAGTAAAGAGGTTTTAATCTCATTGAAGATGATAGCTGGTAGAGGGTCGCAGAAGTGGTTTGACGGTTTAAGTGTTGTTAAGATATTAAGAATGGCATTTTCATCAAAGGTTTTGAAAGTGTCCCACGACGCGTTGTTTTTGAGGGAGAGTCCATGTAGGTCTGAGTGCTGAACAATCATATGCTGGCCTGGGCTATTCGGGGGTATCATCGGGAGGATACTTGGATATCAATTGCTGTTTGGAGATCACTTTCAATCTTTTTAGACTTTTCAAGAAAGAAGGAGGCAAATATGTTGCAGTTTGGCAGCGGAAGGGATCCCATTGTGCAGGGTTTTTGAGTAGATTGATGTTTGATAATTTCGAACAGTTTTCTTGGACGATTTTTGGCTTTGTCTAGTTGAACTCTGAAGAAATTTGCTTTGGAGTTTCTGATGTGAATATTGTAGGTGTTCCTCAGTGATCGCAGGTGCTTGAGGTGTTCTAGGGACGGCGAGGATCTCCACACTTGTTCGGCAAGTCTCAAATTGCGTCTTTCTTCATTTAGGCTCCCATTGTACCATGGTTTGGAGTCTCTAGTGGACAGTCTTTTTAGCTGTAAGGGCGCAACTGTATCAAGAATGGTTGTCATGGAGTTGTTGTAGTGGTTTGTAAGGTCATTGACATCAGACATGTCCGCTGGAGGAGGCAAAACGTTATTGCTGACGGATGTCAAGTCATTAAGGTCTATGTCGTGAGTGATCCTTTTCCATTGTCTGGGTTTCTTAAGTTGTGGTTTATGTGTCCTCACTGATTCGGTGATGAGAAAGGTGATGCAGTGGTGATCTGTCCAGTCGCATGGGACGATAGACTCGAGTTGAATGGAGTTTGCTTTAGCAATGATTAGGTCCAGGGTCGCACCCAGGTTGTGCGTAGGGCTGTCACAGATTTGGTTCAGGTTAAGTTCCACTAGAAAGGATTTTAGGCTGTTAACTGAGGGGTCATTAGGTTCGTTCCAATGAAGGTTGAAGTCTCTGAGGGAGATCTGGGAGCAGTGTTGTCCTACGTTGGTAGTAATGATTTCCACGATTTGTTCGATGAACGAGAGGTTGTAACGTGGAGGGTGGTAGATCACATGTAGTGTACATAGTGGTTTGTTCTTACTCGCAATGTTTATGCAAAGGTATTCACAAGCAGATAACTCGACGGTTTGCAACTGGTTCACCGCGAGGTCACTGTGGTGTATGCAGGCAATGCCTCCACCCAGTCCCTTCGGTCTGTCTGATCTTATAATGTCATAGCTAGGTGGGACTAATATGTCTAGGATTGGTGCAGAGGAGTCATTTAGACATGTTTCTGTTAGGAGTAAGAGGTCAAGCTTGTGGGCAAGGATGAGGTCAGCAATGTCCACTGCATGTTTCATGGCCGATCTGCAATTTAGAAGCATGCATTTCAGGTGTGGTTTGGTATCTACTGAGGTTGTGGGTACAATGGGGACCTGCTTAAGGTTGGACTTATTTAGGGGCCAAGGTTTTATTATCAAGCCCCAGCGATCTAGCGCGCTTTAAATTATCGCCGGCTATCGCTGGAATATATCGCCAAGCTAGCGCTGTATTATCACCGCTTAGCGCTATGGAGATAAATATTCCAGCGATAGCGGGGTTTTCCATGGAACATCGTTGGTTTTCCAGCGATGTTCCATGGAAAACGGCGATAACTTGATGATAAGGCCCTGTGGCCTTAGCCCCACAATCCACCTCCCATGTTAGGTATGCCTTAGTCAGGAATTTAACAGACGTTAAATTCCTGCGTTAAGGCATAGTTAACGCGATTTCAAATATCGCTACCCCTCGTTGATAATATCGCGAAGCTGGGTTAGCGATATTTTCCCATGGAGTTTTGTCAGGCACGCCTCCTTTGCATCTCATTAACGATGCGATGCGAGGCGTGCTGACAACGGGCGCTAAGTCAAGGGAACCCGCGCTAGCGTGTCCTTGATGATAATGCGATAAAATTATCGCCGCTTTTCGCCCGGAAACGGACGCTAAAGCGGCGATAATTTTATCGCGGCCCCTTGATAATAGGCCCCTTACTTCTCTGGAGTTAGGCCCAGGCTCTCTGTGTGGGTTCGAGGCAATTGTTAGTATGGGAGTCAGGATGTCTGGGTTTTTGTGGTGTGCCGGATTATATGTGAGGAGAAGGGAATGTATGTCATTGTCCGATTGCAAATCCTTAAGCCTGACCGGCCTCGTGGGGGCGTTGTGGTAGGGTATAGATTGCCATCTTGTGAGAGGGCATGGTGAGATGGTTGCCAACCTGTTGTAAGGAGTCCCTGTTTGTGGTAGCCGTGAGTGGGATGTGTTGAGTTGTGGGTGGATGTGCTTATTACTTTCTGGAGTCCTTTTTGGCCATCCGTTGTAGGCCAGCTCTGACGTGATATTTATTAGTCTCTGTAGGTCAGACTTGAGTTGGTATAGGTCTTGTGTAATTTTGTCAAGTCTAGATTCTATTGAGGCATGGGAGCGTGTGGCTGTGGTCTGGGTCAGGGGGCCGGGAGGTAGGGGGGTGCTCTGGATTGTGTAGTTGGGTTGGTGCTGGTCTGAGAGTGATGGTAAGGGGGAGGTCTGGCTGGAGATGGTTTTAGGCTTGTATTCTGAACTCGGGGGTGGGGTCGGAGTGGAGGAGATATTTTCGTTGCTTTGTGACTCAGTGGCCCTTGTTGTTGCAGTGATTTGTGGGCGCGTCATGGTTTGGTGATTCGATGGGAAAGACTCTGGTCCATCAGGGGGTATGGAGGAGTTGGTATTGTGTGGGCTGATTGCTATGGTGGGGTGTGTAGGGGATAAGAGTGGACTGTTTAATGTGGCTAGCCTGGGCAAGGACAATATTTGGGATGCCTGTCGGTCGTCTATAGATCCAGGATGATCTAGAGAGGGGGCTGAGTCTTTATTAGATACTGCATGTTTGATGATGGGGAAAAAATAGTAGAATAGATCTAGGTTGCGATCTGATGACTGGATGAGGATTATCCCATTATTATAAATGGAGATGGTTATTTTTGCATTGAAAGTGGGTGAGGGAGCAACGTATAGTCTTAGGTTGTGCAAGGTTTTCCTGGATGTAGAGATCAAGAGCGTCGAGTAGATGGCTTTCATCCATTGGGCTCTTTTTTTTGTGTAGAAGATGAGATCATTTATTATGGTTCCTTTAGATGCGCAGTAGTAGGGGTCAGAGATTAGGGTTTCTGGGTGCAGATTGAGAAGTCTGTGTTTGAAGTTCTTGGAGGCCTTTTTGGTTAGATTGGGTGGGTATTTAATTTTATGGGCATTGCGGCCGTCAAATTCCAGGTAGGTGTCTATTGCATCGAGTGAAACAGGATCCATGTCTGATAGGGAGCTGGACGCAGATGGACAAATCAAAGAGCGACAGGATGTATTGTGATTGGAGTGGTGTATAGCAACATACTGTTAGAGCCGGGAAAACGTCAGATAATGGATTAGATTAAGATCACAGGTTACTTGTCCGGAGAGTTCTATAGTCATTACTGTTCTGAGGATGGAGAACGTGATCCTGAAAATGGTAGTGCAGACCTTCCTGGTGTGAGAGAGGTACCATTAGGCAGGTTCGAGTGCATAGGAAAAGGGGTGGGAGATAGGAGATGACCTTGATCTAATCAGTAATGAAGGTGTTCTGAGGAACAGTTCAGTTAAAATAAGATAAATTGCCTTCATGTAGCTTCACTGAGAATTGTTTTCTGTCATATTTATAAGCAGGGGGCAAGAAGGAGGCTCTATCACGTTTAACTTGGTTTAGAATTGTTTATCTGGCAGATGTAAAAAAAAAAAAAAAAAGGGCCAGAAGATGGCGCAGAAGCTTCATTTTTCTATACTTGCTTTCCTCTTCAACAGTATGCACTGTTTTCGAAGCGATGGGAGCCGGATTCACAGATGAAGTTACAAAAGATGACACTCACAAGTGGCAAACCAGCTGTGAAAGGCAGTATACACTATAGTCTTTTCTCCATTGTCTTTATATGATGACATTTACCTTTATGATGTATGACCTAGCTGCAATGCTAACTATATTCAACCTGCACCCACAAATGCTTTGATAAAACAACTTTACATACTAAAAAAGCATATAACCAATTCACAAGAGTGAACTTTGAAAATGAAAAATATCAGGCAATGAGAGAGGTGATGATTTTGGGGTCCCCCTAACCTAGGGGAGGACCAAGCAGATGCCTTGAACACAAAGAGCATATCATGCTGAACGATTCAGTGGTGGTCCCATCCTCTTAGGACCACCCCAAGCACAGTTATGGGCAAAAATACAATCCCAATCAAAGGCCCTGCAAAGCATTATGGGACGAGATTAGCAGTGGGCAGTGAATATTATAGTATCAATATCAAAATAATTCTACAAAGAGCTGCAGTTCAACTAGTCGTTACTAGGTGTCCCTCACGAGTCAAATGCAAAAGCATTGAAATTATTATATTATTTATATTTTTTGCACATTTCATAAGAGGAGGTCATAGTGAGCAGCAAGAAGGCCACGTAAAGCTGAAGGCCCCTCGACTTCAATAGCAGCACAACAACACCTAAGCAGAGAGTCCATTCAAAAGTCTAATCTCAACTTCAAGATTTGGCTCCACAGTTTTCCCGATGGCATCATACTGCATTGATCGTGGAGTTGTAGTGAGTGCTGGAGAGCAGTCCATAGCGGCACGTCACAATGCTGAAAAGAATAATAAATGTTGATTTCTTTATTTATTTTGACCCCTCATAGTTGTTCTACATTAGCAGGCATTTTATTATCTTACAAAATGGGTATCTAATATCTATGTGTTGTTCATTTTATTATCTTCTAATTTATAGTAACACGACTTACATATAACTTGCCATATAGACAAGTAAAACCGTCCCTCTACAAATAAATACACAGGTAACTTTTGCCAGTTATCATTATTTACTTTTTAACTTTTTAAATATGTCAACAGTCTGTGTTTAAATCTTCTAGTAAGTTCATTGACAACATATACAAACATACTCTGTTTTTTTAGACAACACTGTTACATTTTGTAATCTCTTCTTTAAAACTATCAACTGTAAAATATATGTGTCTTGTTCTGCAACCCCTCCTCTTACCAACTCTTCATTTTCCCTAGAATCCTGCTCAGGACCAAAGAAACGAAACTGCACATCACCACAAACCTTTTCTACGTCTGCCACACTACCATGCAACAGTGCTCTATTCATTTCTCCTAAACATAAAGCAGGAGTTTTCACATAGTACAGCCTCCTACCAAAAGTTCTCTTTGTTGAGTGGCATAATTTATTTTGTGGTTTAAACTTCGCCTTGGAAAGATACGTAGGAATTTTCTTAATATATCAATGGATTGCTGTCTAATACTAGAAACACTACTACAATTCCATTTGTACACAGTACACTGACTACACATTCCTTGTACCTCTTCTGCAATAACTCCTTCTACATTTCTAGGTACCATCACCTCGTTTGCTATAGGACTACCATTCTTCATTTCATAACATTGTCTGATTTTATCAATAGCATGAACTAATCTGTTATCCTGCAGATAGCATTCTTCATTAAAGAAAGGCTCTGTTCAAGAAGTATGTATCCATTCTCCACTAAAAACTGTACAACAGTTACTTCTATTCACTAATCTTTTCTTCTGGTGTTGTCTCCTCATGCACAACACTATTTTGTCAAGAGTCTTCATTCTATTTAGAATCAAAATTAAAAGCTTCCTCTTCAAAGGCAAGGCCTTATCAACTACTCTCTCAACTTGTTCTTTCTGTTTCACTGCATCTCTCCTTCTTCTACACTTCTTTAAATTTAACATTAAGGGGCAGATGTATGACCGTTTTTTGAGGTCACAAACAGGAATTTGGCCCGCTTGAGACCGCAAAATTGGTCAGCCCCATGCACAAACCATAATTTGCGAGTCGCTAACCTTTTAGCGACTCACAAAATATGGTTTGCGACTCAGTATTAGGAAGGGGCGTGCCAAGGGCGTCCCTTCCTAATAGCGAGTCTAACACCAAAGTATGATTTTTGGCGACCGCATTTGCGGTCGCAAAACAATTGCAGTTTACCACCTAATTCAAGTAGGTGGTAAACCACTCGCAAACGGGAAGGGGTCCCAGGGACCACTGCCTGCCCTTAAAAAATGAAACTGAAAAGTTAAATTTTTCTTTTTTTAAATGCATCCCGTTTTCCTTTAAGGAAAACGGGCTGCATTAAAAAAACAAATTTACTTTGAAAAAGCAGTCACAGACATGGTGGTCTGCTGTCCCCAGCAGGCCACCATCACTGTGAGTGCTAGCTATTCCCAATGGGGTCACAAATTGTGCTTGCCTCATGAATATTTATGAGGCATGCAATTTGCGACCCCATTGGGAATCGCACACTGTGTCTGAGACACTGTTGTACATTCAGTTTAGCGAGTCACAAATTGAGGGTCGCAATTCTGCGCAATTTGCGACTCGCTAAACTGAATGGTCGTACATCTGGCCCTTAATTTACAATTTATGCAATCATTATAACATTTGTGCAGAACCTATGCAGCCATCTAAACACTCACCTACAACCCATGCAGTCATTGAAAAACTGAGGCACACGTGTGCACTGATGAAACACTCAGGCTCTACTCATGAACTCATGTAATTACGCAGGGTAATGTTAATTGCATAAGTCAATAGTTAGTACCTAGGCGATTAGATTAATGTGTAGACAAACAACCCCAACTCGGCAGCTGAGTCTTTCGAGGCAGCAATCAGTCGAACCCTAGACAGAATTGCGCCCGAAAAAAAAGTCAAACGCCACCACAAATTATCACCCTGGTTTACCGCTGACTTAAAATCAGACAAGCTAGCTGCCAGGAAGGCAGAACGCAAGTGGAGGCACTCAAAAAGTATTGTCAATAGACAGATCTATAAATCCATCCACAGGCACTATCTTGACCATATAGCCATGGCCAAAAAACCTACCTTGGGGACAGAATTAATCAGGCCTCCAACTCCCACAAAGAACTGTATAAAATATTAAAAGAATTTATCAGCCCATCACTCGACCACAGGGTTCTTTAAATGGGTCCCACTGTCATCCCGTATGCCTCTGGTGCAAGGATTAATTATCAGCCGGCTGGATTATGGCAATGCCCTTTTGGCCTCCATCAACGAAGAGCACCTAACAATACTCCAGGTCCTTAAAAACACGGCTGCTAGACTAGTATTAAATCTACCACCTGGATCTTCCTCGACACCCAGTTTGAAAGCTCTTCACTGGCTCCCCATCAGAAAACGGTTAACATTCAAGATCAACTGTCTAGTCCACAAAACTCTCAATGGTCATGGCCCTCACTACCTTGTCAATAAACTGAAAAGGTATCACCCCTCCAGAACTCTCCGATCGGCTAATAAACATCTTCTCATCCTTCCTAAGATCCGTACCGCCAGGAACGGCGGAAGATCTTTCTCTTGTCTTGCCCCTACCCTGTGGAACGCTCTCCCTCTTCATCTCCGTACTGAGACTGACCACAGAGTTTCATAAGTCTCTCAAAACCTGGCTGTTCTGAGGCCGTCCCATTCCCAGTCAGTCCCTCTCTTCTCTCCCTTTTCGTTTCCTGTGACAGGCTAGCGCTTTGAAACCTTCGGGTGAAATGTGCGCTCAATAAAAACCCATACATAACATAACATATAGGAAGTGCCTGCATGCTTCAATGACTACATCATTTCTGCCTGCCTGATTGCAAGAGTGCATGTATAGTTTCTGGATAATTGAACAACTCCATGGATAGTGAATCACTGATTTGATGACAGCCTGAGTAGTGGCTTGGTGATTCCATGAGTGCCTGTATACTAACTGACTGACTGCGAAAGTATCTTCATGTTAGATACATAACAGTTGTCACTATATCTCTGAATCACTGGTTATCTCCTTCTGTCAGTATCAAACTACCTGTTTTACTGTGTGAGTGAAATCTAGGTATCACACTTGATATATAATTGCATACACGGCTCTGTAGAAACACATTGCTTTGTTACTGAGCGTGTACATGCATCAGTAAGTTTCTAAAACGGAGTACAACATTTAGAATTTTTTCAAAGCACAAACCTTTTTTTAAATGGCATACCTACATCATTTCTCAAACACTTCTTCTGCTTCTAAAACATATATTCAGCATATCTCAAACAAAAGTTACACTCGAAATGAAGCTAGCACAAGAACTCTCGAGGCATTCTGCACTATTAATCCTTCTCAATTTGAAACAAACTATGTTTTAAGAAAAACACTACTCTCACCATATACATGAACTTTTCATCAGCCTTATTGAACATAGATCACCATGTAAACATATATGTGATTTCTTAATAGATGTACACCTTCAAGCCATCTTTCCCAAAATATATACCTCTCTGTATCTTTAAGTGAACTCAAAGGTCCCACCGTATATATAGCTATGTGCAAGCACAAAAACCATATCTCACCATGTAAGCGTATGCAAAGCAGACCTATAAGTTAAGAACCATATTGACAAACGCTCTCCCAATACATGCCTAACAAGTATTACTTCTTTCTAATTCTTATACAGGCGGACAACATGTTCTCATCTTGTATTTCTCACTGCACTATTCCTGTTTAATAATGTTACTAAAAGTACTACAACTCCCAGAATGCAAATAACAGATGTATCTATTCTGCACATGATGTTTAGATATTTAAAACATTCTTAGTTTCTCATTGCAACTTTCCACAAAAGTATACTGTTATTTTTCAATAAAATACACAATGTAATGAAGAGGCACTAATTCATTTTTCTCTTACTTCCCAAAACATTCACCACTAACCTCTTCAACACATACCCTCAAATAGATACAATTCAACTCATATACTTTATCTTATCACTGTGATACTCCTTTTAATCAAACTCCCATATACATCTTCTTTTCAAATCTACATGTTTAAAATAATTACAAAGTTATATACATACTTGTGAATTCAGTTTGTAGATTATATTGTTGTTAAGCTCTTTCAAATCCATTTTGTACACAAAACTTGTGTCACTAACACAATTTCTCAACCATGGGGTCAGAGTATCTCCACCCTCACCCCTTATGTAGGCTTTCACACAGATTTCCAGTCCCAGGAACTGTTCCCGATAGATAAAATGGCGGCCGCAACTTTCTATTCAGGTTGCGTCCAGCCAATCAGAGCATTCCTGTTGGCGCGTGCATACGCGATTCATTGCGAAACCACCGCAAAATATCCGCCGCCAGAGATATCACTATAATTTTAAACTTAAATTTCTCAACAACTACTGAACGGATTTACACCAAATAAGCAAAAGGCACTTTCTTGAACCGACATCTACCTCCCTGCCAAATTTGGTGTATGTCCGTTCAGCGGTTCGGGCTGTAGGTGTGGCTAAAGGTTCCTATGGGAATTAACATTACAAACACAACCTTATTTCGCACCCCAAATTCTCAGTCCCCACTGCACGGATTACCCCCAAACTTTCCATAACAATAGTACCCACGGTGACACTTTTTTGGCTAAATTTCATGCAGATTGGTCAAACAACGCCAAATTTATAGCCAAGTCAAAAAATGCTTTTCCTAAGGAAACTAGGTCCTAACTATAACTACCTACTGGTGAACGCCAGTAGGTAATATATATATATATATATATATATATATATATATATATATATATATATATATATATTCTTATTAAAATATATAAAACCTCTGGAGCAAGTTCTCTCCTTGTTTGGGTTGTTCTATCCCCTTCCCTGTCTGGAAGCAGCAAATCTCTGACGTTTTCTAGGCTCAGAAAGGGACAGAAAGGAGTTTGTGTACACCCATCAACTCACGTGCTTGTGTGTATTCACAAACTCACTAGACAAAGCACTTGTTGTAAACCCTGCTCCCAAACCCAGCTTTATATTTACACCTGCATAACTGTATGCCCTTTTGGTGTACAATCATGTAGGTGAAAATGGATTTACACCCGCTGGGTATCTTTTTGTGACTAGCTAGCAGATATCAATCCATCCATTTTCAGTCAAAAATGCCATTGTGAATCCGTCCCAGTTCGTGGCTGTCCTGATGATGTCCCATTGCATTCTTGCTGCTACATCTGAAATGCTGAAACTTAAGTTGGAATTTTAGTTAAAGCGATGTTTAGAGGTGGACAGTAATGGGACAACCGCCTCATCCACCGAACTGTCACATCCCCACCTCCTTTAGGGCCCGATTACGACTTTAGCAGTGCAGTGCCGGGTCCGCCCAGCCACTGCACCGCCAAAGCCGTGGTTGGGCCCCCTGCCAGATTAGGAGTTTCCTCCAGTCTGGAGTGCTTTTGTTTAGCGATCCCTCAGCGGTGCCTCTAAAAATGGGCACCGCAATGGAAACGCCAAAAACAGTTCCTGCACGGCATGGACTGAAAAGTCCATGCTGTGCAGGAAATGGTGAGCATGCACACAGGGTGGCACATGTTGTGCCCTCCTGTGTGCATCCACAGGGCGTAGAATCACCAGGGGGCCCTGCAGGGCCCCCTTTGTTTCCTCTCCGCCAGTGTTTACATGGAAGAGGAACCGCAGTGCAAACCCTGGCGGAGAGGAAACTCCTAATATATTTGGCAGTCCCGTCAAGCATATGGATGCTGCTACACTGCCGCAACACCGCCAATGAATGGCGGTTCTCTGGCAGCTGTGGTGGGGCTGTGGCAGTCCCACCGCCATCTCGTAATAGGGCGGTGGGGGGGAGACCACCACCACTGCGCCCCAGTAAGTCAGGTGGTCCGTGGACCGCCAGATTCATAATTAAGCCCTTAAAGTGTTGAGAATGACGATTCTCCAATTAATATGCTGAGAGAATCTTGATTTCATTAAAGACATATGGCTGCTAACATTATGCAATGACTTTTATTAGCTGCTCCAAGGTGCAGCCCTTTAAAGAATGTTCATACATCATAAAACATTAGAATGCTCATAAAACACTATAAATATCCAGTGCACGATCTCATCTTCCTCTTTAAGCTGCGATGACACAAAGGATGAGCAGCCTCGAGGACTTCTGCTGGGTCTTATGCATTATTGTCTAAAGGGACAAGATAAAAGACAAAAAAAATTGTACAGTAAAGGTGGACTGAATGTCAAAATATTATGCAGAGAAATAAACATTTAAGGATAGAAAAGCCTTTTTTTTTTATTTTTATAAAACATCTTGAATATCCCAGAAAAAGGTACCTAAAACATCTTTCTCCTCAGGGTGAGGAGGATGGGATAATGTTAGCCTCCGTATGTCTTTAATGAAATCAAGATTCTCTCAGCATATTAATTGGAGAATCTTCATTTCATTACAAGACCGGAGGCTACCATTATGCATGTATAAAGCCATCTCAGGCTACGTTGCTAACTTGCTCTACTGGTCTTAAATAGAATTTTGCAAAAGTGTTTGCATTTGATCAATCAGCAGTTTTAAGTATTTCGGACAGCGATCCTCCTGCCCAAAATATCTTGCTGGCCATGGCGCCTCTTGATGAGTGTTCACCAAACCTAGAGAGATCTACACCTGCTTCAGACATAATCATGCGGATCCAACTGGCTACTGTAGCTGAAGAAGCTGGTTTATAAGGTCTGACGTATGATAAGAGAAGTTGGCCAGTGTCATGTGATCTGAATTCTGCTATCGAACTCTCATATACTTTTACACATTTAACCAAACATAGTTTCTCACATTCATGGAAGAAAGGATAGAATACAGAATCTGACATAGTTTGTGTTCTCTTCCAAATGTCAAAATGAACACCTTCTGATGAATAGAAACTATTAGATAGTTCTAGTGCTTAAATGTCTGAGACTCTCTTAAAGGAGATTAAGCAAAGTAGGGTAGCAAGTTTCATGGAAATTTGTTTAAGAGTGAGAAGGGTATTGTTTGGCCAACTGCAGAAAAGTTCAAAAACCAGATTGACATCCCATAAGGATTCGTAACGTGCTTTAGGGGGTCTTCTCAATCGCACGCCTTTCATTACTCTTTTGATTAGAGGGTTACTACCACTTGAAAGGTTATTAACTAAAGCATGACCTGAGGAAATAGCAGATATATAACAATTGATTGTTCTATAAGAGAGACCTGAATCGAAAAGCTGTGCTAGAGAGTTAGCTACCTGTTGTATAAAGCTTACCACAGGATCCAAATCCCTTTCCATGCACCAGCTACACCATTTCTTCCAAACACCCCTATATCTCTTTCTGGTTCCTGGAGCCCATGATTCTTCCAGTAAGCTTTTAGCTTTTCATGAAAGATCTGAATATCTATTTGATCCCCGGAAATCTTCCAAACAAGAAGGTTAATTTTCCCCTCTACGACTAAAGGATGTTCCTCTCCATCTGGTCCCCGAAGAAGACCCAAGGATGTCGGGATTAGACGTAGGAAATCTACTGCAATTCCATTACCCCGGGAAACCAGACCTGAGATTTCCAGAAGGGAGTTACCAGAATGACTCTAGTCTCACCTTCCACAATACTCTCTGTATCATGGAGAAGGGAGGAAATGCATTACCCATGTTCTTAACCCAACATTGGAGAAAGGCGTTCACAGCTGCCGCGTTGGGATCCGGTCTCCAACTGAAGTACACTTGTACTTGGGAAGTTAGCCTGCTTGCAAAAAGGTCTATCCGAATTGGTCCCCATACATTCTGAATCAATGCAAACATTGTTGGGTTCAGTTTCCGATCGCTGGAATCATGAAGAAAGCATGAATCCCAGTCTGCTGTGATATCCTGAATTCATGGGATAAATTCTGCTCTGAGAGTAATCTTCTGTTCCCAGCACAAATACCATATCTGTCTTGCTATCTCTGAGAGTGTTTTGGATTTTGCACTCCCCAGACGGTTTATATATGAGATTGATGTAAAACTGTCTAAACGGAATAAGGTGTTTGAGTTGTTTAGAAATCTCTTGAAATCATAAGGGCATTCAATCCCGCTAACATCTCTAGACAATTTATGTGTAGTGATTGTTCATATGTTGACCATCTCCCCCCGGTTTCTAATTTGTCTAGGCGGGCTCCCCAGCCTCAGTTACTTGCGTCTGATTTTAGAATAAAGTCTGGTACGTTCCCGAAGATGGCTTTGCCATTCCATGCTTTGAGATTCTTCAGCCACCATAGTGAGTAGGTCCTTGCGAGCATCTTCCGATAGGGGTATTGAGTCCCCATACCTTAAGCCTTTTCTTAATCCCCACGTTTTTAGTCTCTGCAGACCCCTGTAGTGAAGGGGTGCAGGGCAAATTGCTTGGATAGAAGATGAAAGAAGTTCCAGAACTCTTGCTAAGTCTTTTAGTAGTATGGATTCTTTTGATAATACAGCAGATACTTGTTTCTTTATTTTGGTCACCTTACTGTGAGGGAGAACTAGCTGGGATAAAACTGAATTTACCTGAAACCCAAGGAATTCTATGTTTTGAGTTGGTATCAGGATGGACTTCTCTATATTTATTATAAAGCCTAGGTTCTCTAGAAGATTTATTGTCCAGGACAAGTGTTTCTGGACCTCTGCTCTGCGACATGATAAGTATGTCGTCTTGGTATATAATTAGACAAACCCCAATTTCTCTGAGGTAGCTTACTACTGGGCGAAGCACCTTGGTAAAACACCAAGGGGCTGAGGACAGGCCGAAGGGTCAGCAAACAAACTGATAAAGTGTTCCTTTCTAAGTAAAATGAAGGTACCTCTGGCTGTCCTCGTCCATGGGTATTGTGAAATATACATCTTTGAGATCAAATTTTACCAGCCAGTCCTTGGCTTGCAAGATGTCTCTCAACAGATGGATCCCTTCCATCTTGAAATGCCTGTAAATCAAGAACTTGTTTAATTCTTTCAGATTTATAACAGGACGCCAACCCTTGTCCTTCTTCTTGACCAAGAAAATTGTGCTTATAAATCCCCCTGAACTTTCCATTACTGGTATCTTTAATAAGGCTCCTTTGTCCAACATTTAGGATATTTCTAAATCGATCAGTTTTAATTTCTCCGCGTCTAAGTTTATCACTCTGGGTCTTTTGTGTTGGATTGAGTTTTCCCAAAAATCTATTTTGAAGCCTACAATTGTTTCTAGAACCAAAGGATCTTGTGTGATTGTTGCCCAGTGGTGAACGAAAAGTTTCAATCTCCCTCCTACCTTTGAGTGGGAATAAGAAGTCCTGCTTACCTTGGTAACCTTGGTTTGATGGTCTGGTTCTTCCACCACGGATTCTTGTGTTTCTCCCTCTCTAGGGGTAAAAGTTGGAGTTCTGGCGATAGCCTCTGTTATAGTTGGAAGGGCCTCTCTGTTCTGGTGGGAAGAACTGGGACCTGTAGGTACTGCGGCTGACAGCCAGTCCCCTCCTGTCAGCCCGTCCAAAAAGGGGGCGTGCCCCAAAGACTCTGCGCATATTAGATTGAGCTTTGCTAAAGGCTGTGAAAGTGGAAATGTACTTCCCCAGAGATTTTATGAAGGTATCCCAGAAGAGAAGACCTTTGGGGTCACCCATATCCTCTCTAGAGGATAAATACGCCAACTTGGGGTTCATTCTCAAGAGGACTGCCTTTCATCTTTCTGTTATTAAGTTTGCATTGGCATTCCCCAATAAACATATGGCCCGTTGGGACCAGCCTCTCAGGACGTCAATATTCACGGGTATATTTTTTCCCCTTGCTTCCTCTGTCATATTGAGGATTCGTGTTAGTGGGCCAAGAACGTCTAGTAGTTTGTCTTGGCACTGTTTTAAGCATTTTTCTATCCCTTTCCTAGGGTCCTTTCCAAACTTGAATAGGAAGGTTATCAAGTCGGGGTCAAGGTTGGGGGTATTACACACTTTGGGGCAGATTTACAAGGCCCTTGCGCCACTTTTGCGTCATTTTTAACATGGGAAAAGTGACACAAAAGTGGCGCAAGGGCCTTGTAAATCTGCCCCTTTGTCTTTGGTGGAAGGTCTAGGGCATTCGTTATTATGAGTATATTACGAGTTTCTCTGTCCTGAGATTTCCTCACCCACTGACTTAGATACTGTAAATATAAAATGTAAATCCGTATTTGTAAAGCGCGAACTACTCACCCTTACGGGTCTTAAGGCGCTGGGGGCCGTTGTGGAAATTAAGTGAGCTATTGCCCAGAGTCACATGGTGCTGAGCTGCCGCCAGAGCCAGGGATCGAACCGTGAGCCCTGTGCACCGAAGTCAGCTGCCCTGGCCGCTGCACCACACCTCTCCAGATACTTATACACGTGGTCCATAGGCCACCATTATGCGCTGCGCGGGTGCCTAATGGTGGTGGGATTAAACATTTCCCCGCCCAGCGGGTCTTTGATAGCTGTGGATGTAGAGAGTTGCTCCAAATCCAGTTCTAGGTTTTCAAAAGTATCATAACTATCTTGTGGATCGAATATAAATTCATCCATTCCCGTCTCCTCATAATACAGAATCTCTGCTGAGTTGTTGAAACTGTCTCTAGTGTCTTTTGTGCCATGAAGGCCACTTTTTCTTTCATGCCGCTACGGGCAACCTTTCTCTGAACCCCATTAGGGTGGCTTTTATCTCTTGTGCTGCAATGAAGACCATTTTCTGTTGTAGCGTGAGGGCTACCAAGGTCGTCAGCATGGATAGATGACTCCTCTAGGTGTTTCCTTTTTGTGAAACTTTCCCCTTCTTAAGGGCTCCGAGGTAGTAGGGGACTCCCCATCTGAGAGAGAGAAATAGCACTCCTCGACGGGGGACACCCTCTTCCTCTTAATAAGTGCGGCGTCCACCGCCTCTTTAACGGAAGATCTAAGCTCGTCCTCTAGGAATCTTTTTATACTTTCCCCCATAAGCTCTTTAGTATGTGGTTGGGGGTTATTTGGTTCCATTCCCTTAGGCTAAGCGGATTCTATAAGTCAAAAGAATAGTCCTATTTATTTATTAATTTTTTTGGACTCAGGTTTTTGTGAAGATATCTTTGTAAAGGATTATCAGATTTCTAGATAGCTCGTTTCGATGTAAGGTATTTTTACATCTCTATGCACTTGTTCTAAAAACAGGCCACAGGATGGTGTTAAAACTACACTTCTGTGTTGAAAAGGCTGGGTAAAGCCTTCGCCCCGGTAGCGTGACCGTTTAAGGCTCGTGTGAAGGAGCTGTTGTCAAGGTGACAGGGGTGGGAGAAACAAAGGGGGGACTTCCTCCTAGCCTACGATGACTCGCGTCTCCTAGCTCATTGCTAGGAGACGCGGGCAGGATCAAATCCCGCTTCGTATCTCCTTCTCTTTTTTATTTTTTATTTTTTAGGTTAACGAAGCGGAAGGGTGCTTATCTGAAGGCGTTGCCGCCTAAACAAACAAACAAACAGATCTACATTATCGGAGACCGGCCGTGCCTTCAAGTCTGAGACGAGCGGCAAAATCGGCACGGTATTTTTGTTATCGTCTTTTCTTTATTTTGTATAATAAATGGTGACAACGCATATACTGTGCTCGCAAGGGTAAAGACAAAGGAGACTTACCTGGCCCTACCATAAATTGGATGGGCTTATGATGTCCTGGTAGGGAAAGAAACGTTAGCTGTTCATATTGATATTAAAAAACAATCAAAATGCTATATGTTAAGGCATACAAAGGACGTTATAAAGTATAAAGGACGAACTACTAAAGTGTTATAAGGTAATAGAGCTGCAAGAGCAATATATACTTATCTTGTGTGTCAGGAGCAGTTTAAGAGGGTGCTGCTCCTTTCTGCTGCTTGAGTAGAAGTTCTTCTAGAGTGGCTGCTCCCTCAACACAAATGGAAGGTTTCTCAACGTGAGCTGTAGCGACCATCAGTGAATGCCTGTGTTGAGAAATCTCGCTGGGAAGCGTTCTTGCATTGGATTTTCCTCGCTTGCGCACGCCAACTTGCTGTTGGCGTGCCCAAGTAAGGAAAAATCTCCGCTCCGCTATGCAGTGCGGAGTTTTTCAAAACTCTGCGAGCTCCGCGGAGTGCGCAAAACTCAACAAACTCTGTCAAAGGAGCGGAGTTTACCGCCCAGGCCTAGTACATGTAAGCTGCAGTACATGCAAGCTGTGGTGAACACAAACTGTGGTGCATAGAATCTGCAGTACATTCAAACTGCTGTACATACAAACTGCTGTACATACAAACTGTGGTGCATACAGACTGCGGTACATTCATACTGCAGTTCATACAAACTACATGCATACAAACTGTGTTGCATACAAACTGTGGAACATACAAACTGTGGTACATACAAACTTTGGTACATACAAATTTGCAAGCTGATGCAACAACCAATCTCTTGAGTAGTAGTCAGTGATTGAGGGACTATTCTGATACATCATACGGCGCTACTGGATTTCGCTGTTTCATGGGTGAAAGATTCACACCCAGACTTTGAGGAACAGCATCTCCACCATCCTCAAGAACAGAAGTGAAGAACCACCATCGTGAAGGAAACTGAAAATGAAGGAATAGACAGATAAGGAAAGAAATATCCAAATATCGTGCATTGGTAGAGGGGACTCGCTGATGGCCACGGCAAAGGTCTCATGTAAGGACCCAGATCCCTACATCGTCACTGCAAAGAAACAAAGACATGCCCTGAAACTCGTCACTCGTAAGACTGGTGAAAGTGGCTCCTGTGGGGTGAAGATGCAGAAGGCCATGACCTGTGTGATGGAGAAATCTTTAAGATGGGTCCAGTGCCTGACATCCAGGTGCACCCCATCTGTCCCCTGGCACCCCCATACCTCAAGAACAACCTGCTCAGCCTCGATATGGCGTATAATCCCATTAGTGACATGTCACTGTGAACGACTGAACTGTTCATCTTATTCAGAGGGAGATGTAGTGTCACTGGTAGTGCACAAGTGATAAAAACCTGTGTTGGTGTGCGTGCTCTTGCACTGTACATTCCAAACTGTTATACGGTTCCTACGAATCTAGTAGGACTGTGTATTTAGAACAACAAAACTTCATAATACAGAGATGGAGTCTTCTTATATAATCAGTAAATGTTGGTCTATTTGGCTTGCCCACAGTACCGCATCTAAACTCATAAACCTACAGAGTTATAGATGTTGTCAGTAACCTAGAACATGACTCTCAGATTCTCAAGGAATCGTAGAAACATATCTGACCCTTTCGCTTGTCGCTCTTGTATGTCCAAATTGTTCACAAAGAAAAGTACAACATTGCATTTTCAAACATTTATTGAAAAGCTCTAATTTTTGCAAAAAACATGAACTGTGATTGCAAGAAAGACGAGACACATTATTGTAATGAGCGTTATTAGAATAGTAAAAAATGCAAACAATTCAATCCTGGTAATTGTTGATAATGCTGCTAAAGGTACTCTTATCTATTGCTAGCTTCTATGCTAAAGAGAGCATACCAGGAGTTCCCATCTGTTCGGTCTGTTGGAATGACCGAATTCCATACCTTGGTGCTGTATGTCAGGAAGTCAGGATCAGCGCATCCACGGATGCACCTCCGTGGGTAGCGCTATCTTCCTTCTCAGGATGGTCGGGGACAGCCGAACTGCATCTTACAGCTGCATTCCATGATGGTTCCGACAGAAGTGCACCTCTCACCGACTTCAGTACGGATGCAGTTTAAATAAAAAAATGGAAAACTAATCACACTGTGTCAAAGGTAAAGGAAAGCATTTTAATTAGACTGAAGCAGAAGAGTTGCCTTTTTGCGAGCACGGAAAATAAAACAATGCCTCATGCTCTGAAACTGTGTGACCCTGGAACTAAATGTTCGGACTACAGGAATAAATACGTGCAAGGGCCATTCTCGCAATAGGAAAACATGTGCAAACCACAATTAGAAAATGAGGCTAAGTTAAAACGAGAACTAAAATGCAAGCCACAGAACAAAACCAAGTGTGGGAGTGAGGATTTGAGCAGATTCTGGAGCTTGACGCCAGTGGCATAGGACGAAGACGCACTGCAGATGAATCGGCCATGCTAGAAACTAGTGTTTTAAATGGGCAGGTACGGTCTAGTAATGAGTATCAGCACTTCTAGGTTTCTATTTAAAGCACTGCCAGAAACACTTGTGTATAATTAATAAAACGTTTATAACCATGTTCTGTAAATTGCCCGTGTCATTTAGGACAATTCAGATAGAGCGAATGATTTCTTTGATCAAAACAAATGCATTTGCATGTTGCAGCAGGGGCTAACCGTAGGTGCTCAGGGTAAGCTGACACTGCTTAAATGACCCTCTGCCAATGAAACAACTAGAGAGCTAACCTCTCCCACACACACTGTCCCTTTGTAGGATTCCATGTCAGAAGGAGTGACTATCCTGACACAGGGAGCTGTACAAATGTATCACTTTCATTGGTGCGTCACCGCCAGCGCATTTCTGCCCTCCAAGGCTTCCCTTGTACTCTTTGTGGGGCACGCTGCATCGGTGCTCTGTGCAGAGTTATATTGGTAAATTCTTCTCACTATACAAAAGCCAAAAAGAATTGGCTTTGTCACTGCTTGTAAAAGCTGTATTTGATTTCAGCTTCCAATGCTGTTATATTAGTGTATAAAGTGAGTAAAAAATGTTATCAATTACTTCTGACAAATAGGGGCAGATTTACGTTAAACTGCACGGTGCAGCAAGTCATTTTGCTGCGCCGCGCTGCGTTAGTCTGGAAAGCACAGGGATGCAACATATTTACAAGAATATGTCGCATCTCTGTGCTTCCCCCTGCGCTGGCGCACAAACTGCTGCCATGCGCCGGCGCAGGCACCCTTGCACCATGGTGCAAGGATGCCTGCGTCGTGGGGAGATTGTTTTTGTGCAGGAAGGGGCACGTTCCTGCACAAAAACAATCACTACAGGCATTTTCTCTTCCAATGCGTGCTGCAGAATGCAGCACGCATTGAAAGAGGAAAAACGAGGAGAAATGAAAACATTTCTCCTCGGTTGCGCCTCGCTACGCCACCTCTAGGGTGGCGTAGCATACTGACGCATCTCCAGAGTTACGATTTCACGTAATTCTGGAGTTGAGTCCTGTTCCATGAGTGTTGCGTGGGAACACCCACTGCAACACCCATGGAACGCCCTTCACCGCAAAGTGCTGCGTGTGAAGGGACTGTAGTTACAAGGAGAGGAAAAGTCACACAGGGTGGCTTTTCCTCTCCTTGTAAATATGGAGGAGCCCCCTGCGCCACCAGTACGTCACGAAAAGTGACGTACTGGTGGCGCAGGGGGCTTGTAAATCTGCCCCATAGACTTTAAAAGTGGTGTAACACCTATGTTGGCGCATAGGCTGTCAAAAGGATGTGACAACAATATTTAAATGTTTGTAGAAAAAAAGTGAAATAAATTATGTTTTATTAATATGAACTTAACTGCACTTCCAGTTCTCAGTTTGATGAAAGGCTGTAGATGTTTGGACTTGCCCCGGAGCACCTACAGAGGTGTGGTTCCAAGTATCACAGAGAGGCTTGCCTTTGATGCTTTGTGGGGCAACTAATGTAAGAACATAACTTTGACAGGTGAGCACGAGTTTGCAATTCTTGGCACGCGAGCTGCAAATAATGCCCCCAGCACCTAGAAGCACAAGAAAGAAGGAATCTGCTGAAATTGTTATAAGACCGTCACACCTACCCCGTGACATGCCTGGAGATGTTGGGAGTCCCGAGAGCAAATTCAAGGAATTCGTATGGTCCAGAATGACTGGTCTCTGTCACATGAAGTTTTGAAACAAACTTTACTCTCCCAGAATCTCGGGTGTAGCTGGAAGTAGCGAGTTAAATAGCAGAAACCATGCACTATTTGGCTGGGGGCCAGGTAACTAGACACTTTCATATCTGCGACATGAGGCTGGATTGTGGGTAGCAGTGCTCGCTTGCTGCTTCGTACCATACTAGACAGCTGCGGAATCTGCGTGGTACAAGTGCAATTTAAGGTATGGACGTGAGTACCTACCCAGGGCCCCCCTCTTTCAGGGGCTACAGATCAGGAGCTCCTCATCCTATGTCACTGAATCTGGCTGCGCTACTATCAGACCTGTAAAGTAACCTCAATTACTTAGTAAATACAGTTTGTAAATGCTGTTTTTTTTTAAGCAGGGTGAGAAAGCTTGATGGGTGGAACTCCATTTCCGAATGTTTGCAGGGGAATTTTCTTATGTTTTTAAGCCAGTGTACAAATCACAGCTACATGTCCATTGATAGGCAATGTAACTTAATTTGAAAAGGGTTCCAGGGAGGATTTAACAGAATCACCAATTCATTGGATATAAAACTAACCTAGAAACACATTGCATCATAAAAACCATAATGTATTATTCCATGAGTCATCTCTTCATACAGTTCACTATGACGAGTACAAATAAGACGCTTAGAGGCTGATTACGATGGCGGACGGACTGGAGTCCGTCCGCCATCGTGGTGTTAACCGAGACCTTCCGCAATACATGCGGCGGTCCCGCACACCAAATCAGGATGCGACCGCCACCCTGGCGGTCGCATTTTGCATTTTAACATTGCGCCGGGTGCTGCTGACAGCAGCACCCGCCGCGATGATAAAATAGCACCTTGTGCATTTCACTGCACTGTGTGGCAGGCACCACACGGTGCCTGCCACTTGGTGCAGTGAAATGTAGGGGGGTACCATGGGTACCCCCCAGTGCACCCACACCTCCCCCCAACAGATGGGGGGCCAGCAACGGGCCCCCGAAACCAATCTCCACCAGCCTTTCAATGGCAGTTTACCCACCACGGAAAGGCTGGCTGGAGACAGCATTGTGATTTGGCGGACGGTGCCTGCTAGGCACCGCCACCATTTCATGGATGCAGACCTCTCCGCCAGGCAATTGCAACGATTGCCTGTGGCGGTTCCGTGGCGGACGGTCTTTGCGTCCGCCGCGGTCCAAACACGATTCCCCCCACCATCGTAATGTGGCCGGGGGAAAATCGCGGTCCGATTGCGGCAGGACCGCCACCGCATGGCTGGCGGTGGCGGTCCTTCCGCAATCGTAATCGGCCCCTTAGTATCCCAAACAATGCTTAGATGAGTAGAAAAACATATCACCACACCGATGGCATGGGTACGCATAAACACATAGCGCTGCCTTCAAGTTTCCTAAATACAAGTCCCACCAGTTCAATATTGGCATCCAACATCGTGATTATCCGTCCTCTTAGCGGCCTGTGTGGAAATGAGCAGCCAACACGTGTTTCACAGGAGACCCCGCTTCTTCAGGGCTGCAAGATGATTGATTATAATCTATTACACATCATAACAAAACTTGGACCACGAAGATCTTCCGTCCACCCCTTAGACGACTCCTCCACATACTCCACCCCAACCTTCTCAGGATTTTCTTGCCTATCCTGCACCTTTCCCTGCTCCCCCCCCCGGTCTGAAACAAGGTTTAAATCAGGCTCCTCTTGTTGACCTAGCGCAGAATATCTATTAGAAAGAGTTATGGCCGGAGATACCTCCAGCTCCAAATTGATAGTTCTATCTGCAGGTTTGACTAGCTCAACACCATTCTGCGGGGTAATTTTATCCTGAAGTTCACTATGTTCAAGCTGATTAGACAGGAGTACAGTGGACATCACCAAAACCTTGGAGGAGACAGGGAGGAGCTCAGAACTAGACCCGGACAAGACTTCAGAAGCCCCCCTACTCCAGAAAAAGAAGCAGACGGGGGCGGTATTTTTGCTGAAGAAAGGGACATAACCTGATAAAAGGTTTTCAACGATGGTGTAATTTTTAGCTTAGTACTGGCCGCTTTCTTATCCCGAGTTTTCCCCTTGCCTCTTAGGGATTTAGGTTTCCCTGGAATTATAGGTAGACCCGTCCCCCTGCCTGTTTCGTCCGTTTTTCCGAAATTTTGACTTCTGCGACTGGGGGTGATACTCGTTGTGGTAAGATTGGGTGAGTTATTAAATTATTGGCTGCCAAATAGGCCGCCCTTGCCCACAGTGAGTATCTTGTTGCTTTGGGGGGAGATGGTCCCTCTTGTAACGCAGCCCTCCTCTCCATACAATCCGGGGAAACCCCGCTAAAAATATCACCCTTCTCAGAAATCCACGTATCCTCTTGACAGTTGAAACACAGGGGCTCACCTTCCAACCTAACCACAATTGGCAAAGGCTCACCGACTAGTAAAGCACTATCGGCACTGTCGGCACAATCGGGTAATGCACCAACTGAACCACTGCCCTGAAAGCCGACCTCGCCTACCTGCTCCGAGGTGAAGGAGTGAGTAATTTTCAAGCTTTGCGATCTCACTCTTGCTCGTGCTCCCATACAACGTAACAACAGAGAAAAAAGCTCAGTTCGTCTCCGCTCACTTGCTGCAACCCCCCACCTCCAACCTGAATCGCATCCTGCTGATCGACGCTCTCCGTAGCTGACGCCGACGCCGACACGAACACAGCCTGGAGGAGCTGGAGGAACTAGTACGTTAACCGCCACAACTGCTGCCTGACTGTGTGAGAACCAAAAACAACCCCCGCTTAACAATTGCAGGGGAGTTAGAAGCCGCGGTCACAGAAAAGGAGAAAATATAAATCAAATTTAACAACAATCCGGGTTTCAGAATGCATCCAGCGATATTGGGTGGTTACGGGAGGTCATCCGAGATTCAGGATCCCACCGCCATTCGGAGCCTGAGGAGGTACTCCCGCGACCGTTCAAACGGCGGCCGCCATGTTCCTCAACTGGATGGTAAAAATATACCCTACTCCCCTCTGACAACTCAGACAATGTCTTTATCGAACTCTCAGCCTCACTCTCTGGCAGACGTCCTCTTGGCTTTGAAAGAGGAGATCACAAGTCGATTCACTGTCTCAGAGGCAAATCAAGCTGAGTTGGCAAATAGATTTTTAGTCTCTGAAGCAAATCAGGTGGCTATACGATCTTCATGTGAAATACTCGCTAAGAAGTTGGAGGAGGTTACTGCAAGAACTGAGGCAATTGAAGAGGAAATCCCCAGGATGAAGGAAGTAATTGAGTCCACGGCTTCCCAGATGGAGGAATTGGTCATTCAAAACAAGGAGCTCAAGGATAATTTAGAAAGATTGGAAAACCATTTGAGGAAAAATAATTTGAAATTCTTAAATATTCCAGAAGCAATGGAGGGAGAGGACATAAAGGGGTTTATGATCTCATTATTGAAAGGCACAGTTCTCAAAAGTTTCCCTAATGTGGATTTAACCCATGAAATTCAGAGGGTGCATAGGGACCCCTTTAAAAGGAACATGGGCAGACAGAAACCCCGGAAAATTCTTGTTAATTTTTTATCATACTCAATCAAAGAACAGATCCTCTCTGCAGCTCTTAAAGAAGGGTTTTGTCTTCTCCTCTCACTGACCTATCTCCCTTTTCATTTTCTATAAGATCTGATATTTCTCACATAACGGCTGAAAGACAGTGGGAACTGGGTAAAAAATGGCAGAATTAAATAGCTTAGGGGCAAAGGCCCAATTAAGGTTCCCAGCTACTTTGCGGGTTATGTGGAATAACCACATGCACATAATTCGGTCGACAAAGGAAGCTGATGTACTTATAGCAAGTATTCAGTTGGAGAAGCAGGGAGGGTTATAGGGTTATAGGGTGGGGAAGTGGAGGTCATTTTGAGAACTCGGTTTCCTACCGATAATTCTTTGTAGTCACTATGTAATGTATATAGCCTTGAGGGGGGTTGTCCCGAATAGGCGATTACCTATTGGAAGGTAGGGTTCCTCAGGGTAGTAGGGGATTGGGGGGCACGGGGGTTTAGGGTGGGTTGGGAGGGAGGTAGGGGGAGGAGCACAGGGTGAGGCACTGGGTTGGGGTAAAAAGGTAAAAATATTCCTCATCTCATATGTTCAGTAAGGTTGACTTTGTTCTTCTTGGTTTAATCAGAGAACTCCCTCAAAATCTTGGTATAAGGTATTCAAGCTGCGGAAGAGTAAAATGAAGGGGGGTCGTAATATTCGATTCATCTCCTGGAACTTGAATGGCCTGAGATGTCCGAGGAGGCAAAGACTAATTTTTAAATATTTAGAGTTGTCACCAGCCCAGGTGTGCTTGTTGCAGGAAACTCATTTAAATAAATTGGAGTCGAAAATAATCTTTTCTAAAATCCCTTGGATACAATGTTGTTGTTATTCTCAGCAACTATCAAATTTTCGTGGAGTGGCAATTCTGGTTAAGAAAGTTATTAATAGTAGGATAAAATCAGTTCAGACAGATCAAACAGGTAGATGGATAATAGCCCAGTTGATTTTGAGGGGGAAGAGATTACCTGCTCTTCTTTTTATGGCCCTAATACGGACGACCCATCCTATCTCGCCAGGCTACAGGACAATTTAATAATGGCAACCCCCCCCCTTATAATAGGAGGGGATTTTAATGTCCGCCTGGACCCAGTAAAGGATTGATCTAATTTGAGTCATGCTAAAGGGTTTACGCAGTCTCGGAGGGTCATGAAAAATTTGCTTTTCAATATTAATTTGGTAGATTTATGGAGAGCTAAGATGGGGAGTGCGGACGGTTTCACATTTTATTCTAAAAAATATCATCATTCCTCTAGAATTGATTACGTCCTGATTAATCGAGAGATTACAGATAATGTTGTTAGTATATCTGTACTTCCGAGTCATCTCTCGGACCATGCTCCTCTTTTATTTTTATATCTCACAAGTAACATCTCCTTACAGTCAAGGTGGACTCTGGATAGGGTAATGTTATTGGATTTAGGTATTATACAGGCAATTAAAAAGTCTTCCCTGGAATTTTTTTCCTTTAATATAGGCTCTACTACAATAGAGTATGTGTGGGAGGCTTACAAAGCAAATTTGAGAGGGGCTCTACATAGTCTAATAAGCTCCAAGAATAGGAGTAGAACCTTAGAATTACAAGCCCTGGAGGGTAGTATCTCTGCTTTAGAAGAAGTAAGGAGTCATACCCCTCAGGAGAGTCCAGGAAAATTGGCACAGATAGAGAAGAGACTTGAGGAGGCAAGGCAGGACTTAAGGATCCTTCTAGACTTGAAATGCAAGGCTCAGTGGCAAGTTCGTAATATGGACATTTTTGAGTATGGGAAAAGAGCAGGGGCCTTATTGGCCTGGAAGGCAAGGATAGATCGGGCAAAAAACACTATTAATGAACTTATTATTGATGGTGTTGGTACTATATCCAGCAAGCCCGTGGAAATGCAGAATTGCCTTTTGTCCCTTTTTTCGAACTTGTACAAGGAGGATATTGATCCCTCACAGGATGATATAAGCCTGTGGTTAAGAGACAAGTTCTTACCTGTTTTAACAGAATCGGCCAGAGATCTCTTAGATTCACCTATATCTATGGAAGAGATTAGGGTTCAAATAAAAAGGGCAAAAAATAAGAAGGTGGCGGGCCTTGATGCCCTTCCTAACGAAGTTTACAAACTCTTACTTGATGAACTCCTCCCAATACTCCACACTGTATATAATTCAGTCTATAGCTCTGCTGGGGTGATCCCCTGCTCCTGGAAGGAGGCCACGATTGTTTTAATATTGAAGCCAGGTAAGGATCCCATGATGGCTGACTCTTACCGTCCAATCTCCCTGCTAAATGCTGATTATAAGATTTTTATGAGCATTTTGGCAGGGAGATTGGTAAAATTGGCACCAAGCTTGATTAATATTGATCAGAAAGGCTTTATGGTCGGGAGAACCCTTCAGGAACAAACAAAATTACTTATTGGCAATATCGATCTTGCTGAAATAAGGGGGACCCTTTGGCAGTAGTGGCCTTAGATGCCGCTAAGGCTTTCGATCGTGTGTGTTGGAAATATCTTTGGGAGTTGTTGGAGGTTATGGGTATGGGTCCAATCTTTGTGCAGACTTTAAAGAATTGTTATTCCGGAGCTTCAGCTAAGATCTTGTTAAATGGTTCTCTGACTCCAAGTTTTGTAATCCAGAGAGGGACAAGACAGGGGTGTCCTTTATCTCCCCTTTTATTCAATATCTATATTGAGCCCTCGCTCAGGCGATTAGGCTGGATAACATCATAAGCCCTTTTAAATCGCAAAATTATCAGTGCAAAATCGCCTTATATGCGGACGATATAATAATCTATACTGGGAACCCCGATATTTCTATTCCGCGGCTTGAAATCTTGTTGAGGGAGTTTGGTTCAATTTCAGGATATCTTGCTAACTCAGCAAAAACCGAGGTTATGTGCTGGAACACAGTGTATAATCAAGGTTCTATGAGTAGAGAATTTAGGTATTTAGGGATAAAGATTGTTAAGGATTTGAATGCAATCCCCCAGATAAATTTGATGAAAATCGAAAAAGATATTGACTATCTCTTTGCCAGGTGGAAAAACCTCCTTTGACGATCTATGGGAGGGTCAATCTGGTAAAGATGTCAGTACTACCTAAATTAACTTTTCTTTTTAGTGCGATACCCCTCACTTTTTCTCAGAAAAATATTAGTAAGATTCAGGGTAAAATTGGTAGTTTTGTATGGGGACAAAAAGTGCAAGGTTATCTTGGAAAAACTAAGAAGGAAGCCTTTAAAAGGTGGTTTAGCATTGCCTGATATTAATTGGTATTTACTGGTTTTTCAATTTAAGGGTGTAAGGATGCTGTTGTCTATTCCCGAGGAAACCAAGTGGGGTAGGTTATTGGGCGAACTGGCCTTAGTAGAGGGAGGCAGTGGACAAAGGGGGTTCCTTTATAAATTTGGGACACCTAGATTTTTCAAGCGGGTACGTCTTAAGGTCTTAAAAGCTGCTTTGACGACCTGGTATAAACTAAGACGTATCTGGGGTATTGGTTATTTTTCTGCCTTTGCACCTATTTGGGATTCTCCGGGGACCCCCTCTGCTTGGGCGATAGTTTGGCGATTCCGATTAGAAGAGCTGGTTTGGAGAAGTGGTTTGATCTGGTGGATTCAGATGGGGTTCTCCCTTGGGAGATATTGCAAGATAAGATCGGTCCCTCATTCTCTAGGTTTAAGTACCTCCAGTTAAGATCATGGTATGAGGCGGAAGCCCGAGAAGCAGAAGGGAACTGGGAACTCGAGCAGTTATTTCAAGACCCACGCCCAAGGAAGAAAGAAATATCGTTGTGGTATTTAAGCCTTTTGGAAGCAGAGGATCACGAGATCCCCTCTCAGCTATCGGTGTGGAATTCCTCCCCACTTGCTCGGGATACTGTAAACGCTTTTGAACTCTCTTTTAAGTTATTGTATAAATACATCAAGCCTGCCAGGTTAAAGAAAAACCACTTTTTTGTTTTAAACAGGCTTTACTATACCCCGGCCAAAATAGCCAGATTTTCACCTGTTCCCATGCCAGTATGCCCAAGGTGTTTTCTCTGCAAGGCAGATGACATTCATATGTTTTTTGACTGCGCAAATTTAGGTTTATTTTGGAGAAATGTGGGGGTCACCTTGACAGCTGTTTTCCGAATACAAATTGAGATCGATCTCCATCTGGTGGTTTTTGGTGTAAACAACTACGTAAAGAGAGACTCCCTCAGATCCACATTGGTTTATTACTCTACCTTGTGATTTTGGCTAGGAGGGAGATTTGTATAAAATGGAAAGATCCCTCCCTCCCAATAGAGAAAGCTGGTTAAAAGCGGCATTCCGCATGGCCTGTTTAGAGCAAGAAGGGACATCCGGAATTGATAACATTTGGTCTCCTCTCCTAAGTTGGGGTCGGCTCCTCCACTTGACAACTTGATAACTTGATATGATATACGGCGTGTCCAATGATTACACCAATCCTCAGAAACGAGAGGAAGGCCGTGGGGCATCAGATAAAAAGCAGTAAGTCGAGGGGCGCCCAGTAATTCACAGGTCGACTTGTTAAAACTGCTTAAGTCTTTGGTGAGATGAGGACAAAAAAATAAAAAAATAAAAATAAAAATAAAAATAACAAAACTTGAGACAATAACAGACATACTTCCATTTTGTATAACAACACTCTCCTTTATTTTTTCATAAATCAAGAGCTTCTTTTAAAGAAACCCTAATAAGACCTATAGGTACAAATGGCAATATTTGGCACGGTGCAACGCAGCAAGACAACTTGCTGCGCTGCGTCAAATGGAGAGGATAGGAACGTGCCATATTCATTTATATGGTGCGCATTCCTGCCCTCTCCCTGCGCTGGCGCACTGAGTGCTGCTTAGCGCCAACGCAGGCACCCTTGCGCCATGTTGCAAGGGGGCTTGTGTTGTAGGCAGGATTGTTTTTGTGCAGGAAGGGGCACCTTCATATACAAAAACAATCCTTAGAGGCATTTGCAACACACCCAGAAAGAGGAAACAACCAGGAAAAATAAATATATTCTCCTTGTTGCGCCTCTGTCTGGAAGGCATACAATTTTGACCCATTCCCAGGTTTCCTACTCTTTGTAAATGTGGGAATGTACCGAAATACATGAGTGGATGGGTGGGAACGCCCACACTCCACACATGTGAATCCTTCCTGGCGCAGAGCAGAACAAGGCAGCGACTTGCACTGCCTTGTGTCACTCCAGATTTACCAAGCCTTGCCCCCTTGCATCACCTTGCGTGACGCAAGGGCAATTCAATCCTTTGATAAACCTGGCCCTAGGTGTTGTAGTAAATCATATGACACGAGTAGCAGACAGTCGCATACACCTCCACCCATGGAGCATCTCAGATAGTCATTTTTCAACTTTATCCAGGAATAAAACAAACATACTGTACAACACAAACCAGCAACAACCACATTCGCTTGCATCTATAGAATGTCCAATGGTCATATAAAAAAGTGAAAAAGCAGATATGAAAAATGTTCCAGACGATCTAGAATGCAGCCGCCAAACTGATTCTCAACCTGCCCAAGAGATCCCATATCACCCAGCACTGGAAAACCTCCACTGGTTCCCGGTCCAGAAGAGATGCCATTTCAAGCTCCTGATCTACACATACAAAGACCTCCAGGACCAGGGACCCGCCTACTTGAACCACTTTCTTCATTTCCACCAAACCCCCAGGAACCTGCGCTCACCTCGCCCTCACACAGATCCCTTGCATATGCCGCTGCCACGCCGAAGGATGCTCCTTCTCACATCTCCCCACCAAAGCCATGAACACCCTCCACCTCCATACCTCAACCTCGCTGACCGACTTCAGGAAGTGGCTCAAGACCTGGCTCTTCGACTGAGACCTGCAGCAAGCGCCTGGATACCCTCTCAGGTGACAAGCAGCGCTCTACAAATACTACTTGATTGATTAATCCCATCTAGAATTTCTGTTTCGCATCAATGACAAGAAATAACTCCTTTATTCTGTTCCTCCAGAGACACAGGACAACAAATATTCCTCGACATTAATAGTATGTCCTTTTCACTTTAAGTAATCAATAATCCATCAAAAAGACAGCACGGTAAGTACTGTTCTGCATAATTCACTCTGGGCAGCAGTACTGGGGCAAACATGAAATCCATTAAAACTTTTATGTTCAAGTGCCCAATAGTGCTCTGATCTACTGTTTGATATACAGTTGCCGAACATCATATAATACAAAAAGATCAATTGATGGACAGAATGCAGAACAATGTCATACATTCTCCCCAGTACAGAGATCTGGGCCTAAATCCATCGTTTTTTTGCTCACCATGTGTTAGAAGCGGGGTCACTGATTCCGACACGGTAGCTTGGCGCGAGGCAGGAAGGCACCTGAAGGCAATGTGTTAAGCACTTGTGCAGCACACACTCACACTGACTCAATAATGCGCAACAATAAAGGGGGACACCACACCAGGCTTTGATGTAAAAACAAGATCCTTTATCTCATTTAAATTAGCAGTTGATGAGGCAGATAATCTTAGGCAACATTTCAATTCATTTAGCTTCATAAAACTAGTGCGTAAATTTCATTCAAGCACATTAGAACAGTAGAACGTTACGCCATTAAAAAGGCAGTAGCAATAACCTCCTAGAAAAGCAGGTAACACTGTAGGTCATAGACTGTAGGTCACAAATATAGACTTCAATGCATTTAGCGACATCCCATTAGCAAGGACTTAGATGCACATTACACTGTAGATGAGGAGGAACCTGTATCAACCTCGGCGCAACCACATTCAGTACAGTGGGTATCGCAAAGCAGGTAGGCCTACAACATAAGAATACTTTAACTCTTGGCAGGTGAACACCCAGGCTCAAGTCATGTAGGTACATTAAATTCATGGGAGGCCGTAATGTAGCTTAATCCCACAACATTGTAAACCATTATCATCAACATTACAGTTCTGGTGAACTTAGCTGCTGCATGTAATCATTGGTGTAACCAGCCTCTATTGCGTAGCTCTCCTTATGCAGGGCACTACTGGTGACCTTTCCTGGGCCCCTGGGCAGCGTCAGGCACACTTTATTGGCAGGCCTCTACTACAGACAGCTCTTCTCGAGGACCCATTCACTATGGCCGAGAGTTCTACGCGGGGGGGGTGGCACCGCGGGACCTGGTCTCCGCGGTGGCAGGAAATTCCCCCAGTCCTCCCCGACTCACCGCATGCACTCGGTATCTTCGGGCAGGCACCCGTAGTTCCGGACGCCTCCTCTCCGGTCAGCCCGCTCCTCTTCTCATGTGGGGCCTCGACCGGGGGAGGCGGATCGACTCACAGGAGGCGGCGACGTCAGGGAGATGTTCCTTCCCCACAAGGGAAGGGTGGCCACATGCTCCCGGGCCCACTCGGAGCCCCGCTGATGCAGCCGGAGTCGGCCCCGGGCCTCCGTAGGCCTCGCGGGCCGAGAGCCAATCCCAGCACGGCTCGCGGGGGCGCGGCCGATGACGCGGCCGGCGCCCTCGTTGCTAGGGGACGCCTTCTTCACGCGGCAGCCTAGCGCGGCCCGGATTCAATTCCCGGCTCCTCTCCTGCGGCGCCTGGGCCGCGACGGTGATCCTGGCCCAGCGCTTCTCTTGACAGGGCACGGAGGGCCGCAGCGGTGAGTTTCGGGGCAGTGCGCTTCTTCTCCCTTGAGCGCGGGGGCCGCGGCGGGGATTATGGCACAGCGCTTCTTCTCCCTTGAGCGCGGGGGCCGCGGCGATGATTATGGCACAGCGCTTCTTCTCCCTTGAGCGCGGGGGCCGCGGCGATGATTATGGCACAGCGCTTCTTCTCCCTTGAGCGCGGGGCCGCGGCGGTGATGGGGGGCACAGCGCTTCTTGGCACACAGCGCTCAGGAGGCACAGCGCTTTACAGCTCACAGCGCTTTTGGGTTACAGGGCACAGCGCTTCTGGATACGGGGCTCAGTGCGTTACCTGGTGATCCCCAGCAGCATGTGCAGGTTGCAGGGTTGTAGTTGCAGTTTCTTGGTTTCAGGCTTGTGGTTTCTGGGTTGCTGTATCGGCACTTGCAGTTGCTTGGTTGCATTAACTTGGGGGAAAAGGGGGTTGAGTTGGTGGGCACAAGAGGCAGGTAGGTGCCCTGCAGACACACTGAAGGTGGTTCCCTGGGTCCCCTCACGCTGGGCAAGGTCAGTAAGGTGGAAGGCGTTCCTCATCTAGCTTAGCAGAGCAGTGCCTAGGCCCAGTCAGTGCCAGTAGTGTAGGTCTCCCCCCTAGGCCCCACAGCCTGTACTCCGGCAGAGGTTCCCCCAGGATCAGTGGTGCCCCAACTAACTATCTGGGTTTCCCTCCAAACCTCTTATACTCCTAGGTCAGGTGACCCTCCTGAAAGGCGGCAAAGCATAACTCCTCCCTGGGCTGGAAGGTTCTAGAAGCTTCCCTCATGTCTGGCTATGAGGCCCAGAGGCGGGGACGGCATGGATACTGTATCATTATGTCCCAGCCTAATCCTGACTACTAGTATGTGTATGCAGAGGCCACTCCGCAGTAGCAGGGGCCTGTGGCAGCCATCTTAATAGGAGAGAGCACCTGCACCTCAGCACTGTTTGGCAGTGGTAAGGCGCCCAGAGACCTAGGTCCAACAAAAATGTAGTGGCAAAAATGAGGCGCAAAGAGAAAAAAACGGGGTAAGACCACCCTAGGGCTGACAGGTCTAACACGCGTCCCCCCCAGCCGAAAGTGGGGAGAGCTTCCCAACCTCTAGGGAGTTCTCATCGCTAAGGCGGAAAAACCGGGAGAGACCGTCAGCGTTGGCGTGGTCTACACCGGGTCGATGTTCCACCCGAAAGTCCATCCCCTGGAGGGAAATGGACCACCTCAACAATTTGGGGTTTTCGCCTCTCATCTGCATGAGCCAGCGAAGGGGTCGGTGGTCGGTCTGAATAAGGAAGTGAGAGCCAAAGAGGTATGGCCTCAGCTTCTTCAAAGCCCAAACCACAGCGAAGGCTTCTCGCTCTATCGTACTCCACCGCTGTTCCCGGGGGAGTAGCCTTCGAGAAATAAAGGCCACTGGCTGGTCCTGGCCGTCATTGTTAAGTTGAGAGAGCACAGCTCCAATGCCATGCTCAGAGGCGTCTGTCTGCACGATGAATTCTCTTCCAAAGTCTGGAGTCCTAAGCACCGGAGCGGTGCACATCGCGTGCTTCAGAGTGTCGAACGCTTCTTGACAGGCAGCCATCCAGATGACTTTGCGTGGCTGCTTCTTGGATGTCAATTCAGTCAGGGGGGCCACGATGGTCCCATAGCCCTTGACAAACCGGCGGTAGTAACCCGTGAGGCCAAGGAAGGCCCGGACCTCCGTTGGGTTTTGGGGGGCTCCCAGGCCAAGATGGTCTCGATTTTGGCCTGGAGGGGTTGCACCTTACCCCCGCCCACCAGGTGTCCCAGGTAGACGACAGATCCCTGTCCAATCTGGCACTTGCTGGCCTTGATGGTCAGCCCAGCCCGCAGTAGGGCCTGCAGCACCTCCTGGAGATGCTCCAGATGGTCCTCCCAGCTGCTGCTGAAGACAGCTATGTCATCCAGGTAGGCAGCAGAGAAGGCCTCTAGGCCAGACAGTACCTGGTTAACCAACCGCTGGAAAATGGCCGGAGCATTTTTCAGCCCGAAGGGGATCACCCGAAATTGAAAGTGGCCCTCGGAGGTGGAGAACGCAGTCTTCTCCTTTGCTCCGTCCGCCATGGCAATCTGCCAATATCCTGACGTCAGGTCGATGGTACTCAGATACCGAGCTGCTCCCAGCCGGTCAATGAGCTCATCCGCCCGAGGGATCGGGTGAGCATCAGTCTTGGTCACGGAGTTCAGATCACAGTAGTCCACACAGAACCGAAGTTCTGGTGTGGTGCCCGGTGGGGCCGCTTTCGGCACCAACACCACCGGACTAGCCCAAGGGCTGCTGGAAGGCTCAATCACCCCCAGCTCCAACATCTTGGTCACCTCACTCTGGATGCTGGTTCTGACTTTGTCGGACAGCCGGTAAGACTTGGTTTTTACTGGCGGGCTGTCCCCTGTGTCCACATCATGGGTACACAGGTGCGTGATCCCAGGCGTGAGGGAGAACAACGAGGAGTACTGCTCCAATACCTGGCGGCAGTCCCTCTGTTGCTCAGGGGTCAAGGATGGGGAGAGAACCACTCCCTCCACCGATCCATCGTTCTCTTTGGCCGCCAGAAGGTCCGGAAGAGGCTCGCTCTCTTCCTCTTCACTCCCATCCGTCACCATCAGGAGAGTAAGTTCTGACCGCTCCTGGTGTGGCTTAAGGCGGTTGATGTGGAACACCCTGTGGGGTTGTCGGGGGGTCTTGAGGTCTACTACATAAGTGGTCTGGCCTCTTCTCTCCAAAATTTCGTACGGTCCAGTCCACCGGTCCTGGAGGGCACTAAGCTCTCCGGGCTCCATGACCCACACCTTCTGTCCAGCATCCAACTCCACCGTCCGAGCATTCCGGTCGTACCATTCCTTCATGACGGCTTGACTAGCCTCAAGATTGTCTGAGGCCTCCTTCCACAGCTTGGCCATCTGGCTGCGGAATGCCAGCATGTAGCTGACCACATCACAAGGGAGCTTCTTAGAAGACTTCTCCCACCCCTCCTTCATGAGACTGAGGGGCCCCCTAACGGGGTGGCCATAGAGCAGCTCAAAGGGGCTGAAACCGACCCCTTCTGCGGCACCTCTCGGTAGGAGAAGAGCAGACAGGGTAAGAGGACGTCCCACTTCCGTCTCAAGTCCTCGGGTAGGCTCCGGATCATCCCCTTCAGGGTCTTATTGAAACGCTCCACGAGCCCGTTAGTCTGGGGGTGGTAAGGAGTGGAGAACCTGTAGGTCACTCCACACTCCTTCCACATGGCCTGCATGTAGGCCGACATGAAATTCGTGCCCCTATCTGACACCACGACCTTGGGGAATCCCACTCGGGTAAAAATCCCCATCAAGGCCCGCGCCACCACAGGTGCAGTGATGGTCCTCAGAGGGATTGCCTCCGGGTACCGGGTGGCGTGGTCCACCAACACCAAGATGAACCGATGTCCCGAAGAAGTCGGCGGGTCCATTGGCCCGACAATATCAATTCCTACCCGCTCAAAAGGGGTACCGACAACCGGGAGCGGTTCCAGAGGGACCTTCAACTTAGTCCCCGTCTTGCCACTCGCCTGACAAGTCATACAGGTCTTACAGAAGGTGTCAGAGGTAACTCTCATCCTGGGCCAATAAAAATGTGGGACTAATCGAGCAAACGTCTTGTCCTGGCCCAGGTGTCCTGCCAGTGGTATCTCATGTGCCAATTCCAGCAGGAAGGCTCGGTAGCATTGGGGGACCACTAAGGCCCTCGATGACCCATGCACCGGAGCCTTAGGCTCACTGTAGAGGAGACCATCCTCCCAGTAGACATGGTAATTACTGGTCTCTTTACCAGTTGCTTGGGCTTCGGCCTGCTGCCGCATGCCTTCAAGCGTTGGGCACTCTCTCTGCGCCCGACAGAATTCCTCCCGGGTAGGCCCTCCTTCCACCTGCCACTCTGCAGGGGTCGGCAAGTCCCCCACGGGAACAACATCCACCTCAGCGGACTCCGGGGTCACCTCCGCGGGCTCCCCATCCATCTCGCCGGGTGCATCCACAAGGATATCTTCTTGTCCAGCAGTGGGCTGGGCCGTTGTTTCAGGCTCCAACCCGGGTTGAGTTCCTTGCCGGGCAGCCATGGACCGCGTGACCACGCAAGTCCACCCTGGTAATCCCAGCATCTCAGCGTGGGCGTTGAACTCCACCTCCTTCCAGGCAGTATGTTCCAAGTCGTTTCCGAGCAGACAATCAACTGGCATGGCAGGGCTCACCGCAACTCTCAACAGGCCTGAGACTCCTCCCCACTCAAAGGGAACTTGGGCCACGGGGTAATGACCCAGGCTATTATCAGCCATAACAACCGGGTGGAATACCTCAGGAATCACCTGCTCTGGGGACACCAGTTGACGCCTTACCATCGTCATGCTGGCACCTGTGTCCCTCAGAGCCTCCACCTCCTCCCCATTCACCAGGACCCTCTGCCGATACTTGGCAGTGTTCGAGGGTACCTGAACCCGTGGGATGATCTCTCTATCCCCCAGGGAAACTAAGGTCAAGCCTGTCCACTCACCCCCCCCTACCTAGGGACAACTCCTCCCCAAGCGCTACACTGGCCACCCCGGGGCTCTTACCTCCTGTGGGGGCTGGGGTCCTCTTGCGACACTGGGGATCCCCCTTGTAGTGTCCAACCTCCCCGCACTCGTAGCACCGGACAGTTCTGGGCTGCTGACTCCTGTCAGGGTAAGTGGGTTTCTGGAATCCAGATTGGGGTGGGGAACCTACCCCTCTCCCATGCGGTCTATTTTGGGGGCCTTTAAAGAACTCCTTCTTTTTATCTCCCCCCTCTCTCTTCTGGGGAAAACCCTGTCCACCTTTCGGGGGGTCTCCCCCGGATCCCTTGTGGGACACCCGAGTGCTAACCCAGGTATCCGCCTCCTCCGCAAGTTCCCGAGGATCGGTCAGCTTGCGGTCCACCAAGTGTTGGCGCAGCTCTGGAAAACTTTTATCTAGAAGGTGCTCCCTTAAAACCAGATTGTACAGCCCTTCATAGTCACTCACTTTGCTGCCACGCACCCAACCCTCCAATGCCTTACGGGCATAATCAAAAAAATCCACCCAGTTCTGTGTGGGAAGCTTGTGGCTGTTGCAGAACTTTTGGCGATACTTTTCTGGGGTGAGGCCAAACTTTTTAAGCAGGGCCTCCTTCATGACAGGGTAATTTGTCTGATCACCTTTGTCTAAAGTCAAGAGTGTGTCCCTTGCCAACGGAGGTATGTACTTGTACAGGCCTCCCCCCCAGTACTTCTCAGGCACCCCATGGGCCACCAAAGACACCTCATATGCCGCCAACCACTTATCAATGTCATCCCCTACACTGAAACTGGCCATCACCTCCTTAGGTAGGTAAAACTTAGGCTCTCGTGGAACCTCAGCGGGTACGCTGCCACCATTCAAGTTGCCCTGCGTCCCCATCTGCAATGCTCGGAGCTCTAGTTCTTTCAGGCTAAGCTCATGTACAAGCTTCCTTTCTTCCATGGCTAGCCTTGCCTGTTCTCGCTCCTTGTCCATCCTAGCAAGTTCTAACTTCGATTGCCTCTCCTCCCTCCTGTCCTCAAATTCCTCTGCAGATAAACTCCCCCCTGACGCACTACTGCCTGCCCTGGAACGTCTTCCTGGCAACACATTCTCGCTAACGTCAATGCGCAGTAGGTCCAGTTCTCCTGGGTCGTCTGTCTCCCCCTGCTCCTCGTCCCCTCTTCCCCCCGGGTGGGCCATTACCCATGCCCTCAAAGCTTTCTGAAGCTCCTCTCTCCTGGCGCCTCGCTTGACGGACACCCCCTTCTCTAGACAGAACTCCTTGAGCTGCGCCACCGTATACCTTTCTAGGTTGGCCAACTCAAACTCCATCCTGCTAGGTGGGGCCCCAGACAGTTTAGAAAAAGGATACTAGGACGTAGGTAGCAGGTCTAACACAGGAGTGTATACAATCAGGCAATCACAGAAGAATTCTTAACACTTGCATTTAAATAGGTGTCCAATTGCGGCGCACACTGAATCCCTGTAGGGTGCTGCACAAGTCCTTATCCCACCGCTGAACACCAATGTTAGAACCGGGGTCACCGATTCCGACACAGTAGCTTGGCGCGAGGCAGGAAGGCACCCGAAGGCAATGTGTTAAGCACTTGTGCAGCACACACTCACACTGACTCAATAATGCGCAACAATAAAGGGGGACACCACACCAGGCTTTGATGTAAAAACAAGATCCTTTATCTCATTTAAATTAGCAGTTGATGAGGCAGATAATCTTAGGCAACATTTCAATTCATTTAGCTTCATAAAACTAGTGCGTAAATTTCATTCAAGCACATTAGAACAGTAGAACGTTACGCCATTAAAAAGGCAGTAGCAATAACCTCCTAGAAGAGCAGGTAACACTGTAGGTCATAGACTGTAGGTCACAAACATAGACTTCATTGCATTTAGCGACATCCCATTAGCAAGGACTTAGATGCACATTACACTGTAGATGAGGAGGAACCTGTATCAACCTAGGCGCCACCACATTCAGTACAGTGGGTGTCGCAAAGCAGGTAGGCCTACAACATAAGAATACTTTAACTCTTGGCAGGTGAACACCCAGGCTCAAGTCATGTAGGTACATTAAATTCATGGGAGGCCGTAATGTAGCTTAATCCCACAACATTGTAAACCATTATCATCAACATTACAGTTCTGGTGAACTTAGCTGCTGCATGTAATCATTGGTGTAACCAGCCTCTATTGCGTAGCTCTCCTTATGCAGGGCACTACTGGTGACCTTTCCTGGGCCACTGGGCAGCGTCAGGCACACTTTATTGGCAGGCCTCTACTACAGACAGCTCTTCTCGAGGACCAATTTGCTATGGCCGAGAGTTCTACGCGGGGGGTGGCGCCGCGGGAGCTGGTCTCCGCGGTGGCAGGAAATTCCCCCAGTCCTCCCCGACTCACCGCATGCACTCGGTATCTTCGGGCAGGCACCCGTAGTTCCGGACGCCTCCTCTCCGGTCAGCCCGCTCCTCTTCTCATGTGGGGCTTCGACCGGGGGAGGCGGATCGACTCACAGGAGGCGGCGACGTCAGGGAGATGTTCCTTCCCCACAAGGGAAGGGTGGCCAGATGCTCCCGGGCCCACTCGGAGCCCCGCTGATGCAGCCGGAGTCGGCCCCGGGCCTCCGTAGGCCTCGCGGGCCGAGAGCCAATCCCAGCGCGGCTCGCGGGGGCGCGGCCGATGACGCGGCCGGCGCCCTCGTTGCTAGGGGACGCCTTCTTCACGCGGCGGCCTAGTGCGGCCCGGATTCAATTCCTGGCTCCTCTCCTGCGACGCCTGGGCCGCGACGGTGATCCTGGCCCAGCGCTTCTCTTGACAGGGCACGGAGGGCCGCAGCGGTGAGTTTCGGGGCAGTGCGCTTCTTCTCCCTTGAGCGCGGGGGCCGCGGCGGGGATTATGGCACAGCGCTTCTTCTCCCTTGAGCGCGGGGGCCGCGGCGGTGACGGGGGCACAGCGCTTCTTGGCACACAGCGCTCAGGAGGCACAGCGCTTTACAGCTCACAGCGCTTTACAGCTCACAGCGCTTTTGGGTTACAGGGCACAGCGCTTCTGGATACGGGGCTCAGTGCGTTACCTGGTGATCCCCAGCAGCATGTGCAGGTTGCAGGGTTGTAGTTGCAGTTTCTTGGTTTCAGGCTTGGGGTTTCTGTGTTGCTGTATCGGCACTTGCAGTTGCTTGGTTGCATTAACTTGGGGGAAATGGGGGTTGAGTTGGTGGGCACAAGAGGCAGGTAGGTGCCCTGCAGACACACTGAAGGTGGTTCCCTGGGTCCCCTCACGCTGGGCAAGGTCAGTAAGGTGGAAGGCGTTCCTCATCTAGCTTAGCAGCGCAGTGCCTAGGCCCAGTCAGTGCCAGTAGTGTAGGTCTCCCCCCTAGGCCCAACAGCCTGTACTCCGGCAGAGGTTCCCCCAGGATCAGTGGTGCCCCAACTAACTATCTGGGTTTCCCTCCAAACCTCTTATACTCCTAGGTCAGGTGACCCTCCTGAAAGGCGGCAAAGCATAACTCCTCCCTGGGCTGGAAGGTTCTAGAAGCTTCCCTCATGTCTGGCTATGAGGCCCAGAGGCGGGGACGGCATGGATACTGTATCATTATGTCCCAGCCTAATCCTGACTACTAGTATGTGTATGCAGAGGCCACTCCGCAGTAGCAGGGGCCTGTGGCAGCCATCTTAATAGGAGAGAGCACCTGCACCTCAGCACTGTTTGGTAGTGGTAAGGCGCCCAGAGACCTAGGTCCAACAAAAATGTAGTGGCAAAAATGAGGCGCAAAGAGAAAAAAACGGGGTAAGACCACCCTAGGGCTGACAGGTCTAACACCATGCCATTCCAGTTTGGACCCAGCCATATGCAAATCAGTCTTGACCCTGCACCCAATGGGAACAGTCCAGCCCAAACTGCCAGGCCAGGTCCTCCCTGGACTGGAAACAAACATCCTAGGACCGGTTTCGGGGTTTCATCCCTCATCAGCCAGTATAGCTTGACTCCAGTGGCATGGTATGGTATGCCCAGACGTGGGTCCCTTGCTCACTGTGCCACTGGATTCAAGCTAGCCTGGCTGATGAAGGGTAATACCCAGAAACCGGTCCCAGGATGCTTGCTTCCGGTCCAGGGAGAACCTGGCTTGGCAATTCGGTCTGGACTGTTCCCATGAGGCACAGGGTCAAGACTGATTTGCATATGGCTGGGTCTAAACTGGGGTGGCATGGTGAGCAAAAGAACGATGGATTTAACCCAGATCTCTTGACTGGGCTTGAATGTATGATTTATTCAGCATTCCGCCCATCATTTGTTTGCGTAGCACTTTTCACCCTAAGTGGGATGGGTATGCCCAGACGTGGGTCCCTTGCTCACTGTGCCACTGGATTCAAGCTAGCCTGGCTGATGAAGGGTAATACCCAGAAACCGGTCCCAGGATGCTTGTTTCCGGTCCAGGAGGACCTGGCTTGGCAATTCGGTCTGGACTGTTCCCATGAGGCACAGGGTCAAGACTTATTTGCATATGGCTGGGTCTAAACTGGGGTGGCATGGTGAGCAAAAGAACGATGGATTTAACCCAGATCTCTTGACTGGGGGTGAATGTATGATTTATTCAGCATTCCGTCCATCATTTGTTTGCGTAGCGAATATCATATAATATGCCCACTTGACTTGGCCCTAGTCTCTAAAGGCTGAGCAGACGTCCTGGTAAACAGGGAAACTAATTAAAGTAATCACAGCTTACATGGTAACCATCCAGTTAAGACACCGCATGCCAACCTTTCGTGAGCTATGGCCTTCATCAGGAGCTCAGAACACCGAAACGTTGCACTGGAAATCCAATCCCGTTTATACACTGCCCTACTGCCATTAAGTGGCTTCAATAATTGTCTAATTCAAGACACTTGAATCTGAATTTTAAAAAACATTCTTCTTAAGGTTAGCACAAAGCAGCCGTCTGTAGTAAGATAGTAATGGCACCAGGACACAACTATCTTATTAGTTATATGATATATAATCCAACACCCAAAGAAAACGGCAAAGCACAAACAGTAAGGAAAAGAAGAGAAAGAAAACCTTCCTCATGGAGGGAGAAACAATTCATTAAAATGCAATCTGCATCAAGTCAGCCATATTTAAATATACTCGAACCCTACATAGCATTGTGCTACATCAGCCCGATACCTTCATGATGAACCACCACCTTCTAACAAGGGAAACATAAGTCTAAATACATATAGTGAAAGTACCAGCGCTACGCTCTAAGCCTCCATATATTGAAATAGGGTCATAAAAACAGAAAAACTTCACACTGGTAGAAGAAACAATTGGTTTGTTACAAGACAATCTACACCCAAACACCATATCTGAGTACCCTTATCTTAAATATGTCGAACGCCGACCATAACTGGCTCGAACGCTACATAACATCTTGTTACAACAAACTGATATTAGTGTCATGCGCCACCTCAGTTGGCTTCAAATATGTTGAAAAAATAAAGATAAGTCCAATTGTAGGTGGTAAAAGAACCACCACCTATATGTGTTACACCTGCTTATCATGCAATGTAGTTGTGGTAACACCCACATGGTAACACCCACACAGTAACATGTGGTAACATCCACATGGTAACACCCACACGGTAACACTCATGTGGCAGCACCCAAGTGGTAACACTCACACGGTAGCACCCATGCGGTAACATCAATGCGGTAACACTCTCTTCAGCAATGCAAACATCTTCCCTCAAGTGTCTAGGATACAACCGCACAAGTGGTAACATAACATCTTTAGGCTCTTATTCATGGGGATTTGGCATAGGGCAGCGCAGCAAGTCTTCTGCTGCGCTGCCCCACACCAAAGTGAAAGGGCAGGAATGCACGGTATTTACCCAATACTGTGCATTCCTGTCATTTCTGCCTGCGCTGCCGCTGTTTCGGTAGCCTAGAGCCAACATAGGATGGTGTAAGAGTGCCTCCGTTGCAGGCAGTATTGTTTTTGTGCAGGAAGGGGCAGCTTCCCGCACAAAACAATCTATAGAGGTGTCAGAATGCAGTGCACATGGAAAGAGGAAAAAACGTGGAGAAATGAAGATATTTCTCCTGGTTGCTCCTCAGCTCGGGAGGCGTAGGCTTTTGACACATTCCCAGGTTTACATGATCTTGTAAATCTGGGGCAGCGTTAAACTCCATGGGTGTTGCATGGGAAAATGTACCGCAATGCCCATGGAACGCCTCCCCGACACAGAGTAAGACGTGCAGCACTTTGAGCTGCGTTGCCTTACTCCATATCTATGAGGCCATTCAAAGCCTCGCAGGGTGGCTTTGCGTGGCCTCATCATAGATATGATTTGTCACCAAAAGTGAGGCTCCAGCGGCGCAGGGGGTTAATAAATAAGCCCCACAGTGTATGAAGTTGAGATGACAGAAACGTATTCAAACCCTTCAGAGCACAAAAAGGCTATTGCCACCTTCACTAGTGCTAGGCAACACCTCATCCTGAGTGTGAATCGTGACAGCAGGGCCTCGGCAGCTGACCAGAAACCCCAGCTCTGTGCTGGACGGGAAGCAATATGGTGTAACATATAATCCATCTGAGCGCCATAAAATAAGGTAATAATAACGGTTATTCACAGTGCTTAGAAATAGCCAATGCCGTGGTATGAAGAGCCAGATAAAAATAAATGTCCAATTATTTGTGGATGGGGAAGACAGTGCACAACTTATTCATGGCAAAGACCCCGGAAGCTGTGTCTTATCATCACTGAATAGTGAAATCACGTCTTCATGTCATGGTGCACGCATGCCGATTATTATATGTCAGTAAGAACAGCAGGGGCTTGTGAGGCCAGCGTGTTAACAAGCAGTGCTTGTTTACTCTGTCTAGAGTCTTAACATCATTAAAGTCTGAGCCTCTGACATCACAAGACTTTCCTGAAGAAGAGCAGCTCTGCTAGGCGCACTGCTGTGTTCCTGCATTCACCCTTTATTTACATGTTCCTGCATTCAATGAGTTTGTTTCTACAAGCAGACTCTGACACACACGTGTGTTTGTGTGTTCTATCAAAGAGTCAGAATACAAAGCAGCGCACATCTATGTTGGTCAGTTTGTTAAAATATTATCACTATGGGAAGTGGTTACAGGTGCTGCTGGTGTTGTACCTGTTCTGTGCACGGCTGCTGCTGGTCTTGTACCTGTTATGTGCACTGCTGCTACTGGTCCTGTACCTGTTCTGTGTATGACTGCTGCTGCTGTTGTACCTGTTATGTGCACTGCTGCTGCTGGTCTTGTACCTGTTCTGTGCACTGCTGCTGCTGCTGTTGTACCTGTCATGTGCACTGCTGCTGCTGGTCTTGTACCTGTTCTGTGCACTGCTGCTGCTGGTTTGTACCTGTTCTGTGCATGACCGCTGATGCTGTTGTACCTGTTCTGTGTACAGCTGCTGCTGGTCTTGTACCTGTTATGTGCACTAGTGTTGCTGGTCTTGTACCTGTTATGTGCACTGCTGCTGCTGCTCTTGTACCTGTTCTGAGCACGGCTCCTGCTGGTCTTGTACCTGTTATGTGCATTGCTGCTGCTGATGTACATGTTCTGTGCACTGCTACTGCTGGTGCTGTACCTGTTCTGTGCACTGCTGCTACTGGTCTTGTACCTGTTCTGTGTATGACTGCTGCTGCTGTTGTACCTGTTATGTGCACTGCTGCTGCTGGTCTTGTACCTGTTCTGTGCACTGCTGCTGCTGCTGTTGTACCTGTCATGTGCACTGCTGCTGCTGGTCTTGTACCTGTTCTGTGCACTGCTGCTGCTGGTTTGTACCTGTTCTGTGCATGACTGCTGATGCTGTTGTACCTGTTCTGTGTACAGCTGCTGCTGGTCTTGTACCTGTTATGTGCACTAGTGTTGCTGGTCTTGTACCTGTTATGTGCACTGCTGCTGCTGCTCTTGTACCTGTTCTGAGCACGGCTCCTGCTGGTCTTGTACCTGTTATGTGCATTGCTGCTGCTGATGTACATGTTCTGTGCACTGCTACTGCTGGTGCTGTACCTGTTCTGTGCACTGCTGCTGGTTTTGTACCTGTTCTGTTAACTGCTGCTGCTGGTCTTGTACCTGTTATGTGCACTGCTGCTGCTGCTCTTGTACCTGTTCTGTGCACGGCTCCTGCTGGTCTTGTACCTGTTATGTGCATTGCTGCTGCTGATGTACATGTTCTGTGGACTGCTACTGCTGGTGTTGTACCTGTTGTGTGCACTGCTGCTACTGGTCTTGTACCTGTTCTGTGTATGACTGCTGCTGCTGGTGTACCTGTTATGTGCGCTGCTGCTGGTCTTGTACTTGTCCTGTGCACTGCTGCTGCTGCTGTTGTACCTGTTCTGTGCACTGCTGCTGCTGCTGTTGTACCTGTTATGTGCACTGCTGCTGCTGGTCTTGTACCTGTTCTGTGCACTGCTGCTGGTGGTTTGAACCTGTTCTGTGCATGACTGCTGCTGCTGTTGTACCTGTTCTGTGCACAGCTGCTGCTGGTATTGTACCTGTTATGTGCACTAGTGTTGCTGGTCTTGTACCTGTTATGTGCACTGCTGCTGCTGCTCTTGTACCTGTTCTGTGCACGGCTCATGCTGGTCTTGTACCTGTTATGTGCATTGCTGCTGCTTATGTACATGTTCTGTGCACTGCTACTGCTGGTGCTGTACCTGTTGTGTGCACTGCTGATGCTGGTTTTGTACCTGTTCTGTTAACTGCTGCTGCTGGTCTTGTACCTGTTATGTGCACTGCTGCTGCTGGTTTTGTACCTGTTATGTGCACTGCTGCTGCTGGTTTTGTACCTGTTCTGTGCATGACTGCTGCTGCTGTTGTACCTGTTCTGTACACAGCTGCTGCTGGTCTTGTACCTGTTATGTGCACTAGTGTTGCTGGTCTTGTACCTGTTATGTGCATTGCTGCTGCTGATGTACATGTTCTGTTAACTGCTCCTGCTGGTGTTGTACCTGTTGTATGCACTGCTGATGCTGGTTTTGTACCTGTTCTGTTAACTGCTGCTGCTGGTGTTGTACCTGTTGAGTGCACTGCTGCTGCTGATCTTGTGCCTGCTGTGTTCACGGCTGCTGTTGGTCTTGTACCTGTTCTGTGTACTGCTGCTGCTGGTTTTGCACCTGTTCTGTGCACGGCTGCTGCTGGTGTTGTACCTGTTATGTGCACTGCTGCTGCTGGTTTTGTACCTGTTCTGTGCACTGCTGCTGCTGGTGTTGTACCTGTTCTGTGCACTGCTGCTGCTGGTTTTGTACCTTTTCTGTGCATTGCTGCTGCTGGTCTTTTACCTGTTCTGTGCATTGCTGCTGCTGGTCTTGTACCTGTTATGTCCACGGCTGCTGCTGGTCTTGTACCTGTTCTGTGCATTGCTGCTGCTGGTGTTGTACCTGTTCTGTGCACTGCTGCTGCTGGTTTTGTACCTGTTCTCTGCACGGCTGCTGCTGGTCTTGTACCTGTTATGTGCATGGCTGCTGCTGGTCTTGTACCTGTAATGTCCACGGCTGCTGCTGGTCTTGTACCTGTTCTGTGCACTGCTGCTGCTGGTGTTGTACCTGTTCTGTGCACTGCTGCTGCTGGTGTTGTACCTGTTCTGTGCACTGCTGCTGCTGGTTTTGTACCTGTTCTGTGCACTTCTGCAGCTGGTTTTGTACCTGTTCTGTGCACTGCTGCAGCTGGTGCTGTACCTGTTCTTTGCACTGCTGGTGTTGTACCTGTTCTGTGCACTGCTGCTGCTGGTGTTGTGCCTGCTCTGTTCACTGCTGCTGCTGGTGTTGTACCTGTCCTCTGCACACAACTGCTGCTGGTTTATTACCTGTTCTTTGCACTGCTGCTGCTGGTGTTGTACCTCTTTTGTACACGGCTGCTGCTGGTGTTGTATATATTCTCTGCACATAACTGCTGCTGTTGTTGTACCTATTCTCTGCATGGCTGATGCTGGTCATGTACCTGTTATGTCCACTGCTGCTGCTGGTCTTCTACCTGTTCTCTGCACACAACTGCTGCTGGTCTTGTACCTATTGTGTTCACTGCTGCTGATGGTGTTATACCTGTTCTGTGCACTGAAACTGATGGTGCTGTACCTGTTCTCTGCACACAACTGCTGCTGGTTTTGTACCTGTTCTATGCACTGCTGCTGCTGGTGTTGTACCTGTTCTGTGGATGGCTGATGCCGGTCTTGTACCTATTCTCTGCACACAACTGCTGCTGGTTTTGTACCTGTTCTGTGCACTGCTGCTGCTGGTGTTGTACCTGTTCTGTACACTGCTGCTGCTGGTCTTGTAACTGTTCTCTGCACACAACTGCTGCTGGTTTTGTACCTGTTCTGTGCATTGCTGCTGCTGGTGTTGTACCTGTTCTGTGCATGGCTAATGCCGGTCTTGTACCTGTTCTCTGCACACAACTGCTGCTGGTTTTGTACCTGTTTTGTGCACTGCTGCTGCTGGTCTTGTACCTGTTCTGTGCACTGCTGCTGCTGGTTTTGTGCCTGTTCTCTGCATACAGCTGCTGCTAGTATTGTACCTCTTCTGTTCACTGATTGCAGCTGCTGGTGTACCTGTTCTATTTACTGTTGCTGCTGGTGTTGTACATGTTCTTTGCACTGCTGCTACTGGTCTTGTTCCTGTTGTGTGCATTGCTGCTGCTGATCTTGTGCCTGCTGTGTTCACGGCTGCTGTTGGTCTTGTACCTGTTCTGTGTACTGCTGCTGCTGGTTTTGTACCTGTTCTGTGCACGGCTGCTGCTGGTGTTGTACCTGTTCTGTGCACTGCTGCTGCTGGTGTTTTACCTGTTCTGTGCACTGCTGCTGCTGGTGTTGTACCTGTTCTGTGCACTGCTGCTGCTGGTGTTGTACCTGGTGTGTTCCCTGCTGCTGCTGGTGTTGTACCTGTTGTGTTCACTGCTGCTGCTGTTGTACCTGTTCTCTGCACTGCTGCTGCTGCTAGTCTTGTACCTGCTGTGTTTACTGGTGCTGCTGGTGTTGTGCCTGTTCTGTGCACTGCTGCTGCTGGTGTTGTACCTGATGTCTGCACACTGCTGCTGCACCTGGTGTGTTCACTGGTGCTGCTGGTGTTGTACCTGTTCTGTGCACTGCTGCTGCTGGTGTTGTACCTGTTCTCTGCACTGCTGCTGCTGCACCTGGTGTGTTCACTGGTGCTGCTGGTGTTGTACCTGTTCTGTGCACTGCTACTGCTGGTATTGTACCTGCTGTCTGCACACTGCTGCTGCTGGTGTTGCACCTGGTGTGTTCACTGCTGCTGCTGGTGTTGTACCTGTTCTGCACACTGTTGTTGCTGGTGCTGTTCCTGCTGTGTTCACTGGTGCTGCTGGAGTTGTACCTGTTCTGTGCTCTGCAGCTGCTGGTGTTGTACCTGCTGTGTTCACTGCTGTTGCTGGTGCTGTTCCTGCTGTGTTCACTGGTGCTGCTGGTGTTGTACCTGTTCTCTGCACTGCTGCTGCTGGTGTGGTACCTGCTGTCTGCACACTGCTGCTGCTGGTGTTGCACCTGGTGTGTTCACTGGTGCTGCTGGTGTTGCGCCTGTTCTGTGCACTGCTGCTGCTGGTGTTGTACCTGCTGTCTGCACACTATTGTTGCTGGTGTTGCACCTGGTGTGTTCACTGGTGCTGCTGGTGTTGTCCCTGTTCTGCACACTGCTGTTGCTGGTGCTGTTCCTGTTGTGTTCACTGTTGCTGCTGGTGTTGTACCTGTTGTGTTCACGGCTGCTGCTGGTTTTGTACCTGTTCTGTGCACGGCTGCTGCTGGTGTTGTACCTGTTCTGTGCACTGCTGCTGCTGGTGTTTTACCTGTTCTGTGCACTGCTGCTGCTGGTGTTGTACCTGTTCTGTGCACTGCTGCTGCTGGTGTTGTACCTGGTGTGTTCCCTGCTGCTGCTGGTGTTGTACCTGTTGTGTTCACTGCTGCTGCTGTTGTACCTGTTCTCTGCACTGCTGCTGCTGCTAGTCTTGTACCTGCTGTGTTTACTGGTGCTGCTGGTGTTGTGCCTGTTCTGTGCACTGCTGCTGCTGGTGTTGTACCTGATGTCTGCACACTGCTGCTGCACCCGGTGTGTTCACTGGTGCTGCTGGTGTTGTACCTGTTCTGTGCACTGCTGCTGCTGGTGTTGTACCTGTTCTCTGCACTGCTGCTGCTGCACCTGGTGTGTTCACTGGTGCTGCTGGTGTTGTACCTGTTCTGTGCACTGCTACTGCTGGTATTGTACCTGCTGTCTGCACACTGCTGCTGCTGGTGTTGCACCTGGTGTGTTCACTGCTGCTGCTGGTGTTGTACCTGTTCTGCACACTGTTGTTGCTGGTGCTGTTCCTGCTGTGTTCACTGGTGCTGCTGGAGTTGTACCTGTTCTGTGCTCTGCAGCTGCTGGTGTTGTACCTGCTGTGTTCACTGCTGTTGCTGGTGCTGTTCCTGCTGTGTTCACTGGTGCTGCTGGTGTTGTACCTGTTCTCTGCACTGCTGCTGCTGGTGTGGTACCTGCTGTCTGCACACTGCTGCTGCTGGTGTTGCACCTGGTGTGTTCACTGGTGCTGCTGGTGTTGCGCCTGTTCTGTGCACTGCTGCTGCTGGTGTTGTACCTGCTGTCTGCACACTATTGCTGCTGGTGTTGCACCTGGTGTGTTCACTGGTGCTGCTGGTGTTGTCCCTGTTCTGCACACTGCTGTTGCTGGTGCTGTTCCTGTTGTGTTCACTGTTGCTGCTGGTGTTGTACCTGTTGTGTTCACTCCTGCTGGTGTTGTACCTGTTCTCTGCACAGCTGCTGCTGGTGTTGTACCTGTTCCGTTCACTGCTGCTGCTGGTGTTGTACCTGTTGTGTTCACTGCTGCTGGTGTTGTATCTGTTCTCTGCACGGCTGCTGCTGTTCTTGTACCTGTTATGTGCATTGCTGCTGCTGATGTACATGTTCTGTGCACTGCTGCTTCTGGTGTTGTACCTGTTGTGTGCACTGCTGATGCTGGTTTTGTACCTGTTCTGTTAACTGCTGTTGCTGGTGTTGTACCTGTTGTGTTCACTGCTGCTGGTGTTGTACCTGTTCTCTGCACGGCTGCTGCTGGTCTTGTACCTGTTATGTGCATTGCTGCTGCTGATGTACATGTTCTGTGCACTGCTGCTGCTGGTCTTGTACCTGTCATGTGCACTGCTGCTGCTGGTTTTGTACCTGTTCTGTGTACTGCTGCTGCTGGTGTTGCGCCTGCTCTGTTCACTGCTGCTGCTGCTGGTGTTGTACCTGTTCTGCACACTGCTGTTGCTGGTGCTGTTCCTGCTGTGTTCACTGTTGCTGCTGGTGTTGTACCTGTTGTGTTCACTGCTGCTGGTGTTGCACCTGTTCTCTGCACAGCTGCTGCTGGTGTTGTACCTGTTGTGTTCACTGCTGCTGGTGTTGTACCTGTTCTCTGCACAGCTGCTGCTGGTGTTGTACCTGTTCTCTGCACAGCTGCTGCTGGTGTTGTACCTGTCGTGTTCACTCCTACTGGCTCCACATTGCCCCTTCTGAATTTGATAAAATATTGCAGAGTTGTTCCTTTTGCATGAGGGTAGCAGGCAGAAATAATACTTTCTCCCCCAGTTTGAACTTCCTCTTGAATGACAAAGCAGGGCTGTGGCTACAAAAGTGAACAGCTGAGAGGTCCCAGGAACCATGTTACTATGCACTCCCAACACTCTGAGCTCGGGGGTAAGTAGATATTGTTTTCAGCCTAGTATCAAAAAACTTAGGGATCTCATTTCTGAGCGATGCTTATGCAGGACAGCTGCCAAACATATGTATCATGTCGGCCCCTAAGCATTGACATCGTGGACAGCTTATACCCACCGAACCCACCACTGGTTGTGGAATATAAGCCAAAGAGGGTTTTATAATGTTGTGCCAGCAGATTAGCTGATAGCAAAACAGTTAAGGGATTCTAAAAACGAGCAGTATGAGGACCCCAGTTTTTTTTGCCACTTCTCAGATTGTCTCTCAAGATCATCTTGCGAAAGGGAGTTGACTAATCCATAGATTTGACTAATTGTACACTGAGAGCCCCACACTTATAAGTCCACCAATTCTATTTTTGCAAAGCTCCATGGGCCACCACCTTTCCTAGATAGAAAATACCAAATTTGCAAATATTTAAAGAACTCCTTTTGCGTGATCTCAAAATGTGCCCGTAATTCATCAAAGGAGACTATTCCCTCACAAGAATAAAAATCACCAGCCCTCGAGTCTCCCATACAAGCACCCAAGAATCCCAAAATATGTCGGGGAGGATAGGGTTTCTTTGCAGCGGGGTATAGAAAATGTAACAGTCCTTGCCCCAGCTTCTTTCGAAGCAGCGCTCAAATCTTAAAGACTCCAGGGAGAGTCTTGAATCAAACCTTCTCTGTAGTAGCTGGGCTCTACTTGCCGCAGGAGACACCCCCTAGCTTCTTCTCCCAGCAATAAATTTAAAAAAAAAGGTGGGATTCCCCTCCCCTGAGCAGTCCCCCCCCCCCCCCGCGTCCCAACCAAAGTACCCGTATATTGAAGAGACGCCGCCCAATAATAAAGCTTAAGATTCGGATCACCCAACCCCCTCTCTCTAGGAAGTGTCAGAAACTTAATTAAGAGTCCTTCTGGTTCTGCGATATGCCCCAATGAATCTAGTCACCATATCAACAAAAAGTTAAAACCAATGGCTCTCAGACTCAGGTGGAATAGCCCGGAAAAAATATAAAACCTTAGGTAGGAATATCATTTTCACAGTGTTACTGTGACCAATTACAGAGAGAAGCAGATAATCCACCTTTGATAGATCCCTTCTGGCTTTCCCAATGACTGGGCCTAAGTTATTAATTACTATCTGAGCCGCCTCAGCGACTATGTTAACACCCAGATACGCCGCTCTCTCAACCACCCGATTATCACTGAATTGTGCGTATCTATTGATAACCACCTGGGTTTAGTTCTGATTCAAAGAATATCCAGGGGAAACTCCCAAAGGCCAGGGCCTCCCTTTCAATCTCCCTTAATGCTGCCCAGTACTAGGAGTGACTACCGTGACATCATCGGCGTAGGCAAGGACTTTAGTGCCCCAGCCATGATATTGCATGGGTGCTATTGAGGGGTTAAAATCGAGCTTCCAGATTTGGGCTCAATATACAGTGCAAGAAGCAAAGGGCAAAAGAGACACCCTTGCCTTGTGCCCCTTTGAATTTAGATATGCCCAGACTGGCCCCCCATTAGCTGAAGCCTAGCCATGGGCCTAGAATAGACGGCTCTTACAACATCAATATATCCGGGCCCGATTCGGAACCGGCTCATGACTGCCCAAAAATACCTCCAGGAGACCCTATCAAACGCTTTTTCTGCATCTAATAAAATCAAAGCCATAGGGTCCCCCAGAAACTTGGAGTTGTCTCTGTATGTCTGCGAAGGCAAAAAGGCTAGTAAGAAGGGGAACGGGTCTGGGCACCTTTATTGGATTGGGCTGCTGGCCAGTCGGGCCCTTACTCTCTGGAGGGAATGGGGCCTCATGGGAGCTGTAGTATTCTCCTCATGTGTCTTTTTATGTTAAAACGTGCAATAAAAAATAATTTAACAAACACTTTTAGTTCATATTTGATTACCTTTCTCAAAAATTCATATACGGATTACAGTCTAGTAGCAAACAAGAGCAACCTGACTCTACTTTTAAGAAAAGGAGGAAAAGTGTTTCAGTTTGGAAAGGTACGATTTACCACTGCCACTCCAAAGTGAGGAACATATTGAAATAACTAACAAAACAAAATTAATAAAAGACATCAAAAAAATAATAATAATAAAAGCTCATTTGAAATTTAAAAAGCAAAATACATGCATTTAAAACAAACATACTTCCCGCCATACTGTGTTTATTAATATTTAGGTTACATTATATTTTGGAGTCGATATTTGTGTCATTCACCTTCACAGCTTTGCTCAGAAAGGGTCTTTGCCAGTTCCCTTATAGGTCTGCTATGGACGCCCTCCCATATCTAAAGGTTGCCATTGAACAGTCATGTTTTTAAGTGCTTTGATGGACAGCGGGATGTGGTTGCTGTGTAGCAGGGCGTCTATTGGACCAGCAGGTCTTTAGGTGGCGCTGACCTTTGGGAGTGTCTGTCCACTTTAGCATTGTTATTTGGGGATCTATATAGCGCAACAGCTACTCAAGGAGGGTCCCGGCACTTCATAAGCCAGTCTTTTGTGCAACAGCTTCTGTTCTGAGCAGTGTTGTAGGCTATATCTGTGCCTGTATTATGTAGGAAGGAATCGACAACTACTCTGGGGGTATTACATGAAGGTAGGTACCTTACACTGGCATGTGTTTTTACAAAAGTGCTCCTAGGGCTTAAAGTGATGTGAGATATCGTTAGGGAGGGTCTGCACTTCCATAGGAGTCTCTAATCAATGGAACTGCAGTGCAGTATATATTCTAGGCCTGGGCAAAATTTCAATTATGCCAGAGTAATTTAAGTAATTATGCATTGCTCTTGTGATTTACCGAAATTATGCAATTATGCCAGCTTAAGTAATTAAGAGTAATTTGGGGCAAAAATCCTACTGCATGAACAACAAACTAAGGGGCAGATCTACAAGGAAGTGCCGCAGAGTGGCACCGCAAGCCCTTTGGCTGCGCCACGCTGCGGCACTTCCGAAGCACAGGGATGCGACATATTTACAAGAATATGTCGCATCTCTGTGCTTTCCCCTGCGCTGGAGCACAAACTACAGCCATGCGCCGGCGCAGGCACCCTTGCACCATGGTGCAAGGAGGCCTGCGTCGTGGGGAGATTGTTTTTGTGCAGGAAGGGGCACCTTCCTGCACAAAAACAATTGCTACAGGCATTTTCCTCTTTCAATGTGTGCTGTAGAATGCAGCACGCATTGAAAGAGGAAAAAATGAGGAGAAATGAAAACACCTCTAGGGTGGGGTAGCATTCAGACGCATCTCAGGATTTACGATTTCTCGGAAATCTGGAGATGTGTCTTGTTCCATGGGTGTTGCGTGGGAACACCCACATCAACACCCATGGAACGCCCCTTTCACACAAAGTGCTGCGTGTGAAGGGGCCGTATTTACAAGGAGAGGAAAAGTCACGCAGGGTGGCTTTTCCTGTCCTTGTAAATATGGAGGAGCCCCCTGCGCCACCAGTATGTCACGAAAAGTGATGTACTGGTGGCGCAGGGGGCTCGTAAATCTGCCCCCAAAGGAGCGCGAGAGGCTGCGGCTACTGCCGTTCATGTCCTGTAGCATTTAGTGCTATTTTCGTAGCTCAAAATGCATCCTCGGGCCCGTTTTGGAAATTAGTTCTAAATGCTGGATTACGCTACTCATATAATTATGCGTCATTACCAGTAATTACATTAGAGAGAATTACGGCAGTGATGCCCATTCCTAATATATTCCTCATGCCGGTACTGGCTCCCGTGGCATGCCTCAACGCCTTCTGTTTACCCCAGTGTTGTGCGTCATTGCTGTGTGACTCTCTCGTTTATTAGGCTTCTGCAGGTCTCAGTGCGGTTTTAAACAAGCTTTTCTGTTGTTTTATTACCTTTACATATTTCTTCACCTGGACAGGTAGTGCGGTGTGGGTGCTCCTCTGTATGCTGCTTCCTGTCCTGCCGGCCTCTGTAGATGTGTCAGTCATCTCCACATGTTCCTATATGCTCTGGAGAGGGCCTGTCCTCTGCGCGAGCAGACAAGATGGCCGCTGCTTGAGCTGCTCTCCCAGTTGCTTCACTTGGTGTCATTTACTATCAGCAGACAGCAAGTAGGAATAGCTTCTGGGATCTTGCTCACTCCTTTCCATATGAAAAGGTTCATTTAGAAACCGCTTATGCATACAGAACATGTGCTACGGTAGGGCTCTCTCTCATAGCGCTTAGAGACCTGACGGTGATTATGCGCTCTACAAATTACAATTACAGACGGGTCGGCCGGGAGCGCTCCACTAGCGCGACCACATGACACTAACGCTGGCCATGGCTCTCCAGTAGTCAATAATGACCATGTTTATGTTCCTTCTTTCTATCTTCCTTCTCCTTTCATGCCCCATTTAGTTGCTTCCAGGTAGATTCTGTGCCCCATATAAACACTGACAGTTCTTGCAAGTAAAAGGATGGGAAACGTAAATGTTTTGCAGCATCAGCAGCCAGCAGGGTTGTTTCTCAGATTAGACAGATAATACAACTCAGAAACCAGATTACAATTGTAATTGTATTTATATAGCACTTACTACCCTGATGAGAGTAGCACCCTACTCCTGAACACAAAGTGAGAGTGGTGAGAGTGGTGAGAGTGGTGGGAGTGGTGAGAGTGGTGAGAGTGGTGGGAGTGGTGAGAGTGGTGGGAGTGGTGAGAGTGGTGAGAGTGGTGAGAGTGGTGAGAGTAGGGAGTGGTGAGTGGTGAGAGTGGTGAGAGTGGTGAGAGTGGTGGGAGTGCTGAGAGTGGTGAGAGTGGTGAGAGGGTGGGAGGGTGGGAGTGGTGAGAGTGGTGAGAGTGGTGAGAGTGGTGAGAGTGAGTGAGAGCGGGGAGTGGTGAGAGTGGTGAGAGTGGTGGAGAGTGGTGAGAGTGGTGAGAGTGGTGAGAGTGGTGAGAGTGGTGGGAGTGGTGAGAGTGGTAGAGTGGTGAGAGTGGTGAGAGTGGTGAGAGTGGTGAGAGTGGTGGGAGTGGTGAGAGTGGTGAGAGTGGTGGGAGTGCTGAGAGTGGTGGGAGTGGTGAGAGGGTGAGAGTGGGTGAGAGTGGTGGGAGTGCTGGAGAGTGGTGGGAGTGGTGAGAGTGGTGAGAGTGGTGAGAGTGGTGGGAGTGGTGAGAGTGGTGAGAGTGGTGAGAGTGGTGAGAGTGGTGGGAGTGGTGAGAGTGGTGAGAGTGGTGGGAGTGGTGAGAGTGGTGAGAGTGGTGAGAGTGGTGAGAGTGGTGGGAGTGGTGAGAGTGGTGAGAGTGGTGAGAGTGGTGGGAGTGGTGAGAGTGGTGAGAGTGGTGAGAGTGGTGAGAGTGGTGGGAGTGGTGAGAGTGGTGAGAGTGGTGAGAGTGGTGAGAGTGGTGAGAGTGGTGAGAGTGGTGGGAGTGGTGAGAGTGAGTGAGAGTGGTGGGAGTGCTGAGAGTGGTGGGAGTGGTGAGAGTGGTGAGAGTGGTGGAGAGTGGTGGGAGTGCTGAGAGTGGTGGGAGTGGTGAGAGTGGTGAGAGTGGTGAGAGTGGTGAGAGTGGTGGGAGTGCTGAGAGTGGTGGGGAGTGCTGAGAGTGGTGAGAGTGGTGAGAGTGGTGGGAGTGGTGGGAGTGGTGAGAGTGGTGGGAGTGGTGAGAGTGGGTGAGAGTGGTGAGAGTGGTGAGAGTGGTGAGAGTGGTGAGAGTGGTGAGAGTGGTGAGAGAGGGAGAGAGTGGTGGGAGTGGTGAGAGTGGTGAGAGTGGTGGGAGTGGTGAGAGTGGTGAGAGTGGTGGAGAGTGGTGAGAGTGGTGGGAGTGGTGGAGAGTGGTGAGAGTGGTGAGAGTGGTGAGAGTGGTGGGAGTGGTGAGAGTGGTGAGAGTGGTGGGAGTGGGTGAGAGTGGTGAGAGTGGTGAGAGTGGTGAGAGTGGTGGGAGTGCTGAGAGTGGTGGGAGTGGTGAGAGTGGTGAGAGTGGTGAGAGTGGTGGGAGTGCTGGAGAGTGGTGGGAGTGGTGAGAGTGGTGAGAGTGGTGAGAGTGGTGGGAGTGGTGAGAGTGGTAGAGAGTGGTAGAGAGTGGTAGAGAGTGGTGGGAGTGCTGAGAGTGGTGGGAGGTGGTGAGAGTGGTAGGGAGTGGTGAGAGTGGTGAGAGTGGTGAGAGTGGTGGGAGTGGTGGGAGTGGTGAGAGTGTGGTGGGAGTGGTGGGAGTGGTGAGAGTGGTGAGAGTGGTGAGAGAGTGGTGAGAGTGGTGGGAGTGGTGAGAGTGGTGAGAGTGGTGAGAGTGGTGGGAGTGGTGAGAGTGGTGAGAGTGGTGAGAGTGGTGGGAGTGGTGAGAGTGGTGAGAGTGGTGGGAGTGGTGAGAGTGGTGAGAGTGGTGAGAGTGGTGAGAGTGGTGGGAGTGCTGAGAGTGGTGAGAGTGGTGAGAGTGGTGGGAGTGGTGGGAGTGGTGAGAGTGGTGAGAGTGGTGAGAGTGGTGAGAGTGGTGGGAGTGGTGAGAGTGGTGAGAGTGGTGAGAGTGGTGAGAGTGGTGAGAGTGGTGAGAGTGGTGGGAGTGGTGAGAGTGGTGAGAGTGGTGGGAGTGGTGAGAGTGGTGAGAGTGGTGAGAGTGGTGAGAGTGGTGGGAGTGGTGAGAGTGGTGAGAGTGGTGAGAGTGGTGAGAGTGGTGGGAGTGGTGAGAGTGGTGAGAGTGGTGAGAGTGGTGAGAGTGGTGGGAGTGGTGAGAGTGGTGAGAGTGGTGAGAGTGGTGGGAGTGGTGAGAGTGGTGAGAGTGGTGAGAGTGGTGGGAGTGGTGGGAGTGGTGAGAGTGGTGAGAGTGGTGAGAGTGGTGAGAGTGGTGGGAGTGGTGAGAGTGGTGAGAGTGGTGGGAGTGGTGGGAGTGGTGAGAGTGGTGGGAGTGGTGGGAGTGGTGGGAGTGGTGAGAGTGGTGAGAGTGGTGAGAGTGGTGAGAGTGGTGAGAGTGGTGAGAGTGGTGAGAGTGGTGGGAGTGCTGAGAGTGGTGGGAGTGGTGAGAGTGGTGGGAGTGCTGAGAGTGGTGAGAGTGGTGGGAGTGGTGAGAGTGGTGAGAGTGGTGGGAGTGGTGGGAGTGGTGAGAGTGGTGGGAGTTTGTTAGTTGAATGAATCGGATGAAGAATAGATAGAGGAGGGTAGATTTTAAAAAGGATTATTTGGGAGTTCCTAGTGTAAAAGAGGTTTGGGAGGGGTCAGTCAGCATGTTAGTTGGATGAATAGGACAAAGGATGGATAGAGGAGGGAAGAGTTTGGAAAGTGTTATCTGGGAATTCATAGTACTAAAAGAGGTTCACGCTGGATCCCTCAGCTTACACAAGTTGAGAAGATATATCTTTAAGGTTACGCGAATCTTATCTTACAGGCGTTGGTGCCCACGTTTGCCATGGGTGTCTATTGCTGTGTCTGGGATGTTCACAATAATGCCACAGATGCTGACATTATTCTCAGGATAATCACCATATGTCAGGGCCACCATTATGAATTAAAAGAGTATGTAGTTCCTTGCGATGACCTACCCCTATCTCACCTCTGCGGTGGCAGAGACAGGGGTAGGTCATCGCGCGCCAGGATACTGTTTTCAGCCCACTAAATAGGTGCAGCCTCTGCCACTGACTGATGGGGTTAGTTACTTACCGAAACAGGGTTGGTTTCTACAAATAAGGTATAAATATAAACATTTGTGATTACAATTGGGTGCAACCCACATACCTTTGCACTTTCAGTCACCCGAGACTTTACAGGTTAGGTCAGGGGCATAACACAGGCCCCCGCAGCCCCCGCGGTGAGGGGGGGCTCCCATGCTCCAGGGGGCCCCCTCAGCACAGCACTCTGGCTGCAGAGCTCCTGATTGCGCCCGGAGGGGGCCCCTCCACGTGCCTTGCAGGGAGGCCCCCTCGAGTTTCGTTACGCCAGTGGGTTAGGTTCCGGTCCTGATGAATTGCCCTGATCTACAACAACAGTAATTGGGACGAAACTTGTCGACCATATTCTACACTATCTTCTGAGCTAGTTTGGACCATTGCATTCACTTCCAGCCACTTCTTGTTTTAACCATCACAGGGGGACCGACATATTAAAGATGTTAGGGTACTCCTTTGCTATTTTAGACGCACATTATGCCAATCTACTTCTCAGCACACATGGAACACTAACTCACATACTTTAAATCAGCAAAATGAAAAGAACTCTGGCAAAGAGTCCAACCGAGGGACCCGTTGGGCATTGCAGTGCTTGTCAAACGAGGAGGTGCCCGATGATGAAGCGTGGCACCCATTTGGGTGTGTGAGGGCCCTTGCTCCTGACCAATCAGATCCCCCGATCCGGTTCCTCAGTTGACTTCGACCTCCTCCCTGTCACACCTTTTCTGAGAGGAACTCCCTACTCTTTTGATTCATGTAGCCTAGTTGGGAGCATGTATGCTAGACGTTAATGTGTTCCTAGTCCCTCCTTTTGGACATTGAGGGCCACCATTATCCCAGGGGTGGCCAGCATGATGCTTGGGAAACTCATGATAGGACACCTTGAGCCACAACCACCATTATGCCCAGAAAGCCTCAATATACCATGGTGAGCTGCCTGATGCCTTTGCCACCTTATGCCCTAAATGGCCCCAAAATGGCAAGAAGGGGTACCCTGTCCGAGGGCCTCCATTTTAAGAAGAATAAAGCACAAGCATGCAACTGCTGGAGTGGAGGCTCACCTTGGCCATGCCCCTGTGCGTTGACTGATCTCTGTTTCTGAATGAAAATTGCACTACTGCCACCTTTGTTGTGTCTATTCTCTGTGTGTGATAAGATATAGGAGTTATAACACTACTGGGGTGCTCATGGTACCAGCAGCCTGTGGGTCCTGGAAGTATCTAACCTGAATAGTTTATGTTAGTTGTAGGAATAGAACAAGAACCATTGTGGTGCCCTGTCAGTCAATTTTAAGAATAGGAGGACACTGAATAGGGGTAGGTGTTCCCTTGTGTCTGTGGTGGCTGAGGCATCAAGCAGGGTTGGGGCCAAGGGCAACGGGTCCTGTTGTATATTGAGAGAGGTTACATCCCTTAATTGGAAGGGTTATATGTTACAACAACAAAGTATAGTGGAATGAAAACATCTTCATTTAAACATCTACTGCAAACATATTGACTTTTTAAACACCCTCTGTAAAATATCTTATTGGCAGTAATAAAATGCCATTAAAAATATTAGAAAAACTGTAACATTGACTATGAAAATATAGAAAACAAAAATTATGTTTCTCAAACGACAATAGAACAAGACAAAATACCAAGAACACTAATATCAAGTACAAACATATTAATAAAGCAGATATAAACAAAATTAACTTGAATAAATGCATAGGCCCACCCCCAAATAAACATATTTATTAAAGCATACTGTCTACTGAACAATGTACAGCAAAAAATAAAATTAAAAATATTTACTAAACCTATCACATTCAAAAGACAAACAGTTGACAAGGAGAAAAGCACAATTCATTCTTGAGGGGTATCATTAGAGGAGATTCAAACAATCTAAGCTGATGCCTCAGCTACCTGAAGGGAGAGGAGTATTATACTCTGACCGACGGAAGCAGCTGCTAGCCTAGCTGAAGTAGGTGCACATGTATTTATAAAACATTAGAAAATATATTTAGTATAGAAGCTCTGAACAAACAACTAGGGGGCATATTCTCAAGGAGCTATCGCCGAGTTATCGGCACTTTAACGCAGCCAAAGTTGCGCTAAATTTACCGCCCCATTCACAAGCTGGTGCTAACAGCCCATAACACCAGTTTTCCTGCGAAAGCAGTCGCAAAAAACATCGCCACAGATGACCCCGCCAACTAACGCTAATGAGATGCAGAGTAGGCGTTCCCGAGCAAAAACCCGCGACAACACCACACCTCAACATTCTCAACGACCAGCCACATCGGCGATAAGACCACAAAACAGGCGATAAGGCGCGTTAGCAGCAGGAAACTATCACCTGCTCTGACCTGGTGTAAAGTCGGACGACAAGCTGCACCATCAAAGGGAGCCCAGCCCAGAGCCACATAGGAAGAACAACAGATGCCATGGAGTCACTCACCATGCACCCCGGAGCCCCGAGGGGGCAACAACACCCACCGCCACCATCCCCAGCACCGCCACCCCCCCAACGGACCCACCCTGCCCCCCCCAACCACCACAGAGGCAGCGCAGACAAAGACAGCGGGCATACAGGAAATGCACCAGCCCTACAGACCTAACACCAGACAATGCCAATGCCCACTACAGGCCCAAAAGGACAACCATCCTCCGCATCCTGAACATCATTGCCCACAGGCTGACGGTACCAACACAGCGGACAACCAACATCCCTCCGCAGACAAAGCTGCTGGCTGTGCTGCACCTGTTGGCCTCTGGTATCCTCACAAACAACAACTGCCCGAGTCGGAGGAGTCTCACAGCCAGCCCCATCCAAGTTCCTCACACCTGGCCTGGATGCCCTCACCAGCTAGGGACCCCAGCACCCATACGTCCCCCACAATGCGCAGGAACAGCTGAAGACCAAGCAAGGACTATACGCCGTAGCTGGATCCCCGCACGTGTCGGGGGCAATCGACTGCACACTTGTCCCACTTGTGCCCCCTGCCAACACCGCACACAATACCCCAACAGAAAGCACACGCATCCCATCAACGTGCAGGCAATAGTGGACGACAGGGGGACTCCTCACCAATGTCATAGCCAACTACCCAAGCAGTGTGCATGATCCCTTCATCTTCCGACAGTCCAACATCAACCAGCGCTTCCAGGATGGCACCTATGGAAATGCACTGCACGTTGGCAAGTACCAAATGAACACACCACACACCTCAACTCCACAATCATGCAACTCACAACTCTGGCACTGCACACGTCACAAAATCACATACAACATGCCAAACAACATGCCCCCCACCAGACACGACAGCACAACTTACTGTGGCAACCTTGGTTAGCCATGTACATGAGCCATCAACGGCACGGCACCTCAGCCACACAATACCGGAATGTGGGGAGAGGTGGGAACCAGGCATGTGCGAAGGAGGCAAGTGACCCATGAATGAGAATGTACACAATGCCAAGTGTGGCGGAGATGTGCTGGACAGACTGCAGTATGCAGACCACAGACATAGCCATGTCTACATGCACTGCTGGTGTTTGGAGTGTAGTGGACAGTTGACGCAACCATGTCACCCCAGCCAGTGGGGAAGATCGCGGAAATGTAGCTTGTGACGTCCCCCCCTGTAAGCGTGTGCGGAGTGGGCTGGCCCGGAGGACGCCAGGCCAGCATAGGGGTGTGAATAAAAAGCACGTAGCCCTGGGCGTGGTTCTCTTCCGGAATGCCCAACATGCCTGCCAGGGCGGCGCCTCCCACCCCACCACGAGGCCGACGCCGTCGCCGTGAGCGGTGTGGCCTGCGATCCTGTGCGCCTGCGGCACTCCGGGCCGCTGGTCCCCGAACCCGTCATGCCCGCCCCTGTGCAGCCAGGCCTCATTGCTCACCTGCCGACACCGGCGTGTGTCGAAGAGGGCCCACCACGTGCCGGCGCAAGCTCCAAGCCCGAAGCCCGCGACCTTGGCAGCCTCCTCAGACCATCACGGCCTCCGCGACACAGGCCTGCATTACTCCTTTCTAGTTGACGTACTCCACCGCTGCCTCCGGCCTACACTACGGTCAAGTAGGTCACACATTTGGAACTGAGTCTTGATTATGCAATGGCAGAGTACACACCTTATGGCTGAGTTTATATCACTGTACTCCCTTCGATGTGGTGCCACCAACTCTGTGCATAGCATTCGAACTACACCTGTCTGTGGTCCCTTGCTGACTACTGCCTTCGCCCCACACTGCGGTCGAGTGGGTCACACATCTGGAACTGAGTCTTGTTTTCTGCATGGCGGAGTTCATATCAATGTACGCAAGGAGACGAGTAAGAGGAAGACGCGGTTCAGTCCGGAGGAGAAAAGGACCATCGTTACGGAGGTGATCGAACACTGCCGACAACTGCTCTGGTGTCACTAACTCTGTGCATCGCGGGCCAACGACACGTGGCTGTGGGCCCCTGCTGACCACTGCCTCGGGCCCACACTGCGGTCAAGTAGGTCACACATTTGGAACTGAGTCTTGATTACACAATGGCCGAGTACACACTTCACGGCTGAGTTTAACTCACTATACTCCCTTCGATGTGGTGACACAAAGTATGTGCTGGGCATCCCAACCACACCTGTCTGTGGGCCCTTGATGTCTACGCCTTCGGACTACACTACGGTCCTGCAGGCCCCACACAAATTCATGCCAGTCCGTACCAGGCAGGACACGGCATTGTCGCTGGCTAAACACCCGCTCAGCTCTGTCGCTACTGCCTCGGTCAACCACGAGTCATCCCCACATGCCATTTCAACGCCGTGTGTCTGTGTTCCAGGAAGAGATTGCTGAACAGCGGTTGGCCCGCGGTGGCCGCTGCCTCCGGACTACACCTCGGTCGAGTAGGGCACACATTGGGAACTCAGTCATGATTCATTTATGGGTGACCTGATATCATTGTACTGGCCTCGTCGCAGACTGCATCCCCTTCCAGCTCCGGGGCCACTAAGTCTTTTCCCCGACAACCATGGACACTTTCTTCTTGAGATTTGTTGGCGACTGAGTCCATGTACTGTGGGTTGTCTTCATCATCATGTCGGTGATACTGACTATGTGGCCAAAATGAGGCAGTAGCATTCCACTCCTCCATTTGTCGCTTCCGGCCGGCTCCTGCCCTCTGCATCATGCCCTGGAGGACACCTTCCACTGTCCCCCGCAAACCTCCGCTACATTCACCTTCGACATCGACGAGGACCCGCCCACCTCGCGTGGCCCTAGCTCACTCCACCGCAAGTCACCGTCCCATAGCGGTGTGCCTGTGCCGGCCGCAGTGCATCCGGGGCCACTAACTCTGTGCAGCTCAAATCATGGCCCCAGTCTGGTGGCATGTTGGATGGCCTCTGGGTCGATGGCCTGGGGGTCATCAACGCCATGTGTCTGTGGCCCTGCGCTGTCCGCTGCCTCCGCCCTCAACTGCGGTCCACCTGGGCTCACACATCAAATCGAGTCCTGACCTGCCTGGATGTCGCACCTCCACAGGATGCACGCGCCACCACCGCCAGGACCAACTCCAGACAACAGGTGCCAGAGTCGGAAGTGTCTTACTGCCAGACTTTCAGAGTAGCTCACACCAGTCATGGGTGCCATCTTCAGCTTGATACCCTGCTCAGCTCCTCAGGTGCCACTAACTCAGTGCACCACAAATCAAGGACCATTCTGCTTGCATGTAGGGTGAACACTGTACTCTCTCCGGCAACCACCATGATGCTTCACAGTTGTTTCTGTTATGCTGATGTTTTATGTTTCTGCTTCAATTGTGATCACTGTTCAAGTTGTTGCCAGCACCAATGACTCCCTGCGGGCTGGCTTACACTCACCCCACACACATCCAGCACATGCATCACTGTACATGTGACCATGCCAATAAAGGTGTCAAGCGCACGTGCTCGTGGCCAGTTCAACAAACTATCTGAGTGTGCCCGTGTGCTCATGATGTATGCATTAGGGCCCCGGCCCTACAACCTTACATTGTGCCGTGTGCAGGGACGCAGCCATGTCACCACAGGCAGAGGGTGGGACATTGCACATGTAGCTTTGTCGTCCCCCACCCAATACATAAGAGGAGTGAACTTGGCTGGCGTACGCCAGTCCGGCGTGAGGGTGTGGGTGATTATCACGTGGCTCTGGGTGTGGTTCAGTACTGGAAATGTGCAAAGGCATGTGTCCCTGTCGCAGTGTGGGTCTCCGTTGGGGTGTGTAGGTGGTCCATGATGGGACTTTGACACCCATGTATGGGATTTAGTTCGTCTCCTATGAGGTAGTACCCCACCCGCATATGTTCGGCCAGCCCCTTCTGGCAGTCTGACAGCTGGCCTTGTAATGGGATGTGTGCTTAGGTGGGCTGCTGTGAGCCAGCCGGGGTGGTGGGTGCGTCCAGCTGTGTTGTCCATGCAGGGGGTGGTGTGTCCTCGGTGCAGCGGGGCTGCCCTGCTCCTGGAGCTCTATTGCCTGAGATGTCCATGGACTGTTGTAGGGCGTCGGTGTCGGAAGTGTGGAGGTCCTCTTCAGCATCACTGATGGGTTGTCTGCTCTGCTCTGCTGGAGGAGTTGTTTGTCCCTCTGCAATGTGAAGGGGAGATGCTTGTTGACATTGTGTTGGCATGTATGTTGACGCATTGTTCGGGTTTACATACAGACTGCATGACAATGTACATTGTGACTGTTTTGGATTGGCGGACTATTTGATGCGGGATAGTGGACAATTGGACTACATGACGTAGGTGATGTTGTACACGTACATTTTCATCTCACAGTTTCCTGCTATGTCAGATGTGATTGACCATTTTCTACGCACAGGCGGAGCCAGTTGTGTCCTCTGTTCTGCAGTGTAAGTGTTGCACTGTCTCCCACATTGCCGTCCATGTGGATGTGCTGTGATTGCTATGTGTGTGTGCTGCATTGTGTGAGAGTCACACCTGCTGCTGTGATTTTGCTGCCCCTTATCCCTTGGAGGCGGTGTGCCTTTGGCTTTTGTGCTTTTGAGGTGCTGTGATGTTGGCGACTGGGGTCATTTGTGCTCCTGGACGGATTTTGTTCTCTTGTGCATTGTTTGTCTGCAGATGTATTGTTGACGTCAGTGGTTGTTTGTGCACGTGGATGTGTCAGGGTGTGACCTGCTCCTTCCGGATGTAGTCCACACTCAGCCACCTCAGTCTCGTGGCGTGCACAGTGTCATGGTGATTGTACTCCGGCCATGCTGCTCGTCATGTGGTGTCACTTGCATTGTCAGTGTGGCTCTCGCATTCGCATCTTTGCTGTGTTTCGCACTGGTGCATGTGTGTGTAGTGGAATTGGTGTTGTGTGGGGTGGGACCCCTTCGGGCACATGGTGGACGGGGGCCTACTTGGTGTTTGTTGTGGGTGTGTGGTGTGCTACACGTCATTGTGCATGTGTGCCATTGTGCCCGTCCCCCCAGTCCCTGTTAGTTACTCACCCTGTTGATGTTTTGTCAAGTCATGTCGAGCAGTGTCCGGACTCCTGACTCCTTGCACCGTCTCCACACTCATGACTGTGTCCGCCATTTGCTCCAGCTCCTCCTGTGGCGCAGGACTCCCACCTCCATTCGCCGTTGCTGCCTTCCGGGTGGCAGCGGGTTTCTGCTTGGTTTGGGTTTTGACTTCGTGCCAGCGCATCTTGGCCTCCTCAGCAGTCCGACTGCATTCACGATGGAATGCCATTTTTCCGTCTGTGTTGCCAATGACATGGTGGTGGAGACGGACAGTTGTTGTTAGTGCTCTGTCACCTCCGTGACGACAATCCGGTTGTCATGCGGACTGTACCCCGTCTTCCTCTTCCTCTTCTCCTTGGCCTTCCCTGACCCCGAGGTTCCTTGCTGGTGGTCTGTGGGGCTTGTGGGGTTCGCGTCGACCTGGGCACTCGTTCCGGGTGCGTCCATGTTGCTACGCATTTTATTTTGTTTATGGTGTGTTTTTCTTGTTCGGCTTTTATTGTGCATTTTCCCGGTAGGCGCGTGGGAATTGCAGGCCTGTCGCTGGTTACCGCTGTTTTTTTTTTCGAGGTTGGCCTCATCGCAACTTTATTCGCGTTGGTGTTTCGCATTTTTGGGGCGTCGCTTTGTTTTTTACTCGGTCATTTGGTGCGTTATCGTGGGACTATCGCATTGTGCCGCCAGGTTGAGAATGCTACGTTAACACGGCGATGTTTTCCCACGATGAACTGTGATGTGAGAAGTTGCGTTAAGCTAAACTTGCGGTGGTTATCACACGTTCTTGAGAATATGCCCCCTAATGTTATAGAAATGTATTATATTTTATAATTAAAATCTACGTATTGTATGGCCACTGCAGATACATTAGCAGAAAATGAGTTTACTGGTTATACCACAAAAGAAGATCGATTTAAACTTTACTTGGAGATTTAAACTTCAACGTTTAAGAATGCAAATAACCCTGAGGTCCCAATCACAAAGGTAAACTTACACTTTTTGTGTACGTTTAATCTTCTTCGGTATTCATAAACAAACAATTTGATAGAGAAGTCAGCACATAAAAAGATAGGCCTGTCAATGGGAGGATAATGTAAGATCAACACCTCCAAAAATATAAAATCAAACAACAGGTCCCTATTAAACAAAGAAAAAGCATTGGCACACACCCCTCAACAACAGTTTGTAAAGATCCTCCAGAGACAATTGTGTTGTAAAATAATATAAATATTTTATTCAGGTAGGACTTAACACCCCAGCCTGCTAACACACCTACAGCTAAGATCTGAAGAAACTGTCAGTAAATCAAATAGATACATTCCATACTGAAGCTTGGTGCTCGTAGTATTCCAACAATATGATGTCATATTACAATGTTGAGAATAGTAGCACAGAAATAGATAACAATGACTGAATGTAATTAACAATAAATGAAGGGAGAATACCTCACATCTCCCTTCCAATAATAATAAATAAACCTAAAAAATTAAAAGAAAGAAAAAAAAATTAATGTACAATGTAAGTTAATTTTGAAACTTTTCTAATGCTGTACAAAATCATCCAAATATTTAGGTTTGACATGTGGCCTGGTACTTTTTTTTCGCTCCACAACATCTCTACAACCTTTCTGTTTGAAAAGAGCATCACTTTTCACAAAGACATCAGAAGGAGAAACAACAAGTTTGGCAACTCTGTTTAAATTCCAGACTCTATGATCTTCAGTTCTAATGGCATTCTTGAATACTTTAATTACTTTCATTGATTGTAAGAATTTAGATCCCGCAAGGACATGACCTTTACGAGGATTACGAATTCTAACTAAGTCACCAATTTTGACAACCGTTTTTTTAACAGCTTTCCTTGCGTCAAACATTTCTTTATTCATGTACATTTTCTTAACTTCTTTTCAATGCGTTTCTTGTCACCCTCCTCAAACCTGGAATTAGAAGAATCATTAGATATCCAAGAAGGACATAACATTGTATAGGTATTCGTTTGCGAAAAAGCTCAAAAGGAGTCCTCCCTGTCGTTGAATGAGGAGTCAATCTATAGCTTTTAATCTTGTTTTGTACTTCAGAATACCAACAGCTTTGATTGGACAAAGCTCTTTGAATGGTCTCTTTGAGTACCCGATTAAATCTCTCAACTATTCCGTTTGTCTCTGGATGATAGAGAGAGGACCTTTTGTGTATAATACCTTCAAAAATTTTATCATTTCTTTTGAGGTGAATTGAACACCATTGTCAGAAAGTAATTTTGAAGGAAAACCTTCTCTTACAAAAACATTATTAAGAAATGATATGATATTTTTTTGTTTCCACTGAATTTGTAATCATAACCTCAGGCCACCTAGAGTAAACATCAAGAAGCACAATGAGATACTTATCTACACTAGTGTGCTTTATGGGGCCTAAAATATCAATAACTACCTCATCCCAAGCTTCCTTGGGAGTGATCTTAAGGTCATCGGTTGGACACGAGATTTCAAAATCTTATCACATCTGCTGCATTCACTGCATTCTCGAACAACTCTCTCAACCATTGTGTCCATCCCAGGCCACCAGTATGTTTGTCTGAGAATCTCTTTGTTTTGGAGATTCCAGGATGTCCATCATGAGCGAAATCTAACAGTTGTGATCTCAATGAAGTTGGAGGTATCAATCTTGTACCTCTCAACAAAATACCATTTTGACAACCTAGTTCTTCTCGTACTCTAAAGAAACCACAGAGATCTTCATGTACTTTTGCATGTTTGTCCCAATTTCCTGCAATTCCTTTAAGAACAGATTGTAGAATAACATCTTTAGCAAATTCATCTTCCCACACAACTCTTTTATCACACTCTCATTGACTAAGCACACAGCGTACTCCTCTAACTCATCAGTCTCATCTTCAACTGCCTCACTCTTGGAAACATTGATGTCCACCAAGCGAGAGCAGCAATCGGCCAAATTGTTTTTCGACCCAGGAACATACACAACAGAGAAATCGAACTCTTGAAGGGCTACAACCCATTTTCTTATCCTTGAGGAAATATTGTCTAGACCCTTTTTTTCAAAAATCTCTCTCCAATGGTTTGTGGTCAGTTTTGACAGTGAATTTGCATCCCCACAAGAATTTTCTTAGTTTCCTTTGGCCCAAATGATGCCCAAAGCCTCCTTTTCTACTACAGAATAATTAAATTCCGATCCTCTTAATGACCTATATAAAAACAGTATGGTTCTTTCCACTCCTTGATTATTTTGCTGCATGACAGCACCTAAACCTGCTGAACTGGCATCGGTCATGATGACAATATCATAACCTGGTTCAAAACTGCTTAAACAAGAAGCCTTGGACAACATCTGTTTAACTAAAATAAATTCTTTTTCACATTCAGCATTCCATTCAAAATGTACTCCCTTTTTTAGGAGAAGTCTCATGTTATGTGTTCTGTGAGCAAAGTTAGGTATGAATTTGGCATAATATTCTGTCATTCCCAAAAATTTAACAACATGATCTTTACTACTCGGACTTGCCATGTTGTGAATTGTGTTGACTAGATCCTTCTTGGGTTCTATGCCTGAAGCAGATATCTTATGTCCCAAATAATCAATTTCGGTTAGACTAAATTTGCATTTCTTTGCTTTCAATGTAAGGCTATTGGCTTCCAAGACTTTTAGAACTTCTCTCACCCTTTTGTCATGTTCTTCTTTGTTACAGCCAAAGACAAGTATGTCATCTTGATAAATTTTTATGCCTCTGACATTACAAAGAATGCGTTCCATCATCCTTTGAAATACGGCAGCAGCAGATATCAAGCCAAAAGGCATTCTGAGGAATTTGAATGTACCAAATGGCGTGATAAATGCTGTTAAATCTTGTGAATCTGGGTGCAACTTTACTTGGTGGTATGCTGAAGCCAAATCCAAAGAAGAGAAGAACTTTGCTCCCTCTAAAAGAGACAGCATCTCTGATATGTTGGGAAGAGGATAGTGATCAACCACCACACACTTTGTTCAGTCCTCTTAAATCTACACAAAGTCTGGATTCTCCATTGCTCTTAAGTGCCATCACAACTGGTGACAATCATTCTGAAGCTTTAACTTCAGCAATAATTCCACCACTCAAAAGTTTGTCTAATTCCATTTTCATATTTTCTTTCACCTTAATGGGAACTCCTCTTACCTTGCTAATAACAGGAACCGCCCCCTTTTTTAATATTATTTTATGTGAGTATCCATTCAAACATCCCAGCTTCTCATTAAAAACCAAAGGAAACTCTTCTCAAAAGAAGAAATGGAACTGGAACCAGATGACTCAACTTGGACTTAAAGGAGCACATTTGTTACCATAATCACAATTTTTTAACAAAACCGAAGGAGTTTCATTGGGATCCAGTATAACTCCTAGATCTCTTTGATGCAACCAACTTACTAACGAATCACCTCTTTCCGACACATAAACCTTTTCAAAGGTGACACGATCCTTGAAATTTATATTTCCATTAAAATATCCTGAAAGTTTAATCGGTTCTCCACCATATCCTTTTGCTTTGATATCAGCTTTATACAGTACAACTTTATCCTTCAAATGCTTATCATATACATCTTTAGGAACAAGAGTAATTTTCGCCCCAGAGTCAAACAACATTCTGACAGAAGTACCATCGATGTTAACAATTTCAAAGGGACCACTCTTTTCACCTTCAGAAACTCTGAGTATTATTTCTTCATGATCTTCATCACAAACAACCTCCTGAACCTTTTTTTTTTCAATACCAGAGTGACAACATTTAGACATGTGTCCCTTCTTCCTACATTTCTTACATGTTGCCTTCCATCCAATGCAACCTTTGAAACTGGCCACATGTCCATGTTCTCCACATCGGTAACATGTAACTTGAAACTTTCCAGAATTAGTAGTACTCTTGGTATAATTGGTTTTATTAAATGGAGACTTAATTGTGTCAGACTTGTTAAAGTGAGAACTTGTTACATCACTTTGTTTGATTTTAGAGTCGTATATAGTTTCTACTTTGTCTTCCTTGGGTACCTCACCATTCCCTTTTTTAAGTTCTGCTGAACAAGCTTTTGTGTGTTCACAGGATTTGGCAATTGTAATTACTTCTGATAAAGAAAGATTATCTTTCTCCCAACAAGCTTCTTTGACCTTGTCTAAAGAACATCCTAGCATGAATTGATCTCTCAACCTTTCCTCATAATTCCCCCCAAAGTTACAGGTTGAAGCAAGTTTCCTTAATACAATGACATAGTCCTCCACACTTTCTCCTAGTCTTTGCATACCTTTACCAAAATGATGCCTTTCTAACACCGTAGACACTTTGGGTAGGAAATGTAAATCTAACTTTTTTAAACATACCTCGTAATCATTTAAATTATCTGCTTCAGATGTGGGTAGATCGGGAAGATGTTGAAACATTTCTTGTCCCTCGGGACCTAAACAGTGAAGAAGAAGAGACATCTTTCTTTCTGTACTTAAAGAGACACCACATACACGAGAATAGTGTGAGAAAACATTTTTCCACTTTTTCCATGGAATATTAGCTTCACCTGGACTCATCAGGAAGAATGGAGGAGGTGGGAACGTTTTGCATTATGAATGTGAATCAAATATAAATACACACCTGTAAAAGAAAAGATTAGTAAGTGTGCGCCTGTCACCGTATAGAAATGAAAGGCAAAAGAAAAAAAAATAAGGAAATAGTGTGCTTGTCACTGAGAAGAGTTTGACAAGCAAGGATTAAAATAGTGTGCTTGTCACTGAGATGATGTATCCAAATGAAGTTTGACAAGCAAAAATTAGAATAGTGTGCTTGTCACAGAGATGAAGTATCCAATTAAAGATGTAAAATAATTTTTCCCACGCTGCATGGAACACATTACTCTTTGAAACAAAGAGTCATTATGAATAACATTCCCAAAAAGAATTTCCTATGAAGAAAGGATGAGGTGGAATGATGTATTGTGAGTAGAATCTTCACTGAAGAACCTTCATGTAAGTTGGTTCTTAATGCAGTACACAGAAGTTCCAAGAAAAGAAGGCAGGAAGTTGAATAATGGGAAAGGAACAGTTGGCAGTCTAGCAGAAAATAACAGGAAGTGAGGGAAATGCTTTACACGGGTTGGCACTCTAGTTGTAGTCTTATTTGGCAGGAAACAGGAAATGACGCGCGTTTAGAAATGACGCGCGTTTTGCTCTGCACGTCTCGTTGAAGGAGAGCTCTGCGATGTAAACACCATGGAGACCAGCGCGCATGAAAGAACGTGGGGTGCGCACAAGGAATCAGAGCCACAGGACCTCTTTTGAAGAAAAACAAGAGCGGGAAAAGCAAAGGTACCAACGGGCTCTTCTCGCTTCACCGCGCGTTAGAAGAGTCACAAATTAGGCAGAGTGAAACAGCATGACACCGATCCCTTGATCTCTCTGAATGATGGCCGACACCCCAGTATTAGAGTCTCCCTTTCTGGTTCACGTATCTTCTGTCTCAGCGCCGGGACACTCTGTTGAGTAGCTGCGCGCTCTACAAGTCCTTTTTTAACATAACATAACATAACATGCAGATGCAGGGTGTAGCACGTATAATAAAGCAGGCAAATTCACAAATTTTTACAGTTCAGACATGTCCAACCCATCTAGTAAAGTAAAGTTTCGTGTTGCAGGGTTGAGAAAAACAAATAAAGCGTCGACAGATTATAGAGTATGAATCTTCTTGTGTTAAAAAGAAAAGCGTACCAGGAGCAGGAGGCGGTAGGCTTAAACTTTGAAGAAAGTCAGTACTTGTAAAGTTTTTTAAAAAGATCAAACGTAAATAAAGTGCAAAAAATACGATACCGAAGGTTCAAAGGTTCGTTGGTTCCGGTTTTCTTCTTGTTATCTTTAAGGATGAAATAAGAAGATCTTTTCTTTGTGAGGTTGTAGTGTTGAGGTGTGACGCAAAAAGTCCAAGGTGGGTAGTTCTCAGCCTGTCGCCATTGTAAAGATCCTCCAGAGACAATTATGTTGTAAAATAATATAAATATTTTATTCAGGTAGGACTTAACACCCCAGCCTGCTAACACACCTACAGCTAAGATCTGAAGAAACTGTCAGTAAATCAAATAGATACATTCCATACTGAAGCTTGGTGCTCGTAGTATTCCAACAATATGATGTCATATTACAATGTTGAGAATAGTAGCACAGAAATAGATAACAATGACTGAATGTAATTAACAATAAATGAAGGGAGAATACCACACAGTTCTTAGGGGATTTCAGCGCCAGAGAATCAGGCCCTAAGCATGGAGTGAAGTGGCGCCATGGGTGGAAAGTACTACATTAATAAAAGCCAGTCATCATTCAGAAGTTTCATTACGTACAACAAGCTCTCTCTAGAAACCCTCCCAAAATGAATAATCAAGTAGGACTTTTAACCTACATACAAGAGGAAATGGCATTGCATTATTAAACAATGCCTGCTTGAAAATATGAATAAAACACAGTTCTACTAGCAAAGGCAACAACCTCAGACATTGAAACATCATGAGTTTACCTCCAGCAGGACAAGCAGGCTTCCTCTGGAGTTGGTGAATTGTTATAGTGAAAAATAATCATCACCACACAACAGGGCACATTTTGACAATTTTATGATGAGAGGAAAAACACTGTGCAAAGGAAAACATGAACGCAGTGCATAGTGCAACATTTAAAGCCCACATTTTCAGTGCAGTCAGGCTAAGGCCTAATAAATTAGTTTCGAAGCCAACTTATGCTCACTTAAACAGACAGTTTTATTAGTTTTTAACTCCGCTCTCCCACAGGGGCCAAGTCAGGTTCCACATCTCATGGAATGTCTACCAAAGTACTTTAAACAAAGAAGCCACGACAAGCGATGCCACAAAAGGTAGACACGAATGCTTCACTCCCCCATCCTTTACCAAAAAGAGCACAGCTGCCAAACCCTCAGACAAAAAAAGGCCCTAGCCCAAACAAAGTACAAACATGACATGCCATGCAAAAAAGTACAACTCTTTTGTCTTTGTTTTTGGTTTTGATTATGTAGGATCAATTGCCTACGCCCTAGTTTCATATAAGAGAAAGGGTATGCAGTTCCTAGTGAAGATCAGCGGGGTGAATGGATAACAGGTCGGTGCTACCTAGGGGAGTCAGCAGGGAGCGTGACTCCTCAGGAGCAAGTGCCCTCACACACCCAGATGGGTGTCATGCTTCATCACTGGGCATGCTCCACGTCGGGCCGGTGCTGCAATGCCCGACGGGCACCCACAAGGGGGCTCTTTAGCGAAGATCTTTTCTTTTGCCGTATATGAAGCCTAGGTGTGGGGCTAAAGGTGTAGATTGGCATCGTTTTTGTATTTGTGCAAGTGAAAAAAGTATGCAGGTTTAAAATAGGTAAACCAGTCCTCTAAAGAAGTTTTAATGAGAAAGTCCACTTTCCTAAATTAAAGTGTGGTCGCTATTATCAGAAATAATGGTCTATGATAGCTGGTGGTTCAACATGTTTCATGTCCTAATCAGTCACAAGGATCTGGTTGCAATTCATCAGGACCTGTACCTCCTAATCAACACTACACAGTGGTTGGAATCTTGTGTGGAGAAGTTTAATAGATGACCAACCAGAGAATATCTGTCTGGGTACTCTAAATACCTCCAGAAGTGAGACTAAAAACCGACCTGTAATGTAAAGAAGTGAATCACATTACAACAATATCCAAATGGTTACTTTAGACAATCATTTAGTGTTGCACGCATAGCACTGCAAAGCATGCCACTCATGAAGTGATTGCACCTGAAGTGTGGTGCGAAAACACAAACACTGCACAGAGACGTGGCATATACAAACAAAGAGCCAGGGTAGGTGATCCAGGCACTTCTTGGCTTCGGACACCGTGAATATTACTTCGAAACTGATAGCTATTCCTGACTACATGGGCTAATTGCATACCCCAGTCGGTCCCAGTACATTTGGACTAATGACTGCTGTGTTTTTCACACGCATTTTTAGCGTGTGGGTGAGCTTCAACTCAAGGGAGTCAAATTGCCACCTTATTTGGGAGAGTTAACCTAAAAGACACAGTGTATGAAATCTTTGTTTGTTTGTATATGTCACGTCTATGTTCAGTGTTTGTGTTTTCGCACTGCACTTCAGGTGCAATCACTTCATGAGTGGCATGGTTTGCAGTGCTATGCACGCCACACTAAATCATTGTTAAAAGTAACCATGAGATTTACTTCATTACATTACAGTTCGGTTTTTAGTCTCACTTTTGGAGGTATTTAGAGTAATTCTCTGTTTATATTTTTACATAAGCATCTAGTTTTGTGTCTATTTCATGTGAAAAAACTAATTGCACAGTTAGAAAGTAAAGTTCATAATATCTCTATTAAATGTTGTTCAATGTTACAATACATTAATATATATTGGTTACAATAATTAATGTATATAGGTTTTGAATTTAATAAAGTGCAAATTGAATCTGCTCATCTCTCATTATTTTTAGATATATTAATTTTAAAATATACAATGTAATTAATAATTTGTCACTGTTTGGTTATTTTAGCCGTTTATTTACTAATTTATCTACAAGCCTATTATATTTGTATAAAGTGTGCAGTTACGTTTAGTAATGCACAGAAAGTGTTAAAAATTACTAATGTCACTCCAGTGCAAGAAATGTTACAGACAGTGGAAAATCGCATTAGGTCATATTAACTATGTTATAGAAGAAATGAAATGTGAAGAAATTATGTCGGGAGACCCAGTAGAAAATGATATAAAAGTATACGTGGCGAAAGAGCAATGCAGGCCCAAATCTCATGCTGATGCAAGACAGGTGAAGAGTTCTCTTGAAAATAGAGCGTATGACCTACAAGATCTTAGTTAAAGGAAAACCCATGTTTGTAAGTCTGGAGAAATGTATGGTCTCAGCACAAGCATGTATTCTGTTGTCTCAGTAAATTGAAAACATGATTGAAGAATAGGAGCAGGAGACTGGAGTAGCCAAGAGTACACAGAATCTGATAAGAGATCCTGGGAGGAGAATGATAAGGAGCGCACACAAATACCCATGCATTCGCAAGAAGCAAATGAGTGGGTTGTTAAGCATTGTTGGAATTAGAATAAAGAATGTGTAGGAAATTGGTTTAGGGGTTATGGACACAGGTGCTGTAATGTTTTCTGTAACCAACATGTAATTATTAAATAACTCATTGTTTGAATTTTTGTAACAAGCATTGTCTGATTAAGTAAAAAAGTGGCTGCCTATAAAGCAACAAATTGTCACCGACTGTTTACCTGTGTGGAGATAGCTACTCTCCCTGCCATGACAGTAAAAAGCTGTTTTTGCCTTGCCAAGAGATCTCTTGTCTTTTCTTTTAAGTTACCCTGCAACAACTATTCTAGCTCCAGCCCTAAAATTTAACGGGAAGTACAAAATATATGGGGTGAGAGAAGGAGGGCTGATTTACTATTCTATTTCCAGGCCGCACAAAACTAGGTAAAGTGCATTTATTGGGTGTGAAGGACTCACATTCACCATTCAAAATCTAGTCCCTCAAGCAATGAGGATATATTGGAAGGGGTTGGATTTAGTATTACAACGCACATGAGTGTAAGTGCATCTATATTGGGGTGGAGGGGGTTGGAGACCAGAATTACTATTCTAACACCAGTCTCAAAATGATTAGTGAAAGTGCATATATTGGAGATTTAGACTTGCTATTTTAACTTTAATCTCACCGTCGATGGGGATAGTGCAAATATTGAGGGGGTCAGCTTTACTATTTTAACTTCAACATCACAAGCACTGGGGAATGGGCATTATTTCAGAGAAGAAGATATAATATTCAAACTCTAGTTTTGATTAGATTTACTATTCTAACTCCAATGCAACCAACTTTGAGCAAAATGCATGTACTGGGGAATTCAGATTTTGTATTTTACCGCAATCATTGAGTGAAGTGCACATGTTTGGAGAGACTGATTTATTCTTCGAACCCCAGTCCCATAAATATTTAGAAAGGATATATGCCGTCAGGAAATAAACTAGGATGAACACGCCAGCAGGGAGGAGTAGACCTGGGAGAAGGGAGACAGGACAGGTAACAGGAACCCACTAAAGGGAATCAAGAGGACTGAAGAAAGAGAAAATAACCATGTTGTGGGAGCAAAATAAATCAGGTGCGAACTATAACAGAAAGTGAAGACAACCAATGTTGTCAGACAGTTTGCTATTGCACGGCTTACATCTTATGTACCCTGCCTGCCCATAATGACCCGGAAGTGTTCTTGTGAAGGATGGCCCTACTGTGTCTGGGGCAGCACAACTGGCTCTGAAACCTCCAGTTCTGATGGCGTAGCTCAGTTCTCCATTGTCGTCTTCTCCATCTCCTTTGTGTTTTATCTTTTAGAGGTCTCCTAAACCTTAGCCTTTCTCATGACCTGCAAATTCAATTGACAAGAACAATATTGTGTTCAAGACCAATTTGAATCAATTGCAGGCCATTTGTTTTTTAACACAGCAAAATACTAAACCTGAACCATTTATTTTGACTCTTTGGATGGTAGAAACGAAAAGGCATTTGAACAATATTCCAGTGGGGGGAGCGGAGTAACAACATTTTGCTTTTCATCAATAAATCAAAATGGAAATGCATGTGTTGCCTTTCTCAATGGTTACAGTTAAGCCACGTTTTAGAATAAATAAATGGTGGACTTTCTTAATGGAATAAGAAACAGTATTTATTTGCTTTGGGTTTCAAATTTCCTGCTCTAACTTTCTATTGTATCTGGACAATCTTGAGCATACAGTGCTGTCCGGAGGAAGACATTGTCATTTGCTGTGAATGAGACCAGCCTACAGGACCACAGGAAGGAAGTGACGCATGCAACTGCACAGTACGAGACAGCTAGATTTCTCAATTACACTTATTTATTCGATTACACATAGAGTGTCAGGCAATGGGAGATGAAGTGGCCTGATTGGAATCTTGCATCTTTTGTCTATTGCTATAGCCTGCATTCGAATCTCTGCGCCTTGGTTCCAAGATGAGCAGTTAAGGCGCTAAACCGTATCTGCTGCTGATACTGCCCTCTCCGTGTGATCAGTGATGGATGTGGTACTATGGCCAGAGGTCAGCCTAAGTCACAGCCTTCTCTCATGCCTTGACATATTCTGCAGGGACAGATTCAGTGGTTTCCAAGCCTCCTAAGGCAGCCTTGATGCCACCCAATGAGACTGGAATGCTGCTGCAAGAGTTTGCAGGCAGGTGTGCCGTAGGGCGTTGTGTACTGCCTTGTAACTGTTGGGTTGGTGCACTCTGGTGACCACTGGTGCTCCGTTGTTGTGACTAAGACGGCAACATTGACAGTAAAGGCTTCATTGCAAAAGGGAGGCCCAGAGCAGATGGAATATTTGGCTGTTTCACCTGCAGCAGGCATCAGATTTGGCAGTCATGCATTTGTACCTAAGGAATGGCATTCATACTGGGTAAAAAGCTTCTTGGCTTGGGGGTGCCTCATGCAAAGCTGCACGTCATTCCATAGTTGGGCTTGTTACTATTGCGAAAGCCAGGTCTATCTATCAAACGAGTATTCAAAATGGCCCACGATGCCCCAAACAAAGAGCTCACTTCCCTTTGGTACATGCACTGGGCCAGTCTCTGGAACACTCAAGCCGGAAATGTAGACCATATAATTTATGCCATCAACCCATTCCATGGGTGGGCAGTTTGTGAGAATCCTACCGTCTCCAACCTTTCCAGGGGGACAGTTACACCTCAGGAGGTCCCGGTGCAGAGCAATGCAGCACTCGAAGATACGGGTGCCCTGGCTCTGTTACACTTGCAATGTTTCACATGTATCATGAGAAAATGTTAAGAACCACTAAACATGACGTTTTGTCAGCATTAATGACGGACGATCTTTAAACCCCTTGTAATGCTTAGATAGTTTGCTCGCTTGCAATGTTTCACTTATTATTCATGTGATGTGGGAACTGTGACCTCTACAGCACTGACTGCATGCCATGCACGGAGTAGCAGCATTTGCCTGCATTGACTGCATGCTATGCACCGAGCAGCAACGTTTGACTGCACTGACCGCATGCCATGCACTGAGCAGCAGCATTTGCCTGCACTGACTGCATGCCATGCACCGAGCAGCAACCTTTGCCGGCACTGACTGCATGCCATGCACCGAGCTCCAGCGTTTGCCTGCACTGACCACAAGCCATGCACTGAGCAGCACCGTTTGTCTGCACTGACTGCATGCCATGCACCAAGCAGCAATGTTTGTCTGCAAGGACTGCATGCCATGCACCTAGCAGCAACGATTGTCTGCACTGACTGCATGCCATAGACCGACCAGCAACTTTTGCCTGCACTGACTGCATGCCATGCATGAGCAGCGGCATTTGCTTGCACTGACCACATGCCATGCACCGAGCAGCAACATTTGCCTGCACTGTCTGCATGCCATGCACCAAGCATCAATGTTTGCCTGCGCTGATTGCATGACATGCACTGGGCAGCAATGTTTGTCTGCACTGACTGCATGCCATGCACTGAGCAGCAATGTTTGTCTGCACTGACTGCATCTCATGCACTGAGCAGCAGCGTTTGTCTGCACTGACTGCATGCCATGCACCAACCAGCAACGTTTGCCTGCACTGACTGCATGCCATGCACAGAGCAGCAATGTTTTCCTGCAATGACTGCATGCCATGCAACAACCAGCAAAGTTTACCTGCACTGACTGCATGCCATGCACTGAGCAGCAGCGTTTGTCTCCACAGAGCAATGCAGCACTCGAAGATACGGGTGCCCTGGCTCTGTTACACTTGCAATGTTTCACATGTATCATGAGAAAATGTTAAGAACCACTAGACATGACGTTTTGTCAGCATTAATGACAGGGACTGATCTTTAAACCCCTTGTAATGCTTAGATAGTTTGCTCGCTTGCAATGTTTCACTTATTTGTCATGTGATGTGGGAACTGTGACCTCTACAGCACTGGCTGCATGCCATGCACCGAGCAGCAGCGTTTGTCTGCACTAACTGCATACCATGCACCGAGCAGCAGCATTTGTCTGCACTGACTGCACACCATGCACCGAGCAGCAGCGTTTGTCGGCACTGACTGCACGCCATACACTGAGCAGCAACTTTTGTCTGCACTGACTGCATGCCATGCACCGAGCAGCAGCGTTTGGCTGCATGCCATGCACTGAGCAGCAGCGTTTGTCTGCACTGACTGCACACCATGCAGCGAGCAGCAGCGTTTGTCTGCACTGACTGCATGCCATGCACTGAGCAGCAAAGTTTGCCCTCACTGACTGCATGCCAAGCATCAAGCAGCAGCATTTGTCTGCACTGACTGCATGCCATGCACTGAGCAGCAAAGTTTGTCTGCTCTGACTGCATGCAATGCTCTGAACAGCAGTGTTTGTCTGCACTGACTAAATGCCATGCACCAAGCAGCAAAGTTTGTCTTCACTGACTGCATGCCATGCACTGAGCAGCAACGTTTGCCTGCACTGACTGCATGCCATGCACAGAGCAGCAATGTTTGTCTGCACTGACTGTATGCCATGCACTGAGTAGCAGCGTTTGTCTGCACTGACTGCACCATGCACCGAGCAGCAGCATTTGCCTAAACTGCCTGCATGCCATGCACCGAGCAGCAGCGTTTGTCTGCACTGACTGCACACCATGCACCGAGCAGCAGCGTTTGTCTGCACTGACAGCACACCATGCACCGAGCAGCAGCGTTTGTCTGCACTGACTGCATGCCATGCACTGAGCAGCAGCATTTTTCCGCACTGACTGCACACCATGCACCGAGCAGCAGCGTTTGTCTGCACTGACTACATGCCATGCACCGAGCAGCAGCATTTGCCTGCACTGACTGCATGCTATGCACCAAGCAGCAACATTTGCCTGCACTGACTGCATGACATGCACTGAGCAGCAACCTTTGCCTGCACTGACTGCATGCCATGCACTGAGCAGCAGCATTTGCCTGCACTGACTGCATGCCATGCATCGAGCAGCAGTGTATGCCTGCACTGACCGCATATCATGCAACGAGCAGCAGTGTTTGTCTGCACTGACTGCACACCATGCACCGAGCAGCAACTTTTGCCTGCACTGACTGCATGCCATGCACCGAGCAGCAGCATTTGCCTGCACTGACCGCATGCCATGCACCGAGCAGCAGAGTTTGCCTGCACTGGCTGCATGCAACGCACAGAGCAGCAGCATTTGTCTGCACTGACTGCATGCCATGCACTGAGCAGAAACGTTTGTCTGCATTGGCTGCATGCAATGTACCGAGCAGCAGCGTTTGTCTGCACTGACTGTATGCCATGAACAGAGCAGCAACGTTTGCCCTCACTGACTGCATGCCATGCACTGAGCAGCAATGTTTGTCTGCACTGACTGCATGCCATGCACTGAGCAGCAACATTTGCCTGCACTGACTGCACGTCATGAACAGAGCAGCAATTGTTGTCTGCACTGACTGCATGCCATGCACTGAGCAGCAGTGTTTGTCTGTACTGACGGCACACCATGCACCGATCAGCAGCATTTGCCTGCACTGACTGCATGCCATGCCCCGAGCAGCGGTGTTTTGTCTGCACTGACTGCACACCATGTACCGAGCAGCAGCATTTGTCTGCACTGACTGCATGCCATGCACAGAGCAGCAGCATTTGCCTGCATTGACTGCATGCTATGCACCGAGCAGCAACGTTTGACTGCACTGACCGCATGCCATGCACTGAGCAGCAACGTTTGCCTGCACTGACTGCATGCCATGCACCGAGCAGCAACCTTTGCCTGCACTGACTGCATGCCATGCACCGAGCTGCAGCGTTTGCCTGCATTGACCGCAAGCCATGCACTGAGCAGCACCGTTTGTCTGCACTGACTGCATGCCATGCACCAAGCAGCAATGTTTGTCTGCAAGGACTGCATGCCATGCACCTAGCAGCAACGATTGTCTGCACTGACTGTACGCCATAGACCGACCAGCAACTTTTGCCTGCACTGACTGCATGCCATGCATGAGCAGCAGCATTTGCCTGCACTGACCGCATGCCATGCACCGAGCAGCAACATTTGCCTGCACTGACTGCATGCCATGCACCAAGCATCAACGTTTGCCCTCACTGACTGCATGCCATGCACCGAGCAGCAATGTTTGTCTGCACTGACTGCATCTCATGCACTGAGCAACAGTGTTTGTCTGCACTGACTGCATGCCATGCAGCAACCAGCAACGTTGGTGTAGTAATTACACAACCACGTATGTGTATTTCCAGATGAATTTATTCCATGTCGATGTCCTCAGCAGAGCAGCTCCTTACACGACGCTGCCATCACAGTAATGCCTTCTCAAGAACCTTGAGTATTAAGTAATCCAAGTTCTATCTAGACATTCTATTTCACATACAATTATCTCTACAGTATGAAATTAACACTACAGTTTGCCTGCACTGACTGCATGCCATGCACAGAGCAGCAATGTTTGCCTGCAATGACTGCATGCCATGCAACAACCAGCAAAGTTTGCCTGCACTGACTGCATGCCATGCACTGAGCAGCAGTGTTTGTCTCCACTGACTGCATGCCATGCACTGAGCAGCAGCCTTTGTCTGCACTGACTGCATGCCATGCACTGAGCTGCAACTTTTGTCTGCACTGAGTGCATGCCATGCACCGAGCAGCAGTGCTTGCCTGCACTGACTGCATGCCATGCACTGAGCAGCCTTTGTCTGCACTGACTGCATGCCATTCACCGAGCAGCAACGCTTGCCTGCACTGACTGCATGCCATGTACCAAGCAGCAGTGTTTGCCTGCACTGACTGCATGCCGTGCACCGAGCAGCAGTGTTTGCCTGCTCTGACTGCACACCCTGCACCGAGCAGCAGTGTTTGTCTAGACTGACTGCATGCCATGCACCGAGCAGCAGCATTTGCCTGCACTGACTAGATGCCAGGAACCGAGCAGCAACGTTTGCCCTCACTGACTGCATGCCATGCATGGAGTAGCAATGTTTGTCTGCACTGACCGCATGCCATGCACCGAGCAGCAATGTTTGCCTGCACTGACTGCATGCCATGTACCAAGCAGCAGTGTTTGCCTGCACTGACTGCATGCCGTGCACCGAGCAGCAGTGTTTGCCTGCTCTGACTGCACACCCTGCACCGAGCAGCAATGTTTGTCTGCACTGACCGCATGCCATGCACCGAGCAGCAGCATTTGTCTGCACTGACTGCATGCCATGCACCAAGCAGCAATGTTTGTCTGCACTGACTGCATGCCATGCACCGAGCAGCAGCGTTTGTCTTCACTGACTGCACACCATGCACCATTTGCCTGCACTGACTGCATGCTATGCACCTAGGAGCAATGTTTGCCTGCACTGACCACATGCCATGCACCGGGCATGCAGTGTTTGCCTGCACTGACTGCATGCCATGCACCGAGCAGCAACCTTTGCCTGCTCTGACTGAATGCCATGCACCGAGCAGCAGCGTTTGCCTGCACTGACCGGATGCCATGCACCAAGCTGCAGCATTTGTCTGCACTGACTGCATGCCATGCACCAAGCAGCAATGTTTGTCTGCACTGACTGCATGCCATGCACCAAGCAGCAATGTTTGTCTGCAAGGACTGCATACCATGCACCTAGCAGCAACGATTGTCTGCACTGACTGCACGCCATAGACCGACCAGCAACTTTTGCCTGCACTGACTGCATGCCATGCATGAGCAGCGGCATTTGCCTGCACTGACCGCATGCCATGCACCGAGCAGCAACATTTGCCTGCACTGACTGCATGCCATGCACCAAGCATCAATGTTTGTCTGCACTGACTGCATCTCATGCACTGAGCAGCAGCGTTTGTCTGCACTTACTGCATGCCATGCACCAACCAGCATCGTTTGCCTGCACTGACTGCATGCCATGCACAGAGCAACAATGTTTTCCTGCAATGACTGCATGCCATGCAACAACCAGCAAAGTGTGCCTGCACTGACTGCATGCCATGCACTGAGCAGCAGCATTTGTCTCCACTGACTGCATGCCATGCACTGAGCAGCAGCCTTTGTCTGCACTGACTGCATGCCATGCACTGAGCCACAACTTTTGTCTGCACTGACTGCATGCCATGCACTGAGCAACAGTGCTTGCCTGCACTGACTGCATGCCATGCACTGAGCAGTGTTTGTCTGCACCGACTGCATGCCATTCACCGAGCAGCAATGTTTGCCTGCACTGACTGCATGCCATGTACCAAGCAGCAGTGTATGCCTGCACTGACTGCATGCCATACACCGAGCAGCAGTGTTGGTCTAGACTGACTGCATGCCATGCACCGAGCAGCAGCATTTTCCTGCACTGACTACATGCCAGGAACCGAGCAGCAACGTTTGCCCTCACTGACTGCATGCCATGCACCGAGCAGCAATGTTTGTCTGCACTGACTGCATGCCATGCAACAACCAGCAAAGTTTGCCTGCACTGACTGCATGCCATGCACTGAGCAGCAGTGTTTGTCTCCACTGACTGCATGCCATGCACTGAGCAGCAGCCTTTGTCTGCACTGACTGCATGCCATGCACTGAGCCGCAACTTTTGTCTGCACTGACTGCATACCATGCACCGAGCAGCAGTGCTTGCCTGCACTGACTGCATGCCATGCACTGAGCAGCCTTTGTCTGCACTGACTGCATGCCATTCACCGAGCAGCAACGTTTGCCTGCACTGACTGCATGCCATGTACCAAGCAGCAGTGTTTGCCTGCACTGACTGCATGCCGTGCACCGAGCAGCAGTGTTTGCCTGCTCTGACTGCACACCCTGCACCGAGCAGCAGTGTTTGTCTAGACTGACTGCATGCCATGCACCGAGCAGCAGCATTTGCCTGCACTGACTAGATGCCAGGAACCGAGCAGCAACGTTTGCCCTCACTGACTGCATGCCATGCACGGAGCAGCAATGTTTGTCTGCACTGACCGCATGCCATGCACCGAGCAGCAGCATTTGTCTGCACTGACTGCATGCCATGCACCAAGCAGCAATGTTTGTCTGCACTGACTGCATGCCATGCACCGAGCAGCAGCGTTTGACTTCACTAACTGCACACCATGCACCATTTGCCTGCACTGACTGCATGCTATGCACCTAGGAGCAATGTTTTCCTGCACTGACCACATGCCATGCACCGGGCATGCAGTGTTTGCCTGCACTGACTGCATGCCATGCACCGAGCAGCAACCTTTGCCTGCTCTGACTGAATGCCATGCACCGAGCAGCAGCGTTTGCCTGCACTGACCGGATGCCATGCACCAAACTGCAGCATTTGTCTGCACTGACTGCATGCCATGCACCAAGCAGCAATGTTTGTCTGCACTGACTGCATGCCATGCACCAAGCAGCAATGTTTGTCTGCAAGGACTGCATACCATGCACCTAGCAGCAACGATTGTCTGCACTGACTGCACGCCATAGACCGACCAGCAACTTTTGCCTGCACTGACTGCATGCCATGCATGAGCAGCGGCATTTGCCTGCACTGACCGCATGCCATGCACCGAGCAGCAACATTTGCCTGCACTGACTGCATGCCATGCACCAAGCATCAATGTTTGTCTGCACTGACTGCATCTCATGCACTGAGCAGCTGTGTTTGTCTGCACTGACTGCATGCCATGCACCAACCAGCATCGTTTGCCTGCACTGACTGCATGCCATGCACAGAGCAACAATGTTTTCCTGCAATGACTGCATGCCATGCAACAACCAGCAAAGTTTGCCTGCACTGACTGCATGCCATGCACTGAGCAGCAGCATTTGTCTCCACTGACTGCATGCCATGCACTGAGCAGCAGCCTTTGTCTGCACTGACTGCATGCCATGCACTGAGCCACAACTTTTGTCTGCACTGACTGCATGCCATGCACTGAGCAGCAGTGCTTGCCTGCACTGACTGCATTCCATGCACTGAGCAGCGTTTGTCTGCACTGACTGCATGCCATTCACCGAGCAGTAATGTTTGCCTGCACTGACTGCATGCCATGTACCAAGCAGCAGTGTATGCCTGCACTGACTGCATGCCATGCACCGAGCAGCAGTGTTTGCCTGCACTGACTGCACACCATGCACCGAGCAGCAGTGTTGGTCTAGACTGACTGCATGCCATGCACCGAGCAGCAGCATTTTCCTGCACTGACTACATGCCAGGAACCAAGCAGCAACGTTTGCCCTCACTGACTGCATGCCATGCACCGAGCAGCAATGTTTGTCTGCACTGACTGCATGCCATGCACTGAGCAGCAACGTTTGCCTCAACTGACTGCACGCCATGCACAGAGCAGCAATGTTTGTCTCCACTGACTGCACACCATGCACTGAGCAGCAACGTTTGCCTGCACTTACTGCATGCCAGGCACCGAGCAGCAGCATTTGTCTGCACTGACTGCACACCATGCACCATTTGCCTGCACTGACTGCATGCTATGCACCTAGGAGCAATGTTTGCCTGCACTGACCACATGCCATGCACCGGGCATGTAGTGTTTGCCTGCACTGACTGCATGCCATGCACCGAGCAGCAACCTTTGCCTGCTCTGACTGAATGCCATGCACCGAGCAGCAGCGTTTGCCTGCACTGACTGCATGCCATGCACAGAGCAGCAATGTTTGCCTGCAATGACTGCATGCCATGCAACAACCAGCAAAGTTTACCTGCACTGACTGCATGCCATGCACTGAGCAGCAGCGTTTGTCTCCACAGAGCAATGCAGCACTCGAAGATACGGGTGCCCTGGCTCTGTTACACTTGCAATGTTTCACATGTATCATGAGAAAATGTTAAGAACCACTAGACATGACGTTTTGTCAGCATTAATGACAGGGACGATCTTTAAACCCCTTGTAATGCTTAGATAGTTTGCTCGCTTGCAATGTTTCACTTATTTGTCATGTGATGTGGGAACTGTGACCTCTACAGCACTGGCTGCATGCCATGCACCGAGCAGCAGCGTTTGTCTGCACTAACTGCACACCATGCACCGAGCAGCAGCGTTTGTCGGCACTGACTGCACGCCATACACTGAGCAGCAACTTTTGTCTGCACTGACTGCATGCCATGCACCGAGCAGCAGCGTTTGTCTGCACTGACTGCACACCATGCACCGAGCAGCAGCGTTTGTCTGCACTGACTGCATGCCATGCACTGAGCAGCAAAGTTTGCCCTCACTGACTGCATGCCGTGCATCAAGCAGCAGCATTTGTCTGCACTGACTGCATGCCATGCACTGAGCAGCAAAGTTTGTCTGCACTGACTGCATGCAATGCTCTGAACAGCAGTGTTTGTCTGCACTGACTAAATGCCATGCACCAAGCAGCAAAGTTTGTCTTCACTGACTGTATGCCATGCACTGAGCAGCAACGTTTGCCTGCACTGACTGCATGCCATGCACAGAGCAGCAATGTTTGTCTGCACTGAATGTATGCCATGCACTGAGTAGCAGCGTTTGTCTGCACTGACTGCACCATGCACCGAGCAGCAGCATTTGCCTAAACTGCCTGCATGCCATGCACCGAGCAGCAGCGTTTGTCTGCACTGACTGCACACCATGCACCGAGCAGCAGCGTTTGTCTGCACTGACTGCATGCCATGCACCCAGCAGCAGCGTTTGTCTGCACTGACAGCACACCATGCACCGAGCAGCAGCGTTTGTCTGCACTGACTGCATGCCATGCACTGAGCAGCAGCATTTTTCCGCACTGACTGCACACCATGCACCGAGCAGCAGCGTTTGTCTGCACTGACTACATGCCATGCACCGAGCAGCAGCATTTGCCTGCACTGACTGCATGCTATGCACCAAGCAGCAACATTTGCCTGCACTGACTGCATGACATGCACTGAGCAGCAACCTTTTCCTGCACTGACTGCATGCCATGCACTGAGCAGCAGCATTTGCCTGCACTGACTGCATGCCATGCATCGAGCAGCAGTGTATGCCTGCACTGACCGCATATCATACAACGAGCAGCAGTGTTTGTCTGCACTGACTGCATGCATGCACCAAGCAGCAATGCTTGTCTGCTTTGACTGCATGCCATGCACCTAGCAGCAACGTTTGTCTGCACTGATTGCACACCATGCACCGAGCAGCAACTTTTGCCTGCACTGACTGCATGCCATGCACCGAGCAGCAGCATTTGCCTGCACTGACCGCATGCCATGCACCGAGCAGCAGAGTTTGCCTGCACTGGCTACATGCAACGCACAGAGCAGCAGCATTTGTCTGCACTGACTGCATGCCATGCACTGAGCAGAAACTTTTGTCTGCACTGGCTGCATGCAATGTACCGAGCAGCAGCGTTTGTCTGCACTGACTGTATGCCATGAACAGAGCAGCAACGTTTGCCCTCACTGACTGCATGCCATGCACTGAGCAGCAATGTTTGTCTGCACTGACTGCATGCCATGCCCTGAGCAGCAACATTTGCCTGCACTGACTGCACACCATGAACAGAGCAGCAATTGTTGTCTGCACTGACTGCATGCCATGCACTGAGCAGCAGTGTTTGTCTGTACTGACGGCACACCATGCACCGAGCAGCAGCATTTGCCTGCACTGACTGCATGCTATGCACCGAGCAGCAACGTTTGACTGCACTGACCACATGCCATGCACTGAGCAGCAACGTTTGCCTGCACTGACTGCATGCCATGCACCGAGCAGCAACCTTTGCCTGTACTGACTGCATGCCATGCACCGAGCTGCAGCGTTTGCCTGCATTGACCGCAAGCCATGCACTGAGCAGCACCATTTGTCTGCACTGACTGCATGCCATGCACCAAGCAGCAATGTTTGTCTGCAAGGACTGCATGCCATGCACCTAGCAGCAACGATTGTCTGCACTGACTGTACGCCATAGACCGACCAGCAACTTTTGCCTGCACTGACTGCATGCCATGCATGAGCAGCAGCATTTGCTCTGCACTGACCGCATGCCATGCACCGAGCAGCAACATTTGACTGCACTGACTGCATGCCATGCACCAAGCATCAACGTTTGCCCTCACTGACTGCATGCCATGCACCGAGCAGCAATGTTTGTCTGCACTGACTGCATCTCATGCACTGAGCAGCAGTGTTTGCCTGCACTGACTGCATGCCATGCAGCAACCAGCAACGTTGGTGTAGTAATTACACAACCACGTATGTGTATATCCAGATGAATTTATTCCATGTCGATGTCCTCAGCAGAGCAGCTCCTTACACGACGCTGCCATCACAGTAATTCCTTCTCAAGAACCTTGAGTATTAAGTAATCCAAGTTCTATCTAGACATTCTATTTCACATACAATTATCTCTACAGTATGAAATTAACACTACAGTTTGCCTGCACTGACTGCATGCCATGCACAGAGCAGCAATGTTTGCCTGCAATGACTGCATGCCATGCAACAACCAGCAAAGTTTGCCTGCACTGACTGCATGCCATGCACTGAGCAGCAGTGTTTGTCTCCACTGACTGCATGCCATGCACTGAGCAGCAGCTCTTTGTCTGCACTGACTGCATGCCATGCACTGAGCCAGCAACTTTTGTCTGCACTGACTGCATACCATGCACCGAGCAGCAGTGCTTTGCCTGCACTGACTGCATGCCATGCACTGAGCAGCCTTTGTCTGCACTGACTGCATGCCATTCACCGAGCAGCAACGCTTGCCTGCACTGACTGCATGCCATGTACCAAGCAGCAGTGTTTGCCTGCACTGACTGCATGCCGTGCACCGAGCAGCAGTGTTTGCCTGCTCTGACTGCACACCCTGCACCGAGCAGCAGTGTTTGTCTAGACTGACTGCATGCCATGCACCGAGCAGCAGCATTTGCCTGCACTGACTAGATGCCAGGAACCGAGCAGCAATGTTTGCCCTCACTGACTGCATGCCATGCACGGAGCAGCAATGTTTGTCTGCACTGACCGCATGCCATGCACCGAGCAGCAGCATTTGTCTGCACTGACTGCATGCCATGCACCAAGCAGCAATGTTTGTATGCACTGACTGCATGCCATGCACCGAGCAGCAGCGTTTGTCTTCACTGACTGAACACCATGCACCATTTGCCTGCACTGACTGCATGCTATGCACCTAGGAGCAATGTTTGCCTGCACTGACCACATGACATGCACCGGGCATGCAGTGTTTCTCTGCACTGACTGCATGCCATGCACCGAGCAGCAACCTTTGTCTGCTCTGACTGAATGCCATGCACCGAGCAGCAGCGTTTGCCTGCACTGACCGGATGCCATGCACCAAGCTGCAGCATTTGTCTGCACTGACTGCATGCCATGCACCAAGCAGCAATGTTTTTCTGCACTGACTGCATGCCATGCACCAAGCAACAATGTTTGTCTGCAAGGACTGCATACCATGCACCTAGCAGCAACGATTGTCTGCACTGACTGCACGCCATAGACCGACCAGCAACTTTTGCCTGCACTGACTGCATGCCATGCATGAGCAGCGGCATTTGCCTGCACTGACCGCATGCCATGCACCGAACAGCAACATTTGCCTGCACTGACTGCATGCCATGCACCAAGCATCAATGTTTGTCTGCACTGACTGCATCTCATGCACTGAGCAGCAGCGTTTGTCTGCACTGACTGCATGCCATGCACCAACCAGCATCGTTTGCCTGCACTGACTGCATGCCATGCACTGAGCAGCAGCATTTGTCTCCACTGACTGCATGCCATGCACTGAGCAGCAGCCTTTGTCTGCACTGACTGCATGCCATGCACTGAGCCACAACGTTTGTCTGCACTGACTGCATGCCATGCACTGAGCAGCAGTGCTTGCCTGCACTGACTGCATGCCATGCACTGAGCAGCGTTTGTCTGCACTGACTGCATGCCATTCACCGAGCAGCAATGTTTGCCTGCACTGACTGCATGCCATGTACCAAGCAGCAGTGTATGCCTGCACTGACTGCATGCCATGCACCGAGCAGCAGTGTTTGCCTGCACTGACTGCACACCATGCACCGAGCAGCAGTGTTGGTCTAGACTGACTGCATGCCATGCACCGAGCAGCAGCTTTTTCCTGCACTGACTACATGCCAGGAACCGAGCAGCAATGTTTGCCCTCACTGACTGCATGCCATGCACCGAGCAGCAATGTTTGTCTGCACTGACTGCATGCCATGCACTGAGCAGCAACGTTTGCCTCAACTGACTGCACGCCATGCACAGAGCAGCAATGTTTGTCTCCACTGACTGCACACCATGCACTGAGCAGCAACGTTTGCCTGCACTGACTGCATGCCAGGCACCGAGCAGCAGCATTTGTCTGCACTGACTGCACACCATGCACCATTTGCCTGCACTGACTGCATGCTATGCACCTAGGAGCAATGTTTACCTGCACTGACCACATGCCATGCACCGGGCATGTAGTGTTTGCCTGCACTGACTGCATGCCATGCACCGAGCAGCAACCTTTGCCTGCTCTGACTGAATGCCATGCACCGAGCAGCAGTGTTTTCCTGCTCTGACTGCACGCCATGCACCGTGCAGCAATGTTTGCCTGCACTGACTGCATGCCATGCACGGAGCAGCAGTGTTTGTCTGCACTGATCGCATGCCATGCACCGAGCAGCAACGTTTGCCTGCACTGACTGCATGCCATGCACTAAGCAGCAACATTTGCCTGCACTGACTGCATGTCATGCACCGGGCAGCAACGTTTGCCTGCAGTGACTGCACGTCATCCACCGGACAGTAAGGTTTGTCTACACTGGTGAGCTTCCTGAATGTTTGGGTGGCCTCAGACTCAGTTGCAAACCACAGTCCTTTTCTACTACATAGTCAGACAAATAAGAGTGATGCAATGCTGGAAATTAGCTAAGCTCACGTCATCGCTTTCATTGAGCTACGTTCTAAAAATAATTTGTAAATCTGCAGCTGCACCATCACTCGCTTGCATTTTATTTTATCAGTGTTTTTATAGCGTGCTTGTTACCAATTAGGATTTCCAGACACTATGTAGCTGGCATTTGAGGCCAGCCCTGGAGGGCTCACTCATAGAGACAAGTCTTGAGCTTCTTACGGAAGTCAAGGCAAGAGCAGGAGGCTCTGTGTTGTGGGAGGTCATTCCAGGCTTTAGGGGGCCAGGTATGAAAAGGCACGGCCCCCTGCTCTGTTTTTGTGTATGCCTGGGATGTGTGCTAGTGAGAGACCAACAGAGCAGAGGTGTCTGAAGTGCTACTGGAAATGAACATGGTTATTCCGATAGACAGGGCTTGTGTTGTGGAGTGCTTTGTAGTTGCGGTGAGGGGTGGAGTTTGTAGTGTGCATGTTTCTGTATCGGGAGCCAGTTGAGTTCCCTAAGGTGTTTTGTGATGTGGGCTCAGTGTGTGGGGCTGGCTGCTGCATTTTGGATGGTCTGTAGTCCTTTTGTGAGTTAGTTGGTTTTCCCTGCATTGAGGGTGTTCCCATAGTCTAGTCTGCTGGTGATGAGGGCTTGTGTTATCGTTTTCCTGGTGTTGTCTGGGAGCCACTTGAAGATTTATTCAGCATCCTTAAGGTGAAGCAGGATGAGGCTATTGCACTGAATTGAACGGCCAGGACCAGTTTGTTGTCCATGATGATTCTGAGGTTTCTTGCTTGGCATGGGGGTGAGTCCAAGGTCTGTGGACTATCAGATGGAGTCCCATGTTGAGGTGTCTTTCCTGAAGACCATCACTTCGGTCTTGTCCAAGTTCAGTTTGAACCAATTGGATTTCATCCAGGTGACCACTTCGGTCATGTATGTGGTGAACTTGTTCTTAGTTTTGGGTCTTTTGTTTGAGAGGGACAGTATCAGTTGCGTATCGTCAGTGTATGTGAGGATGTTTATGTTGTGAGTCCGTATGACATCAACCAGTGGATTGATGTAGTCATGTCATTAGTGCAGACCTACGAATTGTTGGGATTCACAAAGATTTCTACTCGTCGAAATCCTTCTGTATTCCTAATCACTCCGGTGCAAATACTTTTCTGTATGAGTAATTGTATGTATTGAGCAACTGAACAAGCAGAATTGTCTCATGTGTGCAATTGTATTCGGCAACTTTTGTTATTTTATTCAAAACTGAACTATTTTTCCCATGGAGAAACCCTTAACTCCATGTTCCTACCTATTTTTATGGTGTCACCTTACTATGAGCACACTAAGAAGGATTTACTCCTTCCTTTGACATGAGTAAATCTCAGACTGTTTGCATGGTGGGAATAGATCACAATAATGTTTATAAACACCAAAAACTCGAAAGCGTGTGGAAATTCCAAAACGTCGCAGCATATCACTGCCATGGAATATGTACAATCCATCCAAGGGTAAGGATTTCCATATGGATAATATCACTCTATCGTGGGGTAATATTACGCGTAAGTAAGTCGGTGTACTAGTGCAAGTCAGTTTGTGTAAATTTCTTGCACTCGTAACACAGTCCATATATGCATATAATTTAGCTTTACAGGCACACCTGGCATTGCCAACTTGTCTGTTTGCCCGACTCACAGTTCAGCTGAGTTTGTGATAAAAACATGCCTGGTTTTTGAACATGGTTAGCTCTCACTAGGATGGGGGTGAGCATGGAAATATACATTCTAGCTGCCCACCCAGCACTATCTGCAAGCACATCCTTCAGCAGCCTCCAGTGATGGTGTAATTAATAATTCGACTGATTCCATCCACAGTTCAACCATGCATGGGACCCTTTGGAGCACCGGGAGCTAGAGCTGCTGGGAGGCACACGTGGTCCAGGTGGTGGGAGCACTGACTCACAGCGGGGGCAGCGGCCTAGTGATAAGGTCAACAAGCAACAGCAGCCATACAGCCATGAAGCCACTCACTTACCTTCACCCACTGCCTAGAGCAGCCATACTATAGGGTGTTGAGTTACTTTAAGGAGTAGGGTCAGCAAAAAATGGGCCACTGGGGAATCCATGCATTTCTGCCCCACCTGCAGTAGCATTTTGAGCAAGTTAAACATTGTGAGAAATATGAACAGTCATTGGCAAAGCCAATAGGTGTCAACTCTGGGAACTATCGGGTTTGTCAATGCCTTTGGCGATCCTGAACAGCATCGGCAAAATGCTTTGCAGCATGTCCAAAGCACAATTAAGGAGCAGGGGGCATATTTACAACTCCCTAGCACCACCTGAGCATCACTTTTTGTGACGTTCCTGTGGCGCTGTGTGCTGGCCCATATTTACAAGGCCACGCACAGCCACCCTGCGTGGCTTTTTATGGCCTTATAAATACGGACACTTTTCACACATCGCGTTGCATGAAACGGTCATTCCATGGGTGTTGCAGTAGGCGTTCCCACGCGACACGCATGGCTTTTTGACGCTGCCCCAGAATTACAAGGATCTGTAAATCTGAGGCAGCGCCAAAAACTAATGCCATTGAAAAGCAGGCGCGACAGCGGCGCAACGAGGAGAAATAATACTTTTATTTCTCCTCAATGTTTTAGCTCTTTCTATGTGTGCTGTATTTAATGATTGTTTATGTGCAGGAAGGTGTTCCTTCCTGTACAAACACCATCATCCTTGAAACACAGGCCCCCGTGCACCATGGCGCAAGGGTGTCTGTTAGCAGTAGGCAGCTTTTTTAGCACCGGCGCAAGGGCAAACACAGGGGTTCTCCGTATTCTTGTGAATACGGCACATCCCTGTGTTTGTTAAATGATGCAGTGCAGCGCTGCGTCATTTCTTTGTAAATATGCCCCAAGCTGTCAGGGAAGCAAGGAGAGTGGGCAGAGGAGAAGAAAAGCAGTACACGATCAAGAGCAACATGGGCGATGGGGAGAGAAGCACACCAGCGAGAAAGCAACAAGGAGCGCGTGAGACGGGGCAGTTTGACTGGGGGGGGCACACACAAGAGTCCTTGAAACACAGGGAAGACAGCAATAGGAACCACAGGACTGGATATATTTGGTGGGGTGAGAAGCACATGAGAGAGACAGCTGGAAAACACATGCACTCGTAGAGTGTTTAAGCAAAAAGACAAATGTAGTTCCCTCAAAGTGAGCGTAGATAGATACAAATCAGGGAAGGCAAAGGATGGTAAAGAGTCTATGCTCCAGGGGAGGGACAAACTCAAGATGGAACAAGATGGACAAGGAATGCCATCGAAATAACAAGCAGGCAAATGAGAGAGACATTAAAGCCAAGTAGTGGTAAGCCATAGGTGGGTTGTAAGCGCCCTGTAAGTTTGTGCTGTCTGATAGGTGAGATCTAAAAATTGCAAAAGAGGGCAGCAAGCCAGGAAAAGCTTGAAACTTAAAGTAGCTCATGTAGTCCAAAATTGTGAAGAAGGAAACCGTAAATTTGTAAGAGAGCAAATCAGTTTTAGGGATAGGGTAGGCAGGAGAGGATGTAGACTTCCATAGAGGAAAGGGGGCCAGGGCAAGGTGGACAGGAGGGGCTCTAGAGACTTCAATAGAGGGAGAGAGGGCCAGCACAGGGTGGACAGGAGGGAGCATAGACTCCATTAAAGGGAGGGAGGGCGGGCCAGCACTGAGTGGACAGGAGGGAGTGTGGACTTCAATAGAGGGAGAGAGGGCCAGCAGAGGGTGGACAGGAGGGAGTATAGACTCCATTAGAGGGAGAGAGGGCCAGCACTGGGTGGACAGGAGGGAGCATAGACTCCATTAGAGGGAGGGAGGGTGAGCCAGCACTGAGTGGACAGGAGGGAGTGTGGACTTCAATAGAGGGAGAGAGGGCCAGCAGAGGGTGGACAGGAGGGAGTATAGACTCCATTAAAGGGAGGGAGGGCGGGCCAGCACTGAGTGGACAGGAGGGAGTGTGGACTTCAATAGAGGGAGAGAGGGCCAGCAGAGGGTGGACAGGAGGGAGTATAGACTCCATTAGAGGGAGGGAGAGCCAGCACTGGGTGGGCAGGAGGGAGTATAGACTCCATTAGAGGGAGGGAGGGCCAGCACTGAGTGGACAGAAGGGAGTGTAGACTTCAGTAGGGGAGGGAGGGAGGGCCAGCACATGGTGGACAGGAGGGAGTGTAGACTTCAATAGAGGGATGGAGGGCCAGCACTGGGTGGACAGGAGGGAGTGTAGACTTCAATAGAGGGTGAGAGGGCCAGCACTGGATGGACAGGAGGGAGCGTGGACTTCAATAGAGGGAGGGGGGCCAGCACTGGATGGACAGGAGGGAGTGTAGACTTCAATAGAGGGAGGGAGGGCCAGCACTAAGGGGACAGGAGGGAGTGTAGACTTCAATAGCCGGAGGGGGGGCAGCACATGGTGGACAGGAGGGAGTGTAGCCTTCAGGTAGGGGAGGGAGGGGGGCCAGCACATGGTGGACAGGAGGGAGTGTAGCCTTCAGTAGGGGAGGGAGGGCCAGCACTGGGTGGACAGGAGGGAGTGTGGACTTCAGTAGGGGAGGGAGGGCCAGCACTGGGTGGAGAGGAGGGAGTGTAGACTTCAATAGAGGGAGGGGGGACAGCACATGGTGGACAGGAGGGAGTGTAGCCTTCAGTAGGGAAAGAGGGCCAGCACTGGATGGACAGGAGGGAGTGTAGACTTCAATAGAGGGAGGGAGGGCCAGCACTGGGTGGAAAGGAGGGAGTGTAGACTTCAGTACGGGAGGGAGGGAGGGAGTGCCAGCACTGCATGGACAGGAGGGAGTGTACACTTCAGTATGGGAGGGAGGGCCAGCACATGGTGGACAGGAGGGAGTGTGGACTTCAGTTGAGGGAAAGAGGGCCAGCATTGGATGGACAGGAGGGAGTGTAGACTTCAATAGAGGGAGGGGGCCAGCACATGGTGGACAGGAGGGAGTGTAACCTTCAGTAGGGGAGGGAGGGGGCAGCACATGATGGACAGGAGGGAGTGTAGCCTTCAGTAGGGGAGGGACGGCCAGCACAGGGTGGAGAGGAGGGAGTTTAGACTTCAAAAGAGGGAGGAAGGGCCAGCAGAAGGTGGACAGGAGGGAATGTAGACTTCAATAGAGGGAGGGAGGGAGGGCCAGCATAGGGCTGACAGGAGGGAGTGTAGACTTCAGTAGGCGAGGCCAGGGAGGGCCAGCACAGGGTGGACAGGAGGGAGTATAGACTCCATTAGAGGGAGGGAGGGCCAGCATAGGGTGGACAGGAGGGAGTGTAGACTTCAGTAGGGGAGGGAGGGCCGGCACAGGGTGGACAGGAGGGAGTGTAGACTTCAATAGAGGGAGGGATAGCCAGCACTGGGTGGACAGAAGGGAGTGTAGACTTCAGTAGAGGAAGGGAGGGCCAGCACTGGGTGGACAGGAGGGTGTGTGGACTTCAATAGAGGAGGGAGGGCCAGCACAGGGTGGACAGGAGGAAGTGTAGAATTCAATAGACGGAGGGAGGGCCAGCACAGGGTGGACAGGAGGGTGTGTAGACTTCAGTAGAGGAAGGGAGGGCCAGCACTGGGTGGACTGGAGAGAGTGTAGACTTCAGTAGGGGAGGAAGGGCAGGCACAGTGTGGACAGGAGGGAGTGTAGACTTCAATAGAGGGAGGGAGGGCCAGCACTGGGTGGGCAGGAGGGAGTGTGGACTTCAGTAGAGGGAGGGAGGGCCAGCACTAGGTGGACAGGAGGGAGTGTAGACTTCAGTAGGGGAGGGAGGGCCAGCACAGGGTGGGGAGGAGGGAGTGTAGACTTCAATAGAGGGAGGCATAGCCAGCACTGGGTGGACAGGGGGGGTGTAGACTTCAATAGATGGAGGGATAGCCAGCACTGGGTGGGCAGGAGGGAGTACAGACTCCATTAGAGGGATGGAGGTCCAGCACAGGGTGAACAGGAGGGAGTGTAGACTTCAATAGAGGAGGGAGGGCCAGCACTGGGTGGACAGGAGGGAGTGTAGACTCCATTAGAGGGAGGGAGGGCCTGCAGAAGGTGGACAGGAGGAGGTGTAGACCAGTAGGGGAGGGAGGGCCAGCACTGGGTGGACAGGAGGGAGTGTAGACTTCAATAGAGGGAGGGAGGGAGGACCAGCACTGGGTGGACAGGAGGGTGTGTATACTTCAATAGAGAGAGGGAGGGCCAGTACTGGGTGGACAGGAGGGTGTGTAGCCTTCAGTAGGGAGGGAGGGCCAGCAGAAGGTGGACAGGAGGGAGTGTAGACTTCAGCAGAGGGAGGGATTGCCAGCACAGATTGGACAGGAGGGAGTGTAGACCAGTAGGGGAGGGAGGGTCAATAATGGGTGGACAGGAGGTAGTGGAGGCTCCATTAGAGGAGGGAGGGCCAGCACTGGCTGGACAGGAGAGAGTGTAGACTTCAATAGAGGGAGAGAGGGAGGGAGGGAGGGAGGGAGGACCGGCACTGGGTGGACAGGAGGGCGTGTGGACTTCAGTAGAGGGAGGGAGGGAGGGCCAGCACTGGGTGGACAGGAGGGAGTATAGACTTCAGTAGGGGAGGGAGGGCCAGCACTGCCTGGACAGGTGGGAGTGTAGACTTCAGTAGGGGAGGGAGGGCCAGCACTGGGTGGACAGGAGGGAGTTTAGACTTCAGTAGGGGAGGGAGGGAGGGCCAGCACTGGGTAGAGAGGAGGGGGTGAAGACTTCAATAGAGCGAGGGGGGGCAGCACTGGGTGGACAGGAGGGAGTGTAGACATCAGTAGGGGAGGGAGGGAGGGCCAGCACTGGGTGGACAGGAGGGAGTGTAGACTTCTGTAGGGGAGGGAGGGCCGGCACTGTGTGGACAGGAGGGAGTGTAGACTTCATAGAGGAAGGGAGGGAGGGCCAGCACTGGGTGGACAGGAGGGAGTGTAGACTTCAGTATGGGAGGAAAGGAGTGCCAGCACTGGGTGGACAGGAGGGAGTGTAGACTTCAGTAGGGGAGAGAGGGCCAGCACTGGGTGAACAGGAGGGAGTGTAGACTTCAGAAGGGGAGGGAGGGAGGGCCAGCACTGGGTGGACAGGAGGGAGTGAAGACTTCAGTAGGGGAGGGAGGGCCAGCACTGGGTGGTCAGGAGGGAGTGAAGGCTCCATTAGAGGGAGGGAGGGCCAGCACTGGGTGGGGAGGAGGGAGTGTAGACTTCAAAAGAGGTGGGATGGAGGGCCGGCACTGGCTGGACAGGAGGGAGTGTAGACTTCAGTAGGGGAGGGAGAGCCAGCAGAGGGTGGACAAGAGGGAGTGTAGACTTCAGTAGGGGAGGCAGGGCCAGCACTGGGTGGACAGGAGGGAGTGTAGACTTCAGTAGGGGAGGGAGGGCCAGCACTGGGTGGTCCGGAGGGAGTGCAGGCTCCATTAGAGGGAGGGAGGGCCAGCACAGGATGGAGAGGAGGGAGTGTAGACTTCAATAGAGGAGGAAGGGCCAGCACAGGATGGAGAGGAGGGGGTGTAGACTTCAATAGAGGGAGGGAGGGCCAGCACTGGGTGAACAGGAGGGGGGTGTAGATTTCAATAGAGGAATGGAGGGCCAGCACTGGGTGGGCAGAAGAGAGTACAGACTTCAATAGAGGAGGGAGGGCCAGCACAGGGTGGAGAGGAGGGAGTGTTGACTTCAATAGAGGGAGGGAGGGCCAGCACTGGGTGCAAAGGAGGGAGTACAGACTCCATTAGAAGGATGGAAGGCCAGCACTGGGTGGACAGGAGGGAGTGTAGACTTCAGTAGGGGAGAGAGGGCCAGCACTGGGTGGACAAGCAGGAGTGTAGTCTTCAGTAGGGGAGGGAGGGCCAGCACTGGGTGGACAGGAGGGAGTGTAGACTTCAGTAGGGGCGGGAGGGCCAGCACTGGGTGGACAGGAGGGAGTGTAGACTTCAGTAGGGGAGGGAGGGCCAGCACAGGGTGGAGAGGAGGGAGTGTAGACTTCAATAGATGGAGGGAGGGCCAGCACTGGGTGGACAGGAGGGAGTGTAGACTTCAATAGAGGGAGGGAGGGAGGGGCAGCACTGGGTGGACAGGAGGGAGTGTAGACTTCAGTAGGTCAGGGAGGGAGGGCCAGCACTGGGTGGACAGGAGGGAGTATAGACTTCAGTAGGGGAGAGAGGGCCAGCACTGGGTGAACAGGAGGGAGTGTAGACTTCAGTAGGGGAGGGAGGGAGGGCCAGCACTGGGTGGACAGGAGGGAGTGTAGACTTCAGTAGGGGAGGGAGGGCCAGCACTGGATGGACAGGAGGGAGTATAGACTTCAGTAGGGGAGAGAGGGCCAGCATTGGGTGAATAGGAGGGAGTGTAGACTTCTGTAGGGGAGGGAGGGCCAGCACTGGGTGGACAGGAGGAAGTGTAGACTTCAGTAGGGGAGGGAGGGAGGTCCAGCACTGGGTGGACAGGAAGGAGTGTAGACTTCATAGAGGAAGGGAGGGAGGGCCAGCACATGGTGGACAGGAGGGAGTGTAGACTCAAATAGAGGAGGGAGGGCCAGCACAGAGTGGACAGGAGGGAGCGTAGACTTCAGTACGGGAGGGAGGGCCAGCACTGGGTGGAGAGGAGGGAGTGTAGACTTCAGTAGAAGAGGAAGGGCAAGCACTGGGTGGACAGGAGGGAGTGCAAACTCAAGTAGAGGAGGGAGGGCCAGCACTGGGTGTACAGGAGGGAGTGTAGACTTTAATAGAGGGAGGGAGGGCCAGCACTGGGTGGACAGGAGGGAGTGTAGACTTGAGTACAGGAGGGAGGGCCAGCACTGCATGGACAGGAGGGAGTGTAGACTTCAGTAGGGGAGGGAGGGCCAGCACTGGGTGGACAGGAGGGAGTGTAGACTTCAGTAGGGGAGGGAGGGAGGGCCAGCACTGGGTGGACACTGGACAGGAGGGAGTGTAGACTTGAGTAGGGGAGGGAGGGCCAGCACTGCATGGACAGGAGGGAGTATAGACTTCAGTAGAGGGCGGGAGGGCCAGCACTGGGTCGACAGGAGGAGTGTAGACTTCAGTAGTGGAAGGACGGACAGCACTGAGTGGACAGGAGGGAGTGTAGACTTCAATAGAGGGAGGGAGGGCCAGCACTGCGTGGACAGGAGGGAGTGTAGACTTCAGTAGGGGAGAGAGGGCAAGCACTGGGTGGGCAGGAGGGAGTGTAGACTTCAATAGAGGGAGGAAGGGCCAGCACTGGGTGGACAGGAGGGAGTGTAGATTTCAGTAGGGGAGGGACGGAGGATTAGCACTGGGTGGACAGGAGGGGGTGTAGACTTTAGTAGAGGGAGGGATAGCCAGCACTGGGTGGATAGGAGGGTTTGTAGACTTCAGTAGGGGAGAGAGGGCAAGCACTGGGTGGGCAGGAGGGAGTGTAGACTTCAATAGAGGGAGGAAGGGCCAGCACTGGGTGGACAGGAGGGAGTGTAAACTTCAGTAGGGGAGGGAGGGAGGGCCAGCACTAGGTGGACAGGAGGTAGTGTAGACTTCAGTAGAGGGAGGGAGGGCCAGCACTGGGTGGACAGGAGGGAGTGTAGATTTGAGTAGGGGAGGGAGGGCCAGCACTGAATGGACAGGAGGGAGTATAGACTTCAGTAGAGGGAGAGAGGGCCAGCACTGGATCGACAGGAGGGGGTGTAGACTTCAATAGAGGGAGGGAGGGAGGGCCAGCACTGCATGGACAGGAGGGAGTGTAGACTTCAGTAGGGGAGGAGGGCCAGCACTGGGTGGACAGGAGGGAGTGTAGATTTAAATAGAGGGAGGAAGGGGCAGCACTGGGTGGAATTCAGTAGGGGAGAGAGGGCCAGCACTGGGTGGACAGGAGGGAGTGTAGACTTCAGTAGGGGAGGGAGGGAGGGTTAGCACTGGGTGGACAGGAGGGAGTGTAGACTTCAGTAGAGGGAGGGATAGCCAGCACTGGGTGAACATGAGGGGGTATAGACTTCGGTAGAGGGAGGGATAGCCAGCACTGGGAGGACAGGAGGGAGTGTAGACTTCAGTAGGGGAGGGAGGGCCAGCACTGGGTGGACAGGAGGGAGTGTAGACTTCAATAGAGGGAGGGCCAGCACTGGGTGGACAGGAGGGAGTCTAGACTTCAGTAGGGGAGAGAGGGGGGGAGGGCCAGCACTGGGTTGACAGGAAGGAGTGTAGACTTCAGTAGAGGGAGGGATAGCCAGCACTGGGTGGATAGGAGGGAGTGTAGACTTCAGTAGAGGGAGGGATAGCTAGCACTGAGTGGACAGGAGGGAGTATAGACTTCAGCAGAGGGAGGGATAGCCAGCATTGGGTGGACAGGAGGGAGTGTAGACTTCAGTAGGGGAGGGAGGGAGGGCCAGCACTGGTTGGACAGGAGGGAGTATAGATTTCATTAGGGGAGGGAGGAAGGGAGGGCCAGAACTGGGTGGACAGGAGGGTGTGTAGACTTCAGTAGAGGGAGAGATAGCCAGCACTGGGTGGACAGGAGGGAGTGCAGACTTCAGTAGGGGAGGGAGGGAGGGAGGGCCAGCACTGGGTGGACAGGAGAGAGTGTAGACTTCAGTAGGGGAGGGAGGGCCAGCACTGGGTGGACAGGAGGGAGTGTAGACTTCAATAAAGGGAGGGAGGGAGGGAGGGAGGGGCAGGGCAGAGGAGTTTTTTGGTAATGTTAAGCACCGCCGAAGGCTTTTCATCCTTAACAACCTGGCCCAGCCACAGGCCCACATTTCAGCCTCCTTACTTCGATGTAAGCTCCGATTGCGACACCAGGCGTTAGAGTGAATTCTATTTCTCAGGAAACAATGAGCGTGCACTTACAGATCGCATCATGACTACTGAGAGGGCCACTCAACACCTCTACCCGATGGCTCAAAGGACATCCAGTCCAGGAGTCTCTGTTTGAGACAATGGTCACAGGATCGTTCTGACTCTCAGCCTTTCACCCTTCCGAGGTCGATAAAATGACTACCATCAGCTTGGGTAGCAATACATATCTGATATTCAGTGCTAAGATGCCCCAAGTGTTGAACGTGATCTTTATTAATCCATTTGTTATGTTAGGTATTTCTAAATAAACAATACAGGTTGAGAACTATTGTGTTACCTCAACCTGTGCTCCATGTCAGGAAGGACATGTTCAGTACACTCTGGTCTCTGTGTGCTGAGCAAACAACGCTATAAATATGTTGATCACATTATCGTGTAATGAGTCAGAGGCACAGGGCATTGCCTGCAGGAGAAAGTTGATTCATTCTTTCATGTTATTCATTATTTTACATAGTGCTCACACAGCCAGCCAGCTGTTTCATGGCGCTTTGCAATTAAGAAAAGAGAGGAATTCCTGCAGAGATTCTTTGGGGTGAAATAATACTAAAAGTATTCTGTTCTGTAGTACCTAATTTACCACTAACACTGTACAGGTTCCAGAGTAGCGTGCTACTCGCCAAAAAAAGAAAAAAATACTCTTCAGCCCACCATCAGGGGTAGCAAGCGCTATATAAATGCAAACCCTTTTCCCTCTTCTATCCTTCCACTATCCTTCTCAATCCAAATAACTGACTAACATTTCCACCACTCAAATTACTTTCATATTTTCACTATACTAATTCACCACTAATCCTTTATGGGTTCCGGAGTAGCGTGCTACTCGCCGAAAAAGCACTTAGACGCCTCATCAGGGGTAGTAAGCGCTATATAAATGCAATTACAATTACAATACAATACATTTAAGAGTTTCAAAGCGATGTAAATTGCAGATCTTACTGTCACTTAATTTTAATGGTGCTCAATTTACTAACTTCAGAATTTGAAACGCATAATTGTTAGGTCAAGCATTCCTAAGCAGTTAACAACCTACACACTAGCCACAACATTACGGAATCCTTCGGGAAACTTCTCACACTTAAAAAGAGACGTGGAGTTTACACAACTCTTTGGAACTTTCTGAAATCCATCTGAAGGCGAGGAGCACTGGTAACGAGTTCCAAAGGAAAAGGGCAACAGTCTTGGCCCACTGGTACAACTGTGGCTCCTGCCGTTATTGCTGCATGTCTTGTCACCCTCTAGTAGCTATCTGGTGAACTCAGCATCCCTGAGTCCACTGAGGGTGCTCCTGGTTTTGTTCACCTCTTGAGTGGATGCAAAGGTGTAACCCCCCCCTCAACCTCCCCTCCCAGTGGAGTGTAGCTGCTGTCCATCACAAAGCGAGGACGCGGATCGTTGGTGGAGGCTGAATTAGTAGTCCAGGGCCACAGGGCTTAATTTACTCCCTCAGAGACAGGCTGCCAACCCTCTGGTGGAATACCAGATCAACCTTTGAGTACATGTGGTAGGTTGAGGCACGGGATAGATATGTGGTAAATGTTACATGGCTGAATGCCCATGTACTGTATGATGGTATGCTCTGAGGGAGCAAGGTCACTGTATTCGAAGATGGAGGCTCAGCTGGAGCTTTCTAGGGGTGGGCAGAACTCGCATAGTTTCACTCTGCAGAATTCCGCAGAGTTACAGAAAAACTTTGCGAGATTCCGTGGCATTCTGCCAGCGAGCAGAAAATATGCAGCTCCTGCTGCTTGCACTACAATTTAGTACCGGTAGTGTGAACCATCACACTAGGGGACACCAAATCTCACTTGTCCTTGTCAGCTCCAGTGCTTAATTTGAGTCAGTGGTTTCCGGTGCTCCGCACCGGCACTTAATTGCCAGCACCAGCACTTATGACAGTCTGCCACGTGGTGGCGCTGCCTCCCAAATTTAGAGATCAGCAGAACACCATATTTTTTTTAATGTTCAAAATGATTTATTACATTTTTCATACAATAAAACAATGACATACAAAAAAAGAGCACTGTGTAGAGTACCCATATAAGAAACATATCTATGAAGAACAATAAATGAATATAAAACAGGTACAATCTAATATAGATTTAAAAATCATAAAAGTAAAAAAGGAAGGAATAGGAATAACCATATAATATCGAAAGAAGCAATTTGAGTAGAGCTACTATAAATCAAAATATGTGTGATTTATACTGTAAGGGAATAAATAAAAGGGAATAGAACTAAGACTATAAATAATGATCAATTGGATTCCAAAATGAATGATAAGAGTTACAGTTGTGAGTAATACCATTCAAAGATAGATTGGCACCTCTTCTAGTGAAAATAATCCATGACCACCAAGCATGAACAGATAATAATGACACGTCTTTCCAACAAGTTGTAATAGACTTTAGAGCAGCTGACAACAGAAAATTAAAAAGTTTATATTCTAGATCAGACAGTTCTTTAGAAAGAGCAATAGATTTGCATTTCAACAAATTAAATGAAAGTCCATCGAAAATATTAAATATTTTTTGTATAACATCCCAAACTTCATTCCATTATTTAAAAACAGATGTACATTCAAAAAGCATATGTTTTAACGAACCAATATGTGAGTTACAATGCCAACAATTTGAACTTGGAAGAAGCTTAGCCTGAAATCACTTTAAGGGGGACCATAAGCAATTAAACATAATATAAGAATTTGTTTGATAAAGTGATACAGGTAACCACCCTGAGATATTCTTCAACCATATTTTTTTCCATGTATCATATGAGAAAGAAATCGAGAGTTCATTATTTCAAAAGATTGAAACCGCATCAATATTGTTACCTTGAAATGCATTCAGCTTCTTGTACATTAATGAAACAGCATGAGATGAAGAGGATACCGTTTGAATATAAATTGTTAAATCTGACTTTATATTTGAAGGAATATTATTAGGAAAGGAATCTAATATAGAATTACATAAAAGTTCATATTTGAGAAAATCAGAAGATGGTAAGTGAAAATTTGCCTGTAAATACATCAAACGATGTAAAAGTATTATTATGGTAAATATCCTTGAGGTAAAAAATACCAGCTTTAATCCATGAATGCCAAAATTTAACAGATCGAGAAAGTTTTAGTCGTGGATTGTACCATAATGACATATCTACAGTATTTGAAATAGTTGCTTGAAAAAGTGAATCAAAATCATTTAATATTAGTTTTGTGGATTTCAAAATAATAGACTTATGAAATAATAATGACTTGCTAGACATGGTTAACAAGGCAGACAAAGGAAATGGAGTTACCAAACTTATTTTTATAAGAAGCCATGCAGGAGGATTAATCAGGTGGGGATGATTAAACCAAAGTGACCTTTGTTTTAAGATAAATGCTTTATGATAATTAAAAAAATCTGGTAAACCAAATACTCCATTACTCTTTGCCATTTTTAGTTTTTTATAGCCAATACAAGGTGACTTATTATTCCAAAGAAACTTAGAAAGATGTTGATCAACAATTTTATAAAACTTCATAGGAAATTGACTAGGAATCATAGCTAGAAAATAAAACATTTTTGGCACTATAGTCATTTTTATTGAGTTCATTCTCCCCACCATGAAAGGTGAAGCGAAGACCATTTAGATACTTTATCTTTAAAGTAATTTTAAATAGATTCACACTTTAATGTTATTGTTTTTTTCATAGACGAAGAGAACAAAATGCCAAGGTATTTGAATTTATCTCTTTGCCAAATTATTTCTTTTATGGGTAACATATCTGGGGTACAGTGAGGATTTAAAGGAAAAAATTCAGGGGCAGATTTACAAGAAAGTGACGCATCTATAAAGATGCGTCACTTTCCCTGCGCCACCCTTAGAAACCCTTGCGCCACCATAGATGCGCCGTATTTACAATATGGCGCAAGGATTGACAGATGCGTCAGAAATTCTGACGCATCTGTTGGTGGAAAAGTCACGCATTGCTGGAGTCGTGTTGCAAGCACGACGCACTCCAGCAATGCGTGTTGAGGCCTATTCCCACTACACTGCATCACTACTTACGCCTGCTTCAAGCAGGCGTAAGGTTTTGACGCAGTGGCGTCCTAAAAGTGGCGCAGTGAAATCTTGTAGATTTCACTGCATCACTTTTACGAGGCCTTCCTGCGTGGAAAGGCCCACCCTGCATACATTATACCTGACGCAGGTATAATGTGACGCAGGGCTATACAACATGACGCATCTCCCTAGATGCGTCACGTTGTAAATAGACCGCCTTTTTTGCGCCGCCGTTGCGTCAAAAAAAGTGACGCAATGGCGGAGCAAGGGGCTTGTAAATCTGCCCCTCAGTTTTATTGGTGTTTAACGAATATCCAGAAATTAAAGAATATAATGAGTTATATCAAATAAAGGAGGTATAGAGGAATCAGGATTGCTAATAAATAAAAGTACATCATCTGCATATGCTAATGTTTTAATAATGACCTCATTATTTTAATATCAGCGATATCATTACATTTTGTAATGGAAACAAGCAAAGGTTCAATAACAAGAAGAAATAGTAACAGGGATAGTGGACAACCTTGTCTAGTACCTCTAAAAAGGAAAAATTGATTAGAAATGTGACCATTAATAAATAAACGAGCAGTAGGGGTAGAATAGAGAGCAGATATCATACAGATAAACAAATCATCAAAATTAAATGCTACTAAAGTATGGAATAAAAATTGCCAATGAACTTTGTCAAAAGTTTTTTCAGCATCCAATGCGAGTACTCCAGATGGTAAGGATAAAGTAGAACCCTGTTCGATAGCATGTAATAAAGTTCTTGTATTATTGACAGAATATCTATTTTTCATGAAATCAGATTGATCAAGATGGATAAGGGAATCCAATGCGGAGGTCAGTCTGGTTGCAAGTATTTTGGCATATAGTTTACAATCTTGATTTATTAAGGAAATAGGGCGATAATTCGATACAAGTGTCGGGTCTTTGTTTGGTTTAGGTATAAATACAATCAGCGCTTCGGTAAAAGAACCTGAAGTTGATCCTGTAGCACTAAAAAAGGTAAAAAGTTCAAACAAATAAGGAATAAGTTGTAAATCAAATTCTTTATAAAATTCTGCTGGAATGCCATCAGGGCCTGGAGATTTATTTTGTTTAAGAGACTTAGGGGCCGATTCCGATTCGGGCCGGAAATCTCTCCGACCGAGCCGGACCCGGAGAGATTTCCGACCGAATCGGACCCTAGCACTCCGACCGAACGAGTACGATGCGCACGTATGCCATCGGACTCCGATTCGGTCGGACTCCCATTGAAGTCAATGGGAGCCAGTCGTACGACGCGTACACGGGCTCCCATTGACTCAATGGGCACGACGCAAACAAGGGCGCCCCCTACAGCGTGTGCGCGCTCGATGCGGGTCACGCCCGTACAAGCACGCGTAGGGGACCCATGGGTCCCCCCTGTGTGCGACTCGCGTGCCTACATGCTTCCAGGGGTCCGACACGGACCCCCAAAGTGCGGCCTGACAGCTCCTTGGAGCCGGACTGCGCGAGTCGGTCGGAGCGGTCGCGAGTGCGCATTGTACTTACCCGGCTGGGGAACGTCTCCATTGCGCGGTGCGAGTCGTCCCCGTGCGAGTCGGTCGGAGCGGTCGGTCCTGCGGACGAGTCGGTCGGAGATTTCGCGAGCGCACGCATCGTACGCTGCCGCCCTGGACGCACGTACGATTCGGTCGGGAAACAGGGCTCCGAATCGGATCCGGTAAAGCCGAATCCGATTCGGAGCCCTACCGGCCGAGATCGGAATCGGCCCCTTAATAGCTAACTGAATTTCTTTTTCAGTAATAGGTCAATCTAATCTATCCTTGGATAACTGAGGAACTTTAGGTAAGCCACATTTATATAAAAAAGAATCAATCAAAGAAGGATCTTCAAATTTTGGTTTATTATACAGGGTAGCATAATAACTTAGAAATTCATTAACAATATCTTTTTGCGATAATGCAATTTTTCCATTGGAGCCATGAATTGAATTTACTTGTGTTTTATCTTTTTTAATACGCAAATAGTTGGCCAAAAACCGACCAGATCTGTTATCATTAAAACAGAATTTGGCCTTAGGGTTAGAGAGTTGTATACCAACTCTTTTACTTAAAATTGAGTTAAACTCATATCAAAGTTTTTGTAGTTTCATTTTATATTGGGGATCATTAGAAGTAATAAAAAGTCTCTCGAATTTTGCAATTTGTTTGTCTAATTCTTTAATTTTTGCATTGAAAGTTTTATTTTAATGTGCCATAAGAGAAATGGAGGTTCCTCTAATATAGACTTTGAAAGCATCCCATCGATTCACCATAGATGTAGAGCCTTCTGGGTTAAGTTAGAAGTATTCTTGAAGAGCAGCCAAAATGTTGGGTTTATTTTGTTCATTAAGGACAGTACTAGTATTCATGTGCCATCTGGATTGAGCTTTAAAATCTGAATTAAGTTGTAGTCTCATAGAAATCAAGGCATGATCAGAAATATCAATATTATAGATATTAGGAGTAACAACTGAATTAATTAATTGTCGAGAAACTAAAAAATAATCAAGTCTAGAGTAAGAGGTGTGAGGGTTAGAGAAAAAAGTGAACATTTTTTCAGTAGGATAATGTGATCGCCAGATATCCACCAATTTAGTAGTTTTAAAAAAAGATTTTAAAGTAAAAAATGCTCTAGGTGGTCGAAATTTAGTGTGAGATGATCTATCTAATAAAGGATCATAAACAAGGTTGAAATCACCTCCAACTATAAGAGAGACGTTACCCAACTTGAGAACTTCATTGGTTAAAATGTACCAGAAATTAGGATCATCAACTATTGGGCCATATACATTAAGTAAAAACATAACTGTATCTTGAATTTTAACTTTCGCTATAACATATCTACCTTCTGCATCCGAAGATTTACTTAAAATTTGACAATGTAACCTTTTTGCGAACAGAATAGCAACACCATTTTTTTTACCCTTAGCAGGAGAAGAAATAATAGAATCAACCCACTTTTTTTTCATAAAATCCAAAACCTTGTCTTCAATATGAGTTTTTTTGTATGAAGCAAATATCCGCTTTATAACTACCTAAATAATCTAAACTTTTTGTACGTTTTATAGGATGTCGTAAACCTTTGACATTCAAGAAAACTATGACAAATAGTAGCTCTAGAGAAGGACAATCGGGAAACAAAAGGGAGAATAAAGAGACATACAAACATAAAAAAGAAAAAAAACACAACAGTTAAACATTAATAACAATCGTGAAACGCACACACGCTTTGCAAGCATGACCGAACCATTGGAGCCCTGTGAGGAAAAAAGACAATTAATTTAGCCAGAAGAAATAATGTATTAATATTCAAGTAGCAGACTCATGTGTATCCATAGAAAGCTGCGAATGCTGATCCAGAAATATTCGTAGGTCTTCAGAGCGCTGGAAGGATTTCGAAAAACTATCTTTCCAGATTCGCATTGTGGAAGGATCAAAAAGACCATATTTAAATCCAAGACTTCGTAACGTTACCATTTACCATTAAGGAAGGAATTTCCCGTGTTGCTTTCCTTATCAAGACTAAATGATGGTGACGTAAAACCTTGGAAGATCATTTGTCTCGGCTTAGTGTGATGTGGATTACGATGAGAAGGAATCCTATGAGCTTTATCTATTTCAAACTTCTCAGGAAACTTCATGCGTATAAGACCAGGTATGAGATTCTCCAAATATAACCTGCAATCATTAACTTCTACGTCTTCTGGTAAATTAAAAATATGCAGGTTATACTGTCTGTTACGATTTTCTAAATCAAGAAGAAGAGCAGACATAGGAGATATTTTTGCCACAAGCGGTGAAAAAGCATAAATTTTAACTTTATTGTCTTGAATTTTAATTGCATTATCAGATATTTTCATTGACATACTAGCCATATCTTTCCGCAAGTTTTTAATCTCTGACGCAATAGTATCAGTGCTAGAGCGAATTGCCTGAATCTCATCAAGTAACAACGCCAAAGAAGGTTCACTAGATTCCACCACTTTAGATTTAACCGGAGGAGGAGAAATATTTTGTTTCCTTTTATTATGTTGAGGTTGTACATTTTTGTTCTCCATCTCTCTTAAAATAAAGTTTAGTAGTAGGCCTGGCAAGGAAAACTACGCTTACGCTCGCGTAGTTTGCGCAACTACGCGCTACGTGAATTGCACGTAGCACAGTGCAAAAACGCGTAGCATAGCGGGCATTTTTTGCTTGCTCGCGGTCCTCAACGTCAAGTTGGCTACCGCGAGCGAGCAAAATGACATCCCGGCGAGACTTTTTCCTCGTTCGCGATCAGCAACATCAAGTTGCCGATCGCGAGCGTGGCAAATAACCCTCCCGGCGAGATTTCCAACGCGGGGAGGTCAGGTTTCTCATTGCGAGGGGTCGCGTATGCTCGCGACCGCTCGCGATGAGAAACTACCAGTCCGCGTTGAGAAAACTGCCGCTCGAGTACAAATCTACTCGAGCGGCAGAAAACGACCGCTTGCACTGTGCAAGATGCCGTTTGCAATGATTGCACAGTGCGGACAAGCATCCGGCACTGTGCAATCATTGCGAACAGCATTTCCTACCGCACTACGCAGTTCGCGTAGTGCTACGCGTAGCTCGCGTAGTGCGAAGTGCACTTCGCGTAGCTACGCGTAGCGCTACTACGCGAACTACGCCCAGGGTTATTTAGTAGCCAGATAGAAACAATATGCAGGAAAGACTTAACAATGAAGAGAAAAACTCTCAATAAAGGCTGGTTCAGCTGAAACTAACTGTGGGAGTGACTAGGCCGAAGCCTCGCCCTTTCCTGAGTAATACTTCGCCCCCTTGACTGGAATGCTGGGCTGTACCTTAGTGAAGAGATCGATGCAGAAACAGGAAGGGAGAAGAACAGCTTCCTCCACTCAGCAGGGCTGGAAAATCACCACAGCGGTTAGTAAATGTCTTAGAACATTGCTGCCAGTAATTTTTTAACCAAATTCTGGGCAATATTCGTCCAGAAATCGTCAATTAAGGGCTGACGTGAGGAAGAGCTCACCGGGGGGTGGCCATCTTGATTCGCGCGCTCACGTGTCCTCAACAGAACACCAGTTTGTTATTAATATAATATTACCCTGGGCACTGAACTCCGCTCCGCTGGCGGAGTTTACGAAATTTTGCATACTCCGCGTTCGGCGGAGAACGCGAAGTTCCTGCAAAACTTCCGACTAAACGGCGGAGCGGAGTTCAGCCCCGGACCCTCCCGCCTCCCACCCCCGGTAATAAATATTTTCTAAATGCAATCTACAATTAATGTAAAATAAAACTGCACTTACCTTATCGTGGTGTCCCGGGCTGCCTGCCTCCTCCTCGCCGTAATCTCCTACGTTAGACATACGTCATGGTAGGACTGCGCATGCGCGTGCATGCGCAGTCCTACCATGGATTACGGCGAGGAGGAGGAGAGCAGCCCGGGATGCCGCGATAAGATAAGTGTGGTTTTATTTTACATTAATTGTAGATTGCATTTAGAAAATATTTATTGCGGGGGGTGGGAGGAGCGGAGCGGAGCTCCACTGAGTTTTTGGCAAACTCCGTGGTGCTCCGCGTAGAGCAACTCCGCCTGCTACGCCCAGGCTTAATATAATATACATTGAAATTGAATAATACCTGCCACCCAAGCCATTTTTACAGCTTTGGGGGCCTGAAGTAGTATGAATTGTCACACTTGTAAGAGTGTGATGTTTAGTTGTTAGGTTGGCACTGTCATTGGTAGCGCTGGCAGGGGCAATGGATGGTGCAAGCTGTAGTGTACTCCTGACGAGGACCCTGTCACTAATTTTTTTTTTAATTAAACACTGGCCAGCTCGCATATTCTGGAGCCTTAGAAGGGAAAAATTCCACCATGCAGCGACTAGCGGAATTTGGCCTGAATTCTGCGTTAAAGAGAAATGCCCAGTGGCCAATATTCCACCAATTCTGCTGGTGGAACGGATCATTCTGCCCACCCGTAGTCATTGCCCATGTAAGTGCTGACAACATACATTTAGATTCTGCCTCCAGTGCCAGATAGATCACTGGGTAGAGATTGGAGGAGAGGCACTCACATCCTAGAAGGTTTGGTGCCATGCCCTGAACAAAGGGCTGATCGAAATCTAAGACCCCCTGTCCCCAGATCTACCCAGAGGACATCTAACCTGTGCGTGCCTCAGTGCGCACTCCAATGACCCTAGGGGCCTCTCTTGAGTGCTCTAGTATGAGGTACCAAGCAACAGCGGAAGCCTCACCGAAGGCTCTTTAATACACATCCAACTGAGCCTTTGATGCTGCCCATGCTCTCTTTTGTGGAAGTGCCTAGAAGACTTGCCCTACCCTGCATCCATTGGACAGAACTTCTCAGTGCCTCCAATTTAAGATAAATAGGGGCATATTTACATGGAAATGTCAGAGCGCGGAGCTGCGCCAAATTTGGCAGTGCCACACTCCGACATTTCCAAAACACAGGGATGCGCCGTATTTACTACAATACTGCACACCCCTGGGTTTTCCCTAGCAGTGTAGGCACCATAGTGCAAGGCTGCCTAAATTGCAGGGAATTAATGTTTATGTGCCGGAAGGAGTCCCTTCCTGCACATAAACAATCAATAATAGTGATTTGTTACTTCTATGTGTGTGCTGTATTTAATGATTTTTTATGTGCAGGAAGGGACACCTTCCTGCACATAAACAATCGTTAATGGCATTTTGCTATTTTTGTGTGTGCTGCCGTCGGCAACAACTCTGAAGATGGGGACCCAGGTTTGAGTCTCGGCGTCAGCTCAACATCCTGTAATTCTGGACAAATCACTACATTTCCCTGTGCCTAGGAACAGTGCCTAGATACCTTCACGCGTGATTAGCCGCACTATAGAAATCCAAGTATTTAAGGAAGCAGCACTTTCGGTGGACGGACTGGGCAAAGTGCATGCCGTGATCTTGTACAAGGAACAGCGTTTTTATATTGAACCTTGTCTTGTCTCAGAGGGCCAAGGTCACACAGGAGCCAGGTAGGGGCCTTCAGAGTCTTTATTTGCTTGACTTATGGCAAGTGTCGGGTGTCCCAACCAGGTCCGTGCTATTTGTCCCTTGATTCTACTGTCCTGTCCCCTCCCCTTCCTGTCCCCTCACCAGCAGCCCAGGAGTTTTTTTTTGTTTTTTTTTACAGAGTTTTATATAGCGCGATCTTGACCCGAAGGTATCGGGTATCAGAGCGCTTTAAATAGCACCAGTTGCGTTACATGAGGACACATTCATTTTTTGTTAGGCACGGGGAGATTAAGTGATTTGCCCAGAATCACAGGATGTTCAGCGTCATTGCCGAGACTCGAACCCAGTTCCCCATATTCGAGGTCGACCGCCCTAGCCGTTAGGCCAACTGCTCTCCCCAGGAGTTGGTGTCCTCATGGACCACCCATTTTTCTGACAAACTGAGCAAGAAGGAAAATGCCTGATACGAGGGTGGGGGTGGGGTATGTCACATTGCGTCATTTCTCTTCTATCAACCTGTTTACAAATCAATCATGGTGGGCAGATGCTGACCCTTGATGGAGGGGGTCCAACTCCTACTTCCGGTTCCCTGTCCTCATTCAGCAAAGAATCTGCGTCATTCAATTGGTTCCTTTCGCTGTCATTTTGGACTGCATTGTGTCTGTTCCTTGTTTCGGTGTCTTAGTGTCCACACCATTCCTCCTCTTGGGGCATGTGGACTCTTTTGAAGTCTGAGCTTGTCTGAGTGATGGAGTGGGACTCAGATGTTGCTGTTATAAGGATACATTTGACCCTGGTAACAGTTAGTAGCTGGGCCAAAAAGGGCGTGTCTGACTTCTGGGTTTGCCGTTGTCGCACCAATGATAACTCAGAAGGCGTAAGTGTGGATGTGAATGCTTGGTGCCCCGCGTCTGTTTACTTTTTCATTTTGCCTTGGCATCTGGGTAGTAAGATGCCATTATGTCATGGTCTGGTGGGCCTTGTCTTCCAGCTGTGCAATTCAGGCCCCACTCTTTCTTCCTGGTACAAGTTCCAATGGGCACTTCCCTGTAGAGCTGTGGGGTGTGTTATTACAGTCATAAAGAACTTGAGATACTGCTTGTCCAACTGAGATCAGCATTACCTTGGCCCTCTGCACTGCCTTTATAGTGGCCATAAATCTTTCTTTCATGCCATTGGCTCATGAACACAGTGGGGTAATTTTCTGATGATGTAGTCCCCAGTACGCCATGAACCTGTGAAATTCATCTACCGAGAATGGACAGGCACCCCTTGAAAATTGCAGAGGGGTGCCATTAGTCGCTCCACGGGCAGGAGCCAAGGTGGGTCGTCCTTTGTCAGTTTTGCCACAAAAGGAGGGTTGTGACTTTATCAAGTGGTGCCCGGGACGAGAGTCTTTCAAGCATTGAGAGGCGAGGAGTCGACCTTTTATGTCTCCACCACGCACTAGCATCCAGCATACCAGATCAAACACCCACCGACCCACTCCTGGAAAGTGGAATTGCTAGCAGCAGAAAAAGGGGGCTACCCAAAAAATTTATTTGGACTTATTTACTGAGCCGACACCATGAAAAGATGTTGATTTGTGTGGGCACTGGGCAAGCAGACGGGGAACTGACCCGCTGGTGGTCCTGGACCTTTCTGCCCTACCCAGGATGCCTGGATTTGAACATTCTGGGGAGATTTACCTGGTGACAGGTACCCCGGCAGAGAGGGCGTGCTATGTGGTGCCCTGGTGTATGTGTTGGTATGGAACTGCGGGTATTGTCCAACCCTCTGTGAGACAGAGAGGAAGTTGCCACTAAGGTATGCTTGCCCTTGATTGAGGGCATGGGTGATGGATAAGTAATAGGCCGCTATGGTGGAGGAGCATCGCCCCACTGCTTTTAAGCAGTGCCAAGTAGAAACATAAAATGATAACACAGTTATTATCATTATATGCTTTGTGTCCTGCTGCTTTGCGGGCAGGCGGGGTTGCTCTGCTCTCGGAGCAGTGGAGGAGTGGTTTGCCCATTCCTAAGTGTGCAATGACTGTTTGGTCGGCCCTCTCGGGCCGCCCCAAACCTGTCTTATGCACTCTCCCATTCTCCATGCAGGCTGCATTTCAGCCTGCATGGAGAACATGCCCACACCTCCAGCCCCTGGCTGAGCACCGTGTCACAATACTCAGACCAATCACAATACTGCATTGCTGCGTTATGATTGGCTTAGGGGAGGGAGCCTGGCTGCCTGCTTTCTGTTCCTGGAGTCGGAGGCAGGGGAGCAGGAGCAGAGACGCGTGACCCGGCCTCAAAGTAAGTTTTTTTTAAATTCTCCCCCCGCGCGACCCCTCCCGTGACCCTCCCCTTAAGACCCCCGCGCCCGCCTCACCACCCGTGAGCCATGCCAGCCGCCACTGGGAATAGGGTCCTTCTGGCACTATGCATTCTGGTCTGTTGCGCTATAAAGGAAAGTGGTGACAATCATTGTATTGCTCATACAATCTTTAAGCTGTTTTACTGACCTTGAATCCTGTATTCTCATAACTATAATGTCTTCTTAACTATGGTTCTGATTTCTCACTGATGCTGTGTGAATAAAAATAAGGGGCCACACCATAATCGAAGTTGTCTCTCTCCTTGTGAGTCTATTCAAGTGGGGCCAGCAACTTGCACTTTGTGAGCACACTAAAGGGTCCCATTGTCTGTCTGGAAAGTGGGGGTGGCACCCCAGGCTGCAAAGATTTCATCTATGATGAGTAGTGTGGCAGCTTCTAATGTCGAAGGCAACTGGCGTACCAGAAGGAAGCAAGAGTAGTCATCAATGGTAACCAAAAGGTATCCCCTGGGGTCCAAGGAGCCATAAAAGTCAGTGGCCATCACTGACCACATGGCATCTGGGAGGACAGAAATTTGTAGATGTTCGGGTCTTGTTTGTTGCCTGGTGCTAGGACATAAGAGGCATGTTTAAGTCATTTCTTCTACTAGACGATCCTGTCCTGGGAGCCTACCTTTTCTCTGACTGTCTTTTTGGTTGCCACTATCCCTTGATGAGTCTTATGTTTTATGTGTGAGGTTGATGATTTGCCAACGTAGTGTCTGTGATATGATTATTCTGGGGCCACGATAGAGTAATCCTTGTTCTGTTTCAGGCAGCTCCTTTTCAATGTTCTTGAATGTGAGTATCGCATCTTTGTTGACTTCTCTGTCGTACAGTACTGTATCCTTGGGGTCTTAGTGTCCACGACAACCCCTGGGCTCTAGCACCAACCAATGGTGCCACTACAGTGCAGAATTTACCACTACCCAACAGGGGTAGGTTGTTCATGTTCATAACTTCTGGTGAGATGGATTACAAACTGTTTTTAAATTCTTCTCTCCATAGAGTGCAGGTATTAAAATAGCATCTTCGGAATTGAGAAATAGGACCAATCTCCTCAAAGCATCACCGAAGATAAGCACAAAGTGCATTCAATAAAATATTATCAGGCAAACTAATAAAAGATGAACATGGTCTAACATACAATTCTTCAACATGGTCTAACAATAACATACAAATCATCAACATGGTATAAGATACAAATCTTCAGCATGGTCTAACATAGAAATCATCAACATGGTATAACATACAAATCTTCAGCATGGTCTAACATACAAATAATCAACATGATCAACACGGAAATCCACCCACCCCAATGGACCACGCACGCAACCTCAGCATCATACTGAACTCTTCACTCACCATGAACCGCCAGATCAACGCCGTGTACTCCATATGCTTCAACACCCTCCGCATACTCCGCAAGACCTTCAAGTGGATCCCCCTCTCCCCCCGACTCCAGGAAGACCGTCAATCATGCTCTCATCACCAGCAGCCTGGACTACGGAAACGCTCTCTACGCCGGAATCAACATAAAAACTCCTCCGCAAACTCCAGACCGTCCAGAACGCCGCAGCCAGACTTATCCTCGACATCCAACGACACGACCACATCACCCAACACCTCCGCGACCTCCACTGGCTCCCTGTCCAAAAAAGAATAACCTTCTAACTGCTCCCACATGCCTACAAAGCCCTCCATAACACCGGACCCCAATACCTCAATGAAGGAATCTCCTTCCACGCCCCCAAGAGAAACCTCTGCTCTGCCGACCTAGCCCTAGCCACGGTCCCCTGCATCCACAGGGCCAGAGCGGGTGGCAGATCCTTCTCCTACCTGGAGGCCAAGACCTGGAACGAACTTCCCCTTCACATCCAACGAAGCCCGACACTGCACCAGCTCAGAAAGGACCTCAAGACCTGGCTCTTCAGATGACCACGGAGCTGCTCGTACCCCCCCCCCCCCAGCGCCTTGTGACCCTCATGGGTGAGTAGTGCGCTCTACAAACCTTGATTGATTGATTGATTGATTGATGCTCTAACATACAAATCATCAACCTGGTCTAACATACATCTGGTGAATGGCTGAGTTGCAAATACAGATTTCATGAGCGGCTCAGAGCCCAAGGGCACAACATTCCGCATCAGGAAGTCCTCGTAAAAACATGGTGTAAATACATAGTGTGTGAGTTGCCAGATAAAGATTGATTAAGTAACTTCCTTTCTAGGTGTGGTGTCATTAAGAGATCTGTTATATCTAGGTTTCTACCTTACATCTTCCCTGTTTCTCTGCCTCTGCTGTTCAGCCAGTGAGAGTAGAATGTTAGTGTGAATGTGATGTCATTGGAATGTTGGGTATGCTGTGAGTGGGACTGTCAGTTGGATCCTGGGCTGAGCAGCAGAGAAGCTGCTCCTGGTGGGGCTTTATTACATCTATACTGGAAAACCTATCTGAACATCTAAGATCAATAAACTTATCATCTGTAACCTAACCAAGACTACTGGAACTACTTACCTACGATATAACATAAATTGGCGACGAGTTGGATTCAAAACCATGCGTGAGGACTTACTTCAAGCTTGAAAAGGTACTTTTATACAAGATTTTACTTAAAAAGAACTTACCTAAGGATCTTACGCCCTCCCGCCCCACCAGTGTCCATATTCACCGGACAGCCCATAGACAAGGCGTAAATTTCCTGCTACCTGCTTCTTCCTGCCTGATTTCTACTGCCTGCTTCTTACTGGGCATGTTTCCTGCTACATGTCTTTCCAACCTGATTCCTGCTACTTTAAAATTTCTACCATTGTGTGGATCCGGCATCTTCAAAAATTGGCACTATATCTAAGAACCCATTTTACAGGACGCATGTTTCCTGCTACATCTTCTTCCTGCCTGATTCCTGCTGCCTTTGTCTGCCAAATACTGCCTGTACCTCATCCTGTGTACCTACTCTTTCTACATGGGAAACACTAACGTTTGCACCCAGCAAGCAATTTGAGCAAGCGCCATCCATACAAACTGCCGATGTACCCTGGCTCTACATCAGAGGTGTACCTTCTCTTCATTTTGCGAGCACTTCCCAAACCCGTTGTGTATTTTGGGATGCTTTCGTGGAACCAGTGACTAGCATCAACTATGCCAAGAATCAACTTTGGACACCCCAGAGACTGAGCTTTGCTTACTCGCTGACACTTTACATGAATCCTGTTTGGTGGCAAGTATTGTGAACATTTTGAGGTAAATTTTATTCATTTAATTATGGGCCTCGGTTTCCCCTCTACTTTTGGCAGTTCAACCGTCCTGTCGTGGGTTTGAAACACAACGCGCGCCATGCTCAGCACGCGCTCTTACCTTCTCGTGGATCCTCTGATCTTCAGTGACGCTTTGGAATCCTTCTCAGTGTTACTGTGCAGCAATGTTGGGTGCACGCACTTGCCTACAACCACCCAGCACTGCGTCATCGAACGTGCCGCCATCTTGCGGTTGGACTCATCAAGCTGTTCTCAGCATATGAAGTGTCTCGCAGGATTCTACTTACTTCAGCATCTTGCCAACCACGTTTTTCTTTTCTTGCGTGCCAATAAAGTATTTCAAGCGTTGATGTCATGCAGCACCTGGGCTTTGCTGACGTTTTGTCGTTACTGTCGTTGAGCTGGCAGTGGACGCTTTGCTGACTTTACGCGCGAGGAATCACAGGTTCAGAGGTGTTCTTCTTCGTTTGCAAGTTTCTGCGTTCTCCACTCTGGCAGTGAACTGTGCTCGGCAGACACCATGACTTCTGTTCCTTCACTGGATGTAGAACCCGGGTGAGATATCGCTCACCGGTGTTTGCTGTCTCCTGCTTTCGTAATTGACTAATTCATACTTTGCAATGTATTCTTTATATTGTATTGTGTTCATTAAGTTCGTTGTTTCTGGGTTTTATTCTCTATAATCCTGATTCTGAGTGTTCTCTTTCCTTGTACTGCACTAGAGTTTATTTTTGAAGCATTCTTGATTTGCCTGAGATTTTGCTCGTCCTGTCAGGTGTACAGCGTACCTTTGCGCTATTGAGTTATTTGCTTGTCCATTCTCCTTATACTGTGTTTGAGGCTGTTTACCACCTCTCTTATTGCTTTCTGCTTACATACTTTCCTATGCACTCCTCTTATTAAGTCATTGTTTTCATTCAGTTCACGTGCATGAATATGTGTGTGACTCTATTGTGACTGGGGTGCTTTACCTTTTCAGTTTTAAGGCCTAGTTTCTACTTCTTTTGTTGTTTATTGAGTTTACATTACTCATTGCAGTCTTTACAGACTTACTACGCAGTTTATATATTACGTAATTACCTCTTCTTTGCGGGTTGTGTGTAGGCGTACAATTCAGCTTCTGCGTTTTTTCCTGAGGGTTTGTCTACTTACTACTTAACACGTATTATTTTCTACCTTCTGTGTCCTGGTACAGCTCCCCAGATCGCATTTTCTTTGCAATTTCATGTGTGGTCTAATTCGAGGTGTGACTGTACTTTTGCATTCTAAGTGGTGCAGCTCTCCCTTATCGCATTTGCCTTGCACTTTCTTGCGTGGTCTAACTTGAGGTGTGACTGTACCTTTGCTTTATATGTTGTGCAGCTCTCCCAGATCGCATTTTCCTTGCACTTTCATGCATGGTCTAACTTGAGGTGTGACTGTACTTTTGATTTACGTGTGGTGCAGCTCACCAGATCACATTTTCCTTGCATTTACTGCTTGGGGATTCACTATTTTGTGTTTTCACCTCTGCTTGATTTCTGGTAGGGTGTAAGTCACCCGTTATTTACTTATGATTGCTTTCTGTTTGGGTGTTTTTCTCTTCCTGCTTTTGGAATTCACCTTTGCTTGCTTTCTGTTTTGGGTGCTGGTCACCTTTTGCTTACATTTGTTCTTGTCGTTTTCCTTCTTCCTGCTGTGTTCAGTGTTTCCATCCTCCTCGCCAGTCTGGCCAGTTGGTGTGGTTGTGGTGGTTACATTGGTGCACTATTTCTTTGTTAATTTTTCGTGGTATACCTCTTTCTTGTTCATGTATGTACGTTCTTTTACTATTTCCTTCCTTTTGAAACTTCTTGCTTCAATTTTTTGCTCTGCTAAGGAAGGAGATGTGTGTCTTTTCTAGTTTTCAATTTCCTTTACTCTATCTTCGTGTTTACTCATTGCATTACCGTTTACATTTTGCAATTTCTTTTCATTATTGCTTCCTTTTACATCACCTTTCTACTTGCTTATTTTAGCATGTTTTTCATAACTTATGTGCAATTTGCTATACTTCTTCTGGCAAGTTTCTTCAGTATTACTGTGATGTTACTGCAATGTTACTATTTATATTTGCTTTCTCTTTGTTCATTTTATAAAGAGGGAAGGTGTGTTATATCTAGGTTTCTACCTTACATCTTCCCTGTTTCTCTGCCTCTGCTGTTCAGCCAGTGAGAGTAGAATGTTAGTGTGAATGTGATGTCATTGGAATGTTGGGTATGCTGTGAGTGGGACTGTCAGTTGGATCCTGGGCTGAGCAGCAGAGAAGCTGCTCCTGGTGGGGCTTTATTACATCTATACTGGAAAACCTATCTGAACATCTAAGATCAATAAACTTATCATCTGTAACCTAACCAAGACTACTGGAACTACTTACCTACGATATAACAAGATCATTAAGGGTATCACGTATGTTATTCTTCCAACCCTGTGGGCTCCTTCCAACCCCTGTAATTTTCTTTATCCGATGACTCATCTCAAGGGCTAGCGCCTCTTTGAGTGTCTACGTGTTTGTGCCTGTTGTTAATCTCTGATTTTTGCATGCTGCCCAAACCTCTCTCAACGAAAATTCTTTAGCACATACTCTGGTCTATTATGGGTGTCAAGGTGACGTGATGTCACTTCCTGTGATGCCTTCAAGTGAGTCTGAGTGACTTTCCATCTTCCACTCTCACGACCTTGCTGATGCAGTATCAATGGTAATGGTGTGGAGTGTGCACCAGGAAATTGAGGAATAAGTTGAACCTGAGTCAAGAGTATGACACACCTACTCAGAGGCGAGGGATAAATTAAACACACACACCTGACCCACTCAAGGAGCGTACGGAGATGGGTACACCTCCTTAAAGAACACTACTGTGGGCGCAGGGTACACCTCCTTAAAGAATACTACTGTGGGCGCAGGGTACACCTCCTTAAAGAACACTACTGTGGGCGCAGGGTACACCTCCTTAAAGAACACTACTGGTGGGCACAGGGTACACCTCCTTAAAGAACACTACTGGTGGGCACAGGGTACACCTCCTTAAAGGACACTACTGGTGGGCACAGGGTACACCTCCTTAAAGAACACTACTGGTGGGCGCAGGATATACCTCCTTATTGAACACTACAGGTGGGTGCAGGGTAGACCTCCTTAAAGAACACTACGGGTGGGCGCAGAGTACACCTCCTTAAAGAACACTACTGGTGGGCGCAGGGTACACCTCCTTAAAGAACACTACTGGTGGGCACAGGGTACACCTCCTTAAAGGACAATACTGGTGGGCACAGGGTACACCTCCTTAACGGACACTACTGGTGGGCACAGGGTACACCCTGGTGGGCGCAGGGTACACCTCCTTAAAGAACACTACTGGTGGGCACAGGGTAGACCTCCTTAAAGGACACTACTGGTGGGCACAGGGTACACCTCCTTAAAGAAGACTACTGGTGGGTACAGGGTACACCTCCTTAAAGGACACTACGGGTGGGTGCACGGCTCACCTCCTTAAAGAACACTACAGGTAAGTGCAGTGTATACCTCCTTAAAGAACACTACTGGTGGGTGCATGGCTCACCTCCTTAAAGAACACTACTGGTGCACGCAGGGTACTTCTCCTTAAAGGACACTACTGGTGGGCACAGGGTACACCTCCCTAAAGACCACTACTGGTGGACGCAGGGTACTTCTCCTTAAAGAACACTACTGGTGGGTGCATGGCTCACCTCCTTAAAGAACACTACAGGTAAGTGCAGGGTATACCTCCTTAAAGAACACTACTGGTGGGCACAGGGTACACCTCCCTAAAGACCACTACTGGTGGGCGCAGGGTGCACCTCCTTAAAGAACACTGATGGTGGCCGCAGGGCTCACCTCTTTAAAGAACACTACAGGTAAGTGCCGGGTATACCTCCTTAAAGAACACTACTGGTGGTCACAGGGTATACCTCCTTAATGAACACTACTGGTGGGTGCAGGGTGTACCTCCTTAAAGAACACTACTGGTCCTCCTTTGGGTTTTTCAATGGCGGTAGGGACATCTGTGGTCTCTGATGGCCGTGCACGTCAGGTTGGTGGGGTGTTGATACTTGGTCGGTGCTTCCTCCCTACCTGGCTTTGTCGTTTTTGGACTTGTTTTTTTTCCTCCTGGTGCGCATGTTCACCGCTTTTCTGTCCGAAGTTCATGTTCAGGAGTCTGGAATGTGGCTATGTTGTTCATTCCTTGGCTGGTCCTCTTGGTGTTTGCCTTGGCCCAGGCGGCGGGACCTTCCTGCTTTTGTGGGCTAGTCTGCGATGGGACTCCCAAGTGGGGGTGGTGATGGTCCCGTTGTTGGCCATGTCGTTCTTAGTTTCCTGGTTGGAGCGTGTGGCTTTTGTGGGATCCCCTGCTTCCCCTCTCCTCTCTTCTGGGCTTTCTTGAGGGGACTTTCAGCATTGGTGTGGGTTCCTTCAGTTGTCCCCTTTGGACTGCTCTCTGTCGGATCTGCTGCAGTGTCTCTGGGAAGGGTTGAGGAGCCCTGGACGCTTGAGGGCCCAGTGGGAGGCCATTCTGGCTTTTCGTGCCCCGTGGGGTACTCTGGCTGATATGGTTGTCCTGGTGGTGTGGCTGCTTCACATTTTCTCTCTTTCCCGTCCTGTGGTGACGCCGCTGTTTCCCTTCTATTGATTTGCCTTTGGGCTTGGAGTCTCTGATGTCTGTCTCCTTTCATGCCTTTGGTGTTGGTTGACGTTACTTTTGTCACCTTCGTGATGCTTTTCTGGAGGCGCTCCCTTCCACTCGGCGGGTTGGGGTGTTGGGGGCTCTCGTGGCCAGGGTGTAGTGGTGAGCCTCAACAAGGCCTACCAGTGCTTAGGGGTTCTCCCTTCCTTGCACAGAGTCCTCAGACCAATAGGAAGAAGTTGGCACAGAAACTGGAATAGAAAAGACAGAGTTTATTAAACCTCATGAGGTGGAGCTACATTCACACAGCACCCTTCGGTAATGCATGAAGTAGCACACTGAATGGAAGGACCTTGGTCCTTTTATACCCACACAGGGGCTCAAATGAAGGCGGTACAAACACAAATGCTGGTTTTAGGTACATATAAGGTCATACAAGAAATGCACAGTCGACAAGTGGGTGGAGCTAACAGTTTCTACTTCTAGTAGACACATCCTGACATTTATAAACTCGGAACAGCTGCATGGACAGCTGCGAGCTCAACTGAGCATGTGCAAAGCAAAAGAAACTAAATATAACTCGTCTCTAGGCAGATTTCAAGAGCAGTTAACAGGAAGGTAGGACAGAGCACATGGCGAGCACATGGCAGCACATGGCAACCAAAATGGCTGCCAGAAATACAAAATGGATTCCACAAAGCGGACAATTTAGCCTCTGAATACAGGATGTCTTCGGCTAATGCTTAACTTAAGTGCTGCCAAATTACAACAGACGACCCTTTCAGCATTAGCTGAAGACATTCGTTTATCTGGGGTAATCTAAATATTCATCCCGTACATCTATTAACATTATTTCGGCCACCTCTTTATTCAACATTTGTTGGGCCTTTGTTTCAGCAACGTTCCTTTTGGCAGGTATACAAGCAGAGATGCAAATGGAGCAAAGCATTGGACCACATTGGATACATACACAGCATGTAAAAAGTATCATAATTATTACACACAGGATAGTCAGTAGCTTCCAGCCCCAAGCAGAAACAAGAGTCCAAAACCATCCAGTAAAAGTCCAAGTACCAGTCTCTGGATGAATTTCTGCAGCAATCTTATGCAGTTCTGATATTGCGCCATATACTGAAGGTGAGTGATCCGGTATGAATACGCAACAGCTGCTACCGATGATGCGACATGCACCACCTCGATCAGCCAAAATCACGTCTAACACCATCCTATTCTGGAGTGCTACAATCCTTGCAATCTGTAGTTCCTCTGTAATGTTCCCAAGTGCCATAGCTGTCTGATTGGTAACAGCTTCCACAACACGAGTTAAGCGCCTGATCTTTCTACTGTTCAATGCAGCACCCACAAAGAAAAATAAGCCCAAGTTGAAATCAACATATTGTTGTAGGGTAGTGTCGGTTTGGTCAACTTCATCCATACTTATTGTCCTCTTATTTCTGTTTTTGGAAATATCATTGTACAGTTTAAAATCACGGTGATATAATGCAGGTGCCAGAAACACAGGGGGCAACAGAAAAGATACATAGCAGATTCCTGACCACCCAACAGGTAATTGATAATATCCGTTATTTCCACACACAAAATACGTATTATGCGAGGCTGTGAAAGTGCTGTTATTGGCACCTTCAATGGTCAGGATTACAGTACACTCGCTCCTCCCCACTGGAATTCTTCCAACGCTACAAATACACAAATCTGCTTTAGCTTTTGTCACAGAAATCACAAAAGGTCCAATGTTCTTTATCATTCTCACATTTGTGAAGGCATGTGGTGTTGAAATATTGTCCGGTTGATACTCTTCCCATTCCCATTTAGTCCCTTTGGCTTGTGGATAACCTTCTTTATTTTGATAACACACTTTATTAAGTTGAAAAATAATCCCACCTACTGAAGGCTTTCCAGATGTAAACAAAAGCGCATACCAAGCTTGACAAGAACCATTGTGAGAAAATGGAAGAGGAATAAAAGGTGTTCCTCCTTTCTTTTGATGTGCAGGTATCATCCCACACACCCAACAGTTGGTAGTATTTGTAGCATTGTGAGTATGGTGCAACATCTGGATAAAGGTATTGTTTAGATAGGATTGTCGATGCTTCTGCTCATGGTAGGGAAGAGTGAAGTAGTAGTGTTCCACTGGTACTGGCGTAGTGGCAACAAAAAGCTGTCGAACAGGAGCCACCTTCTCGATGTACCACGTAATTGCTGCCATAGCCACCATAGCAACAACAAACCCTACAGCACAAATGATTCTTTTGTTATTCATTTCAGCAACAGTAATGATTGATCTTTCTAAAAACTTGTTGAAAACAATCGTTGGAGCTCTTCTCCCTGGGCAGCCGTTGATTTCTTCACCATGGGCCAAGGCGGGTGTCACTACACTAATGCAGGGCTGATCCCCCTCAAAAATGGGACGATCAAAGGGGTACATTACTAACAAAAAAAAGAGTCCTTGGGAAATTGTAGCCGCTGTACAACCAGCCAGAGGGAGTCTTCTCCCTGTGTCCGTTTGAGCCTCACAGGCAGGCTCTTGTTGTTCCCACGGTGGAGCTGCACAACTCGCAACTCAAGAATCACGGCCCAGTTTGAGAAGAAAAAGTCTTTCAACGATCCTGTCCAGTGTCTCAGGCAGTGCACCAGTTTTCTTCACTTTAATCTTAACAGGCACCAAGGGCACAGCACCTGTACCCTAAACTCAAGTCCTTCCTTAACTCCTGTATTGCTCCGCTGGCGCACTGCTCTTTTATTGGGGCCACTGATTGTAGCCAATATGCTCAGGCATCCCTTGATCAACAAACAAAGGTGCAGACTTGCATTCACTTGGGGACCAGGACTCAAAGGCCTGATGCTGGGATATGTGAAGCAACCCTTGTTTCAAAGGGGGTCACCTCAAGCAAAAGCCTCCTTGTCGGTCTGTGACTCTCTCAGCTGGGCATCAAAAACTGGATCCACACAAAGATTTCTCCATCCTGATTTGTGACCCTGTCTTTCGTCCAAGACAGTGGCAGGGGTTCACACTTCACGTCCCAGTGCTTCCGGCTTCACTGAGGTCCTAGTTGCCAGCAACGCCTGTGCTGGTTCCCTTTATCTTGACTCCAAGCTGGACTGGTGCTGACTCCCAGGCTGGATCTGATGTCCGGGCCCCTCTGGCAATGGTTGTAGGGCAGCAAATATCTATTGGTGGGCAGAACAAAAGGTCTTTAGACAAGGCACAAAAATAATCTATCAACAGAGAGGATAGTCCCAGAATACTTCCTTAGTCTTGGGGCGCCCCATTCATTAGCAAGGCACCCAAGAACCACTTCATCTATCTGAGAGTAAAAAACACCCTAGACCTATTGGCAAGTATAAAAGGAACTTTTTGGTGAACTGACAAGAGGAATGCGTTACACGATTTGATTCGTTACTCCCAATCCCAAGCAGCCAAGGAAGTCTGTGTTCATTTACTAAATTCTGAGGAAAAAAGAAAAACAATACAGACATACTCCAAATCCTTACATTTGTGTATTCCTATATTATTCATCTGAAGAACCTCAAGAAAAAGGAACTTTTCCTACACTTCTACTTATGAACCTTGCATTACTTTTACAGGACTGCAGACACTTCTAAAATAATTTCTCTTAATAAAAGCACCTACATTTTATGCTTAGGACCATGCTCTCATGTTATAGGCGCAGCAGGAAAATCTAAAACTGCTAATTTAACAGGGATTCTTATTTCATAAATAACTTTAAAAAAACTCAAGATAGTGGGTACATAAATTTCTCCAGCAGAACATGTTGTGACAAACAAACTCCTATAAAACAATATTTTCCTTCAAAATGTTTGCTAAGGATCACATGGGCGTCTTTCCTGCATTCTACTTTTCACGATCCGAACTATGCAACATCATTTTCAAAAGGAAAAAACCCTATCTCCAGTTCTAATAAGGGCTGTCAGCTCAATTACACAGACTAGCTAATAAAAGACTAGCAATGCCCTTGCAAAACTGTATAGAACATGAGAATAACATAAACAATAATGGTATTGCCACCTGAGATTGTTGAACAAAAACCCCCACTATACAGTTCCCTTTAAAGATCAAATAAGGGAACATCAATCTGTTCTACTCATTCTTTCATACAGGATGGGCAGTAACATAGTATATTTTTCATCATTTTATTAATTCTAACAATTTTAAAACAGTATTACTGAATAGCCAATTAAATGTCTCATGGCCATTTCCTAGACAGCTTAGACAGACTCAAGAGAGAGTGAGAAAAAGAAGAGAGAAAACATAAATTTGCCTACCCTTAATTTGCCCAGGAGCTAACCTCCTTCCCCCATTTTGACAGTAGGAAAACCTGAAAACAGGTTTACCTTCTGTCAACACTATTTACCCCTATTTGTGGCAACTGGGCACAAACAAACTTGTAGGAGATATCTTAGAAAGTAGCCATTCTCTGATTCAGCCTAACACAAGCACATTGAGTTAACTTTAGAAAGCGTTAATAACCAATTACCAATTCCTTCAGCAATGGTGCTAGATTAACATGAGGGCGCATGAATGCAAACTAAAATCCATTGCCTCCTTATCTCAGCCCTTGCACAGTAATCTTTAAACTAAAACCATTATTTTTATATACATGGCAGAGCTATGCTCTACTCAGGGCCCACATACGTCACTGCTTTTCCTTCTGTTCATATTTACTGCGCAAAACTCGCTTTTGCCAAAAATAGTAAGCAAAGCTTCTCTTCCTCTCTCTGCGCTGTCATCTCTTCTTTCAAAACTTTTCGGAGGTCGAAGTGTCAAAGCAAACCTTACTTTTAGCCCTGCTAGGTTGCTAAATGCAGACCTCCGACCTTTGACCCTTATCAGCTGTCCCATTTTGTGCAAGGCTTTCCATGCGGTCTTTCCAATTCAAAGCAACTCTGGAGAATCACAGCTGAAAGGCAGTCCTGTCCCTTACCTGTTTGCCAATAATTTAAAGGTAGGATAATAACTTCTGCTGTGTTTTTGTTCAATACTTGTCTCTATCTGTGTGCAGTGTATGGTGTGCTTTCTAGCAGGTTAGAGGTCAGCTATTTGTGTTATACTTAAATGTGTGCATTTACTGAAGCCTAAGAGCAGTGTGAAAGCTGCCCTGAGTGGCAGAACTGCTTTGTAAAAGTACATTTTGCCCAATTTCGACTTTGGTGGTAGGGGCACTTAACAATGAATAACCTACAATATTTTGGCATATTAGGGATCCCCAGGGTGTCCTCTAGATATCCCAGAGATGGGGGATCAGAAATGTATAAGGTACACCCTTAAAAATAAGTTTTTATATGCCTGGATAAAGTGAAATTTCACATTGCACTCCCCACATCATGGTAAAGTGCTACTTAAATCCAACTTTGATGCTAGGAGCTATATATTATTCACAGTATGATTATCAGACATTACAAAGATCAAAAACAATTTTAGGGCAATTATTTTTAATAAACATTTTTTTTCTTCATATAATCAAAATTCCTTTTTTTTTTTTTTATAATGATCACAAACCCTTTTGATGGTTCCACATATGAAAAGCAAGCCTCATTCCTTTCCTATCACCTTTAAATGTATTTATTTATAATACAAAGCACAAAAGCCTTACTGAAACATGAAAAGTCAGAGTCACTTTTAAAGGACAGTAATCATTTAACATCAGAACCACGGATGTGCTTGTTAAAAAGGCATTAAGAAAGGAAATCCCTTTTAATCTTTTCTCTGTTATCCAAAATAATGAAACTGTCTTTTCTGACTTATAAAATCAGCAGTTTTTAATGCACGTTTTCAAACCATGTTTGCACTAACTTAAAATCTAGTTGACTCGGCAGTTTCCTTATAGCTTGGGACCAAGAATAGCCATGTGTTGTTGACACAGCTGTGTTCTGACCAGCAGGCGTCAACATCTCACGCCTTTCAAGCCAGCACAAATCTATCGTTCTGTAATGTGGTGTTATTTCAGCAACAACCAATTCACTCAGATGAAGTGAATGCTGTTCAATATTAATATATAAGGATAATACTGTAACATTTTTCATTTTAGTCCTAATTGTGTGAAAGCACACAAATTCGTTTTTTCCTACCTTTCTATGAGGCCTATTTTATTCCTATTGAATGTAAATTCTGATTTATCTGTACCAGTGTGGCAATTTGCACATATCTATAGTTTCTTACTTTATCAATTTTAATGGTAGCGTGCAGCTATTTAGCATATATTACATTATTCATTCCCTGAATTTAAAAAAATGTAGTTTTTAAATGACATTTGCATAACAGAATGACAACAAAAACCAAATTTAGCTCATTCCAGACATTTTCAGAAGGGGGTCATACACTCATAACACACAACACAGCGCGCTTAAGGCTAGCCATTCTTACACAAAAAACATAGTCTACTTTACTGAAACAAGTACTTTCAAGCATGTCAGTCCAGAACCACATACAACAAAAAAACAATTAACCCACAAATCAACACTTAGGGCAAAAACAAGAGACAGCCTACAGACTGTACGCAAAACCAAACTATTTGTAAATACTAATTGTAAGTCATATTTACAAGAAGAGCTCTCAAAAGTAGTCCAAAAGACTGCACCAAAACAGCCCAAAAGACTGCTAAGAAGCCAAAATACACCAAATTCGCCAGTTTTGGCTGGTAGAACACTCAAAAAGCGCTCTGCATATCACCACTTATGAATGTTACTAAGTGCACAGATCAGGATCCGTTTTATGTACATATTTAGTTCCATGGGGTACTTAGTCACCAAGAAAGAAATATCTTTTTACTATACCTAAACCTATTTAGGTATCCCCTCTGAGGAGTCAGCTGAGTACTTACTAAATCCATATTGGTACCTCCAAAACAGCAACACTTTCTACGAAGTGTGCTAGAAGCAGGCATGCCAAAAATATTATAGCATATATAATATTATACTCCAAGTGACACTTAACACAATGTGTGCCGTTCAAGTTTTCAAAGTTAGAGAAAAATCTCCTCATTACCTGCCTATATGTATTGCAATACATATATAATTACAAAACAGATTCCAAAATTGGCCAATCATACAAACAAAGCCACAGTAAGTGTTACTAAACTACCTTACCAATCAAAGGCATCAAACCAACAGCAAGTGCCGCAAAACGGCTCTTACCAATCAAATGGTGTCCAGGTTCCAACTGCCAAGTTCTCAAATCGACCAAATGGTCACTGCACGGCGAATCAACAGAAGAGATCTCAGTCGAGGACCGGCGCCGCCGGGATGGTCAGATCAGAAAGAAAGGAAAAACGCCATGGGTGCCAAGACTCGGGTCTCCTCAGGCAGCGATCGCGTCCAAAAGCGAGATTCCAATCCTTCGTCTCGACCAGTCCTTCGGGCATCCGAGTCACCGATGAGCCCCACGTTGGAAGCGCCAATTTGTAGTGGTGAGCCTCAACAAGGCCTACCAGTGCTTAGGGGTTCTCCTTTCCTTGCACAGAGTCCTCAGACCAATAGGAAGAAGTTGGCACAGAAACTGGAATAGAAAAGACAGAGTTTATTAAACCTCATGAGGTGGAGCTACATTCACACAGCACCCTTCGGTAATGCATGAAGTAGCACACTGAATGGAAGGACCTTGGTCCTTTTATACCCACACAGGGGCTCAAATGAAGGCGGTACAAACACAAATGCTGGTTTTAGGTACATATAAGGTCATACAAGAAATGCACAGTCAACAAGTGGGTGGAGCTAACAGTTTCTACTTCTAGTAGACACATCCTGACATTTATAAACTCGGAACAGCTGCATGGACAGCTGCGAGCTCAACTGAGCATTGTGCAAAGCAAAAGAAACTAAATATAACTCGTCTCTAGGCAGATTTCAAGAGCAGTTAACAGGAAGGTAGGACAGAGCACATGGCGAGCACATGGCAGCACATGGCAACCAAAATGGCTGCCAGAAATACAAAATGGATTCCACAAAGCGGACAATTTAGCCTCTGAATACAGGATGTCTTCGGCTAATGCTTAACTTAAGTGCTGCCAAATTACAACAAGGGTGCCCCACTTGTTGGTTTTCTGTAGATGGTGTGGTTCTGGGGTTGGATGCCTCCTTTGTGCCTGGGGTGGGTTCTCATTTCCATTTGTCTCAGGAGCTGGTGTTACCGGTTCGGGTCTTGGTTCTTACAAGGGCTTTGGGTTTGTCCCTGTTGGACGTGTCCCAGGCTTTGCTGGGTTTTATGGCTGCACTAGGTCTTTCTTACATCTGTGGCCTTGCTTGTTTATTTTGGGTCCTCTTCCTATGGGGGAGTGGGCCCCCTCACTGTCCTTCTGTTGATGGCTATAACAGGTGCTTGATTTGGCTTGTTCCCTGGCTGGTGCTCCTCCTCCGGCGGGGGTGTGCGGGTGTTCCCAGAGTGGGATGGCTTCCACCTGGGCTGAGTGGCCTGCGGTGTCCATCCCTGAGGTTGTAGGGCATCAAAGTGGGCTTCCTGTTTTGCTTTTTTGTTCGCCTTTCTCATCTCCTGAATGTTTCGGGTGGTGAGGCCGTTTTGGTTGGGAGTGTTGCGGGCTGTGTGCTCCTACTTGTTTTTTTCTGTTGTTCTTCCATTTAATTCACTTTGGGTGGTGCTTTCTGTGTGGTGTACTGGGTGTTATTTGGGAGTTCAGAAGGCCGGGTTTCTGGCTTTGGTATGCTCCATATGTCATGAGTGGGACAAGGACTAGGGACCTGGAGGAAATGTCTTATTACTTACTGGTAATCTTCATTACTCCTGGTCCCGTTGACTTCGTCCCATTCATGACGCCCCTCTCTCCCTCTCGAACGGCCGGCCTTCCTGTTGGTGGCTTGGTAGTTCAGAACTAATTCTGGCTAAGTACTGGTTAAGTACTCCCGCTGGGAGGGGGTGGGGGGAGGGTCCCAGCATTCCTTAAGTCTGGGAGATGGTTATCTCTATATGTCATGAATGGGATGAGGACAACGGGACCAAGAGTAATGAAGACTACAGGTAAGTAATAAGACATTACCAGAATTACTAGGCGCTATACCAGGGCATTCAAAATGAGGTCTTAATAGGAAGGAGAACAGACAAATAGTAACTCCAACTTATAGTAGAACAACTCGCTCCGCCAAACTATGGATTTAATCTGCACCTTTTTTGTGGCTAGAATTTCATTTGCATCTGCACATCCCTTACAAACTTAGGGAACATGTATGAAGCTATTTTGCGTTCTCAAACAGGCTGATTCACAGAATCGGCTTGTTGGCGATTGCAAAAAAGGCTTTTCCAATGTACCAACCTCTATTTTGCAAGTCGGTACCCTCTTACCGAATCTCAATATGGGTTTGCGAGTCGGTACTAGGAAGGGACGTGTTTAGGGCGTCCCTTCCTAATACTGAATGTAAATGTAAATGTAGTAGTATTTGTATAGCGCCCGAATCGACCCCCGAAGGGGTATCTCAGGCGCTTGTACGCATACCGCTGTGGAACCCTTCCTGGCCTTTTCCCTGTGAGATGCCCACTCCGCATAGATTTGCAAACTATTAAGTCGGCACTGCGATTCCTTTAGTGTTAGAAGCAACATTTATCGACTCCTTATGAGCCCTTATGAGCTAGCACTGAGGAGCTACACACAGAACGGGGCTGTTACTCCCCATTGCAGAGTGCAAACCGATGTCACTTTTTCTGACCCTCTGGTGGCATACCGGCATTCCCCATATTTATAAGGTGGCGCTAAGCCACTTAACGTGGTTTAACGCCACCTTGTTAATACGCCCCTTTCCACCGCAGTCCACTGCGGGAAAAGTGCATGCAATGGGTTGCAGTGGGCGTTCCGCCGCAACACCCATTGCTTTTTGACGCTGGCCCAGATTTACAAGGCTGAGGCAGCGCCAAAAAGAAACGCCACGGAATACCAGGCGTTTGAATGGCGAAAGGAGGAGAAATTATTCATTTCTCCTTGTTTTTTGCTCTTTCCATGTGTGCGACACATTCTGCAGGACACATAGGGAGAGCAAATCGTCATTATTGATTGGTAATGTGCAGGAGGGTGCCCCTACCTGCACAGGTGTCCTTTCCTGCACAGGTGCCCCTTCCTGCACAGGTGTCCCTTCCTGCACAGGTGCCCCTTCCTGCACAGGTGCCCCTTCCTGTTACCTTCCTGCACAGGTGTCCTTTCCTGCACATAAACAATCACCCTTCAGCGCAGGCACCCTTGCAACATGTCGGCAGGGTGCCTGCACCCTTGCAACATGTCGGCAGGGTGCCTGCGCTGCCGCTAAGCTGCTTTTTTTGGACCAGCGCTAGGGAAGACATAGTATTCTTGTAAATACGGAGCATCCGTGCTTTTTGGAAATGTTTCAGCATAACGTTGCCAAATTTGACACAACACCGCGCCGGGACATTTTCTTGTACACATGAAATGAAATGAAATTTGTACTTGTAAAGCGCACCCATACCCCCAAAGGGGTGTCCAGGCGCTGTACGCATACCGCTGTGGAACCCTTCCTGGCCTTTCCCTGTGAGATGCCCACTCCTGGGCACCCCCAAGGTGAAGCCAGGCATCCTAGCGTTGTGGGGGCCGTTGTGGAGATTAAGCAAGCTATTGCCCAGAGTTGCAGAGTGGGACCCATGATCAGAATAGGCACCGAGGCGAGAATTATCAGGTCCGAGGAAATTGAGCCCAAGACCCGCCGAGGCGGGAATTGAACCCTGGTTCCGGGCTAGACCTCTGCATCAGGGTCTGCCGCTCTAACCATTGAGCCACACTTCTCCACCACAGCGGTATGTATGAATGTTTTGCTACCAAATACCGGTCCCAAAACATTTGCAGTTTACCATCAGATTCAATCTGATTGAAACCCATTCGCAAAGGAGAAGGGGTCTCCAAGGGACCCCTTTCCCTTTGTGAATGGTGGCGAAAACATTATTTAAGAGCAGGCAGTGGTCTCACGGACCACTGCCTGCTCTTAAAAAATGAAAGGAAAACTTGTTATTTTTTTCTTTTAAACGCAACCCGTTTTCCTTTAAGAAAAACGGGCTGCATTAAAAAAAAAAAGCTTACTTTATTTAAAAGTAATCACGGACATGGTGGTCTGCGGATCCCAGCAGGCCACCATCCGCGTGATTTTAGCGATTCCTAACGGGTCACAAATTGCGACCTACCTCAATAATATTCATGAGGTGGGTCGATTTGCGACCCCCTAGGAATCACTAAATGAAACTCACGGAGTTTCGTACATTAGGAATAGCGATTACCTAATTGCAATTCGCAGAAAATTGCAGTTCGAAAATCACTGTCCGTAAAGTTGATACATGTGGCCCATACGCCCTAATTTAAGCGTCAGTGAGGGGCGTACACCGTCTACCCTTAAACTTCAACGTTGTAAATAAAAATAATTATTATTGTTATTACTACGAACACAACTTTATACACAGCATGCTGGTCCCACGTAGATTGCCATGTGTGATAAATGTAGGAGAGAAACCCCTGCTCGTGCCATGTGGAAGCAGGCGGCGGAGGTAAAGCACTTCCACAGGGGGGCTGGGACTCAGATGTAGGGGTACAACGAGAGGTCTCGCCCCACTCCTTGCGAGGGGCCCCCCAAGGTTTCACTACACCGCTGGTGTGTGACTGAGCAGCGTAAAATGGAGAGAGAAGGTCTAAGAAGAGGGAATCAGTGATGACGAAGCAGGAGGGAGTTGGGCTGAGGAGTTAAGTGTGATGTCACAGATGAAACTAGAGTGAGGGCAGGTCGTGGCAGAAGTTGAAAATAGTGAGCGGTGAGGGACAGTCTGAATGTGAAGCTCTCACTCTCTGTCTCTCTGTCGTTTTCTCTCTGTCTCTCCTCTCTCTCTTTCCCTCTCTCTGTCTCTTTTTCTCTCTTTCTCTCTGTCTTTCTATTTCTCTCTTTTTCTCTCTGTCTTTCTCTCTCTCTCTCTCCCTCTCTCTGTCTCTCATTGTCTCTCTCTTGTTCTCTCTCTCTATCTTTTTCTCTCTATCTCACTCTCTTTTCTCTCCTTCTCTCTCCCTGTCTCTCTCTCCTTCTCTTTCTCTCTCTGTCTTCCTCTCTCTCTCCTTCTCTCTCTCTCTCTTTCTCTCTGTCTGTCTCTCTCTCTCTCTCGCCCTCCCTCTCCCTGCCTCTCCCTCTCCCTCCCTCCCTCTCTCTCTCTCCATCTCACTCTGTCTCTCTTTCTCTCTCTCTCTCTCTCTCCTGCTCTCTCCGTCTCTCTCTCCCTCTCTCTCTTTTTCGCTGTCTCTGTCTCTCTCTCTACCCCTCTCTCTGTGTCTCTTTGTGTCTGTTTTTCTCTCTCATTCTCTCTCTTACTCTATCTGCCCCTCTCTCCGTCTCTTTTTGTCTCTCTGGCCCCCTCTCTCTCACTCTCTTTTTTTCTCTGTCTTTCTCTCTCTCCTTCTCTCTGTCTTTTTTCTCTCTGTCTCGCTCTTTATCTCTCTCTCTCACACACACACACTCTCACTCTCTCTCTCTCGCTCTCTCTCCCTCTCTGTCTCTGTCTTTTCTCTTTCTCTCTCTCTTTTTCTGTCTTTCTCTCTCTCTGTCTTTTTTCTCTCTCTCGCTCTTTCTCTCTCTCTCTCTACTCTTTTTTCTCTCTCACTCTCTTTTTCTCTCTCTGTCTCTCTTTTTTCTCTCTTCCTCTCTCTCTCTACTCTTTTTTACTCTCTCTCTCTCCCTCTACTCTTTTTTCTCTCTCACTCCCTTTTTCTCTCTCTGTCTCTCTCTCTCTCTTTTTTCTCTCTCACTCACTTTCTCTCTCTCTCTATCTCTCTCCCTCTACTCTTTTTTTCTCTCTCACTCTCTTTTTCTCTCTCTCTTTTTCTCTCTCTTTCTCTCTCTCTCTTTTTCTCTCTCTCGTTTGGGCGCCAGTGAGTGAGTCCAGTGACTGCCACACATTAACATGCAATGTGACTCAGCGAGTAAAAGCTCGCACTTGCTGACAATGAGAGTGGGCCCAGGATCAGCACCAAACCCTGCTTGTGCCCCAAAGTGAGCACTGGTGGGTCCGCTGGCAACCTCCAACACAGACTAACCTCGGTATTCCACATTAGCATTGACTCCAGGGTGTCTGGGCGCCGGCATATCACGGACAACCTCTCGAGGCCAAAGTATCGACAAGGTAAATAAATACAGGTAGGTGTAGGTTTGTTCGCTTAACTTCACGTCTGTGTACTTGGACAATGTCTTATCTCCAAGGTAGGCAGATTAAAGTCACACATAGTAAATCAGCTGTATGTGCGTACCGTCTCGATATCTTGACACCGACATTGCAGCAGCAGGATGTCTCTGAAGTGGACATCTCTACAGAGCACCCTTACTCCTGTCCACATCCAACCGAAGAAGCAAAACTGACGTAGGAGCCGAAGAATTCACGCTGAGCTTTAAAATGACAAATAAATACCAACTCAATGGAAACATCAGCACAGAGTGTCAAAGGAACATCAGTCTAATCAAACTGGCACAGACTGGTGCTTTGTTTATGGTGATGACTGCATCCGGATTGGTGTCAACGTCATGGTAGACTTGGCCTGTGATTGGTTGGCATACATGAGGACACTGTGAAAGAGAACTCATGTGTGAATGTGTCAGTGTCTGCGCGTTGTGTATGCATGTGCATATGCACAAGTGTGCACGAATGTCATAATTAGATGACAGTGTGAGGTGAACAGTGAGTGAGTAAGGAGGAGGAACAGTCACATTCTGTCCACCGAGGACATCAGCTGATGGGAGAAGAAGACACAGCATGTAGAGGTCTCCCTCAAATGCAGCATGGAGCCCCCGCCCTAAGGGAGGCCCCCCCCATGGGCGGGAGACCCTGCGGCAAGTTCCTGCCCTTAGGGAGGCCCCTCCATGGGCTGGGCATCGTGCAACATGGAGCTCCTGCCCTAAGGGAGGCCTCCCCATGGGCTGGGCATCCTGCAGCATGGAGCCCCCGCCCTAAGGAAGCCCCCCCCCACTCCCCATGGGCTGGGGACCCTGCAGCAAGGAGCCCCCGCCCTAAGGGAGGCCCCCCCATGGGCTGGGCATTATGCAGCATGGAGCCCCTGCCCTAAGGGAGACCGCTCAATGGGCTGGGCATCCTGCAGCATGGAGCCCCCTCCCTAAGGTAGCCCCCCCCACTCCCCATGGGCGGGGGACCCTGCAGCAAGGAGCCCCCGCCCTAAGGGAGGCCCCCATGGGCTTGGCATCATGCAGCATGGAGCCCCCGCCCTAAAGGAGGCCCCTCCAAGGGCTGGGCATCCTGCAGCATGGAGCCCCCTCCCTAAGGGAGCCCCCCCCCACTCCCCATGGGCGGGGGACCCTGCAGCAAGGAGCCCCCGCCCTAAGGGAGGCCCCCCCATGGACTGGGCATCATGCAGCATGGAGCCCCCGCCCTAAGGGAGGCCCCCCATAGGCTGGGGAGCCTGCAGCAAGGAGCCCCTGCCCTAAGGGAGGCCCCCCCATGGGCTGGGCATCATGCAGCATGGAGCCCCGCCCTAAGGGAGGCCCCCCCATGGGCTGGGCATCCTGCAGCAAGGAGCCCCTGCCCTAAGGGAGGCCCCCCCATGGGCTGGAGACCCTGAATTTAAACCCTTCCCCTGTGTGACCCTCTGGCAGGTCGGAGTGTTATATTCCATATAGGCACCCTATATAGGCGCAGGTAACATTGCAACCTTTCACCTATATTCTTCCCTACATTACATACATAACGGTTCTTAGGGACTGACCTTTTACCTAGATACCTGCATTCAGAACGCGGGTTTCCCCCTAGTTCGAATCTCATACATTATGCATGAGGCTTCTTGGAAGCACAGCAGGGCTAACATCTCCTGTATAATATCTCTGTGTAAAGTTCAGGCCCGACGTCATCCTTTAGGCCGACACAGTAACATAGCAAGGTAGGACCCCTGGGGAGACCTATGGGTATATATACATCACATCTTGCTTAGAAGGACAGAGGAGACCGAGACTTCCCGGCTGACACACTGACCAGAGACGCTGAGGTTCCTGCATGCAGACACTCCAGCTCGCAGTGGTCTAACATCCCTCGCGGGGTGTCCAACTCGTAGACCAGGACGGGGTCCCATATTCTCTCATTCTCAGGTAATGGGGTTGACTAGATCCTAGAGGGATTCTTGGCATAACACCTACACAGATGCTAGGTACATTTAGGTACATCTAGTTAGGGAGGCATTGTAGGAGTACGCACTTTTTATCATGTGTTTTATGTACTTGTATATATTCATGATTTCTGCAAGATGGTAGAACTCTACCATCCCTTTACTTTCGTAGTACTTCTAATCATATATCTCTGCTACTGTCTAATGGTTGTTGCAGCTCATCTATTCTACACTAGAATAACAACTGTTCAATAAATACTTATTGAAAACGCCCAGCCTGTTTATTCTGTGTATCTCTCTGAGACAAACTAAGTGAGCACGAGTGACTGAGCGAAAGGTAGTATATTGTTTCCACGATTCTGAGGGATCAGGGTTGTCATGTTCTGAGGTTGCCAGAATCTATTCTCTCCTTGGTAAGAGGAGATTATAGTGGCACTGTGAGCTAGCTAATACAGACAGGCTAACGTATCTGGTGGGGGTGCACGGAATCAGTCTGCCACCAATCCCACAGTTTATGTTATCCAAACGCGCAGATCCTGTATAGGTTATATAGGAACTACACGACATGGCGCCACCAACGTTAGTTGGGTACTTATTTAACAGTAGAATCTGAGTAGTTCAGTCGTGCTATTCTCAGAGACCCCTACTCACAAAACACCAGAGACGTCTGGAGTGGGTGGGCACAAACTCCGCCACAGCTGAGTAGGCTAAAAAATCCTATTTATTGGCTGTTGGTTAATCAAGCTTGAAGGACACAGTGTTCCTAAAATTGTGCAAAAACACCTTATCTTAGTTTCCTTGAAATACTTCTTCCTCTAAAAAATGACTGAAAGCGTGGAAAACACGGAAGGAGTTGTGCATAGTTTGCACCTCTCAGATGAAGAAGAAAATGCAGATGCAATTCCGATTGCAGAAAATCTTAGAAATACAATCACCCTGAAACTACTTGCGCATGGTGTAACAGCCAGGGGTGGCATAGTAGCTTTCGTGATTGAGGCACACGAATCATATAGAACAGAGGTATTTTATTTGTGGGTTACATTCCCAGCAGCAAATGCAAGAACAAAAACATTTCACTCCTACACAGAAGGAGATGCACCAGCGGAATATTGTCCGTTTGAGGACATTGAGGTTTCGCTCACATACCAGGAACACTTATTCTGGTTTAAAGGCGCCCTACCCCATATAAGAAGAAGAGTGAGACTCGGCCCGCTCGGAAGAGAAGGGGCAACATGGCCAATATTAGCGGCCTACACACCACATCCTGACATTGAAACAATGCCACCAGGACACTTACTCACACAACACAAAGAATTAATAAAAATCTACAGAAACTTGACGCAATTCGTCATGAGGACACTTACAGTCCAACTAGCAATAGTTGCAACAAATGGAGCTCAAGCTCAGAGTACAGTAACTAAAATCACACCACAAACATTACACGCGGTGATGGGTAAAATGTCCACAAAACGTGAACAAATGCCATTCTGGGTAGCTCAGAAAATAACACAGCTAGAGGCAGTATTCCTGAATACTACTTCCCGTATGAAAAACACAGAATGCTAACAATCTGCTTGCCCATGGGGATAACACCACAAATAGAAGATTGTACCACTTGGGGTACAGTCTTTGCTGCCATTTATACCAGAACTCATGGTATCCCGTCATTAGCAGTAGTACCAGACGTATTGAGACAAATACAAAATGAGTACGGAGCAGAAACTGCTCTGAACTTAGGGATGAAGTTACTACGTAACTATGCCCAGGTATCAGCCATAATATTAGCTAATATTAAAGGGGAAGCAGCTTCAGTGGCTATCCGCCAACGCCTAAGGGAGTTCAGTCCTTTAGAACAAGAACACGAACTACCGAAAATAATTGAAACTGCATATGCAGAATTAGGCAGAGACAGTTTGGGTGGGAAAGCTTTAAAACCACAACTGATGGGCAGTCCTGAAAAGGACACTTCTAAGCAGACACCTGCTTCAACAAAGAAGAAGTGGGACAATAAAAAACAACAAAACTTTAAAGGAAACAGATCTCAATCCAGAGGTAGATCTCCTCCACAGGAGCCCTCCGAAAAGAGGTATAACCTTAGGAATAGGGATAATATTAGGAAACCTGACAGGTATCAGGATACTGATACACGTTCCTCTCGTTCCTTTCAGGGTTCATCGAAAAACTCCGAGAGGGAAGGACGGTCAGACAGACAAGAAGAGCGTACAAAGTCCAGAGACAAGCAGCAAGCTCAAGATTACACTTCTAAAAAAGAAGAGAAACCAAAGCAAAAGCCACAGTTCAAAAAGAAGAAGGTTGCAGGTCTAAAGATCAGACATGCCCAGAATTCTGAGGACTCGACTACTGAACGGGGAATGGGATCTGACGATGCTAGACAGTGCGGCAGGAGTAACAATAGCTCGCCAGAACCTGATGGAATTTCTGGTGACAGCGGACTTGAATGATTATATCATGGTAGAAACACCTGATACTAGGGTAAGTGTCCCACATAAGTTATATGAAATAACACTCCAAATGGAGGGGGACAAATGTAGGACAGTTAAAGGTCTCTTTTGGGAGAACTTGTCGTTTGGCTACGATATTTTGTTAGCTGAACAAGATTGGCCGCCAGCATTCGTCATGGATTGCCCTAAAGGAGAAACGGTAATTTTACCAGCATTCTCAGACCATATTCCCAGGCACCTACAACACACATATGCGCAGGAGTGGGCAGTAGCCCAAGCCCCTGCATTATACAAAAACCATGTTGGATGGGATGAGGATTCAACCCACCACATAATTCCTTTAAAAAATACTCCAACTGCACAGAGGCAGTATCCAATAAAGCAAGAAGCTAAAAAACAGGTCAGGGAAATCTTAGATCAACTTGAATACCAAGGGGTGATCGAAAATTGCACCTCATCGATGAATAATCCTTTGTTTCCGGTCATGAAACCTGACAATTCATATTGTTTAGTTTTAGATTATAGACATTTAAACACTTGCACTAAGACATTTGCAGTCCAAAATGCACACAGTGCCGCATTAATGAATAACATTGGGCCCGATTCACAGAACTAACTTAAGACAAAATCCTAAACTTACTACCATTTTGGTATTCACAGAAGGCACTTACTCATTTTGGTATTCACAGAAGGCACTTACTTACTCATTTTGAGTAACTTACTCATTTTGAGTAACTTACTCATTTTGGTATTCACAGAAGGCACTTACTCATTGATGAGTAAGTGCCTTCTGTGAATACCAAAATGAGTAACTTACTATTTTGAGTAACTTACTCGTTTTGAGTAACTTACTCATTTTAGTATTCACAGAAGGCACTTACTCATCAATGAGTAAGTGCCTTCTGTGAATACAAAATGAGTAAGTTACTCAAAATGAGTAAGTTACTCAAAATTAGTAAGTTACTCAAAATGAGTAAGTAAGTGCCTTCTGTGAATACCAAAATGGCAGTAAGTTTTGAATTTTGTCTTAAGTTAGTTCTGTGAATGGGGCCCATTGTGCGGAAAAAATATAAAACGACACTTGATATCTCAAATGGATTTTTCTGCCAAAATATAGCACCAGAAAGCAGGTATCTAACAGCATTCTCAGTGCTAGGGTCCCAGCGTCAATTTTGTCGACTCCCCCAGGGGTATAAGAACAGCCCGGGGTTGTTTTCGGCTAGAGTAACTGAATTACTTCAAAATTTGGATGAAGAGGCATTGCCTATGTGGATGATATTTATCTAACGAACGATGGCCTAGAGGAGCACTTGAACAGAGTGAATACCATAATTTTGGGGTTTGCACCTGAGGGCTACAAATTCAACTTTTAAAAAATCAAAAATTGCCCACCTCAGTGTCCTGTTTTTAGGATATGAGCTTTCAAGTGAAGGGAAAGCCTGGCAGCCAATTTTTTGGAAAAGTGTGCGCTGCTCCAACCTCCAAAATCACGGAAAAACTTACAATCAATCCTGGGATGCCTGAACTTTGGCAGAACATACATTTTAGATTACGCAGAAAGAGTAAAACCTTTCTATGATTTAATAAAACCTGATTTTTCAATAAAACTATGGACGCAGGAGCACACAGATATCCTTCGTTCCTTACAAGCTGACATGATAGCTTCCAAACACTTACAGACACACGTAAACGTACGCAACCTGGTGATCCGTATAGTTGCGGGTCAATCTGGGTACACCTATCTAACATATAATGAAGGTGAAACAGTACCAATAGCAGACAAATCACATTTGTACACAAATGCTGAGATGCGCTTCGCATTTACAGAAAAGATTCTAACTGCAGTACAAACTGCTGTACTGAGAGAAAGAGCACTGGCTCAGGGGAAACGAATAATAGTAGTGACTCCGGTTCCAGCCTTAGGGACTGCAACAAAGGTAAGCGTTCCTAACTCTAAAGCCTTACATCCGAGATGGATACAATGGGCTAATTCTCTCACTGTAACAAATGTGGAATACAGGTACGACCCAAATTTAAAGACACAAGCATTTCTGCAATACGAACAAGAATATCCTCTACCAAACGAAATAATGCCTCTAGATCAGTATGAATATATAATTTACACTGACAGATCAGCTCAACCGGCCATAGGAAGTAAGCAACAATATAGCCCAGCATGTGCAATCGTTAAAGGTCGCATGCGGGATGGAAAGTTCCACCCAAGTTGCACAAAAACGCAGTCTCTAGGGGACTGCACGGCACAGCTGGCAGAGTTAAAAGCCTTGATACTGGCACTAGTAAATACAGATCGGGAATTCCCCACACTAATAGTGTGCGATTTATTTTACTGTGTACAGTCATATAATGAATATTTGCAGTACTGGATTCAAAACGGGTACAAAGATGCAAAAGGTGACACAATTAAACATAAAATGCTATGGGAACAGGTAGTGGAGTTGAAAACCGAACTACCGAGAGCTCACGTGATACATACACCTAGGGCCCGATTCACAAAAGTAATCTGAAACAAAATCCTAACTTTATGACTTTTGGTATTCACAAAAGGCATTTAGTAGTAGTAAAGTTAGGATTTTGTCTTAAGTTTTGGTCTTAAGTTAAACTTAAGTTAGGATTTTGTCTTAAGAACAAAACTTAAGACAAACTTAAGACAAAATCCTAACTTTACTCCTACTAAATGCCCTTTGTGAGTACCGAAAGTCGTAAAGTTAGGATTTTGTCTCAGATTACTTTTGTGAATCGGGCCCCTAGTCGTAAAGTTAGGATTTTGTCTCAGTTAAACTTAAGTTTGTCTTAAGTTTAACTTAAGACCAAAACTTAAGATTGACTGAGACAAAATCCTAACTTTAGTACTCCTAAATGCCTTCTGTGAATACCGAAAGTCGTAAAGTTAGGATTTTGTCTCAGATTACTTTTGTGAATCGGGCCCTGAACCATCAGCGTGATGGCGTTCACGTTGAAGGGAATTAATTGGCTGATGAAGCCGCAAAGGGGGCTGTACGCACGGCTTCCGTAGCTGCAATCACTCGTTCTAAAATGAGAATAGACGGTGAGATTATGGTGGCTGTCATTGCTTGTCGCTAAAACAGCGGAGCCGTACCAAAAAGGTTTCCACTCAAGTACTCCTACAAGTTAGATGCCAATAATATTCCATTTGCTCAGATTCCTGGAGTGGGGGATAGAGTAATTCCAAACATGGATCGTAGGTTAGGTTTAATTCTAGCAGCACACGAAGGGATAGGTTCTGCACATGCAGGAGTTACGGCGACTGTTTCTTTATTGAAACAACGCTATTGGTGGCCTGGGTTAACTAAGCAGACTAAAGACTACGTCTTGAAATGCGACATCTGCCAGCAGATGAAAGGTTCCATCGTAACACGTCCAGCACAGACACCATTATTAATATCTGACAAACCACTAGCGTGTGTTTACTTGGACCACTGCGGCCCCTTACATAGAGATGGGGCTTACAGGTATATCATGGTTGCAGTGAATTCCTGCTCAAGATTCCTATGGGTGTGGCCCCAACGCTCGGCTAACGCTCAAACTGTTATAAAAGATTTGCGAGTCTTTATAGGGACATATGCAATTGGCACATTACATTCTGACCAGGGCCCTGCGTTTAGCTCTCGGGCTTACAAGGAGGCCATGTGAGGATTGGGTGTAGCATTGTGATACTCCTCTCCGTACCATCCCGAGGGAAATTCGGTCATGGAGAGGAAAAACCAGTCTTTAACAGCTAGAGTATTAGGCACAGGTGAAAGTTGGGTGAAGCATTTGTATGGAGTTCAGAGAGCATTGAACAACATGCCAAGAACTTCTCTAGAGTAGTCACTCCACATGAGGTCCTATTTGGGACAAGAATGTGGGTACCTTATCTTGATTGTGAAGGCGCAGTGGCGGATGAAAAGCCTTTTGACATCCATGATCGTTTGGCTGTTTTACAGGATCTAAATGAGTCCAGGACACGAAAAAATAATGTCCATATGAAGCAGACCGCCACTGGGTAAGTCAAATCAGTCACGGCAAGACCTGTCTGGATCCCAAAAGTCGGGGATCTGGTCAGAGAGAAAATAGCGGACAAGAAAGAATTTGGGCCATCATACAGAAAGCCTGTACAGGTTCTAGCAGTTGAAGGAACAAGAACTGTACTTCTACCGCCTCGTGCCGGAAAAAAGGAGAAAAGATTCGTCTCAATCGACCTAATCAAACCACACTATGTGGCCTATACTGAGTAGTAGGCCACGTGGACTCCAAAGTAGCAGACGCCCTCCTCTCGCTACAATTCAAGAAGTTCAAACGGAAAGACTCATCATATTCGAAGAGTCTCCTGCACAGAATGATGGACTAAGCAATAATGCTATGGAACTCGTTCCCCTTGAACCTGAAGTTCAAATTCAGAATCAAAATGAAAGACAAATTTCAATTTGACCAAATACAGATGTGTTCATCAACATGCCTCAACAAGAGCAAACTGCGATTTCCACAAATCCTGATGCAATGCCAACAATTGATCGAACTGCTTCTGGCTCCTTCATAAACTTTGATAAGTTTTCTTTGGATCCAAGTGAACCTGAAACGATGCCAGCCCAAAAATCGCACAAGCAGCAAGTTAAAGACTTTCTGAACTTTCGTAAAAAGACTTACCTGGTTTCACCTTGGGTAGAACTATGGGTAATCACCGGGATACTTTTCTTTCTTTTCTGGTTAGGCTTAGTAATAGTTTTTAGCATGCTTGTTAATGGAAAATACCTTCGACAAAGCTCTGCAGCCCAAAATGTGAACTTAATTTTAAAACCACACCAATCATCTCATCGAGAACAAAGAGACTTGTCATCAGTGAACATTACAGCAGTTCCTATACCTGATGGTATAGTTTGGGACAAGGTTGATTTCGATATATTTGGTCCGACCGAACTTTTAAGAATTCATCATTTATTTAAAATATCTTTGAGTGATATCATTACCTCAAGTACATTTTCCGATGATTGGGATTTTGAAACTGTAAATAATATGTTGTATGATTTGGAAAAATCTGCTGCATTTTCTAATAGTGAAACATTGGAAAGCACATCAGATTTCAAAACAATGTATTGTTATCAACACTATGGTCATCACTTTTTACATAAATCTGCTAATCCTAGAAATGTGTTCACATACCACCAGTGGGAACATTGTCCAACACCGCCGAAAGGCAGTTCAAAAACATTTACACAAAAGTTTCCATATTTTTCAGGGTTTAATATGTCTGACCCAGACTCATATTACTATAGGGTTGTACCAACATCAGCACAGAAAAATATGTTGACAAACACCAAACAGATTTACTCTGCTTCCTTTATTGCTCAGTTGTCTGAACAAGGTTTCGACTTATGGAAAGACACCATAGACTTAAAATCAGTCTGGGGAACTAGAGAATGGCAAGTTCAGGGAACAGAAGCTTTGTTTAGAGGATGCCTTATCCCTCAACAAATCATGTTTTTGAACAACACAGTGCAACAAACGTCCTGCCTTGGACTAGCCAAGAACAAAGACTTGAACACACCTCGGCTGCTGACTCCATCACACACTGAGGGTAACATAACATCACAGGAAGAGATTACAGTAGATGACATCATACAATACAACAGGGCAGATCCCGATTGGAAGAAATGGTTGATTTGGCCCACAGACACAAATAGTTGTCAGGCGAGATTCATGGGTAAAACCGAAGGTTTCGCTATCCATAGGCCAGATCCACGTTTTGTACAGAGAGAACATCCAGGGGTAGTGACATTATACAGTGTTGGGAAGTTGTGCCTTGATTGGCTAAAAACCTTAACACTCACAAAGGTGAAACAGCACTTATCCTTACTGTCACAGGATGTGGATCTCAGGGATTTTTTACTAGGTCCCAGGAAGCCACGTCAGAAACGTTTCTATTATGCTGTCTACAATGAAATATGGAAAATATCCCAACAAGAGGCCACAGAGAGGTTACGTGAAATAGACCGTATAAATCTAGAAAAATCTTTAGCAGTGGTAGACAATGGGTTAACTACATTGACCTCCAGGATATATTCCTTCGGTAACATTGTATCTTCTGCGATAGACATACTAGAACAAGATTTGGCCATATTACAACACGGGCAATCTCAATTACGTTCTATTATGTTATTAAGCTGGACGCTGCAATCTTTGCGTGCAGGCTACGTGCCTTAGCATTATATCAACAGTATGTCTCTGTTTTCGGAATACAATCTAACAGATAAACAGATAGAAATGGCACAAAGGGGAGCAAAATATACAATGCTGCGTATCGAAAAACTGGATAGATTAGCATTTCCAGTGGCAGAATTACCGTCCACAGAATGGCTAATCCATGGCCACATAACTCTACCGGTCACTACCTTTCAGTTTCAGTATTGCCTTGAACAAAAGCAGGCAGGCAGATATGAAGAAATGGGTAAGGGATACATTAAGGAATCATGGGTATTACCATACAGATTTCGATGCCGGAGTGGGGATCGAGAAGTGTTTCTAAGCGGTACAACTGTGAGAATGCTTTAAGTGGATCCTCATATGCCAGGATATAATGCTGCACGGGGCTTGTAATGGTTCTGTAGCGAACCTGTCCTGCCATTTGAGGGGTGCCACAGCTGCAGTGATTACTCCAGCATTCAGGCTACTTTCAAATGGGAGTTACTTGATGCTGAACAGTCAAGGCTGCTGCGGAATGCTCGCGGGCATCGCATATCTGGTAACCGTGAGCTCCAGGGTTACTTGTTGTATGCAAGTATTGTTTCCACCGACACATACAGTCAGGGAGGCGCCGTTATGGCCTTCACTGAATGTTTTTTTAATACGGTTTGATACTCTAAGCAGAATGAAAGCCATGCTTTTACAGAAGTCTGTGCCCTTAACCTCCGCTCGAGAGACTTTTGATCTCCAGATCGCAAGGTCTTCGGCAGAGATACAGGCGCTTATATATACAAACTGCCCTTTCCATTTCGCAGAAATGGTAAATCGTATCTTTAGCATATCTGATGCGACAGGCACTGTCCACCTATTTAGGACCATAGGTTCTGGACTTCTGAGCACCTTTCAGACGGTACTTGGAGTTATACCAAACTTCATACTCTCTGTATTCTGAAGCATCTTTGGAGGATTACCGCTCATCCTGTTTCTAGCAGCAGGTATCCTGATTGTTTTATATTTGCTACGCAATGGACGTCCCAGTAACCAAGGAGATGGAAAGAGCACTCCTGGAGCGTAAATACCGTGACCGCATGGTACAACATCTAGGCACGCCTCGCCTAAGAGAACTAAGTGCATCTTGGTTCTTGTCATTTCGACCAGTCTGGATGGACTGCATCTTACCTGTCCTCCGATGCCTGTTTTGCAGAGAAGAATGCGTGTTAGACCTTTGTTTGACACTCCCATCATGTGCGCAACGGACGTGAATGCTTTACTGGACCCGATAACGGCCCATGTTCTGCAGTGTCCTCAGCGTATTCCGATGTTGATGGCGGCATTCCTTGAGCCCCCACAGGTAGTAACAGCACCTGTTGGTATGGACACCGGCTCCTCCTCTGACACCTAGGCTTTGGACGGCGCACAGGCTGCCCCAGCAATGGCTAGGGACAGTGTGGAAAATCATCTGTGCTCAATTGACATACTCTGCGAGGTGCTACAGGGGCCGTCTACTGCGGAAGCAAGCAACGAAAATGTTGCGTCTACCAGCCAGGACACATAAACATTTGACTCATTTGGCTCGTCGTGTGCTGGGAAGAAATTCGCCTTTTTTTGGGGAAAAAAAAACAAGCTCAACTTTGGAACTCAAAACAAAAATTGACATTCCTTTCATTTATTGGGCATACATGGCTTTCTAATGCTTATAGTGCTTCGGACTATAACTAAGGACACTTTAGAGCTATGGCTTGCAAAATTATTTTTAGACAATTTTAAGTTTTTTAGACATTTTTTGAAGTTTTAAACAGTTTTAGCTAAACAGATGTTTTTAAAACTTTGGGCGTACCAATATCTAGTTAGGCTAGTATTACGGTAATAAGTTACATATGTTGTCCAGTCGGAAGAGGAGTGGGTGTTATATTCCATATAGGTACCCTATTTAGGCACAGGTAACATTGCAACCTTTCACCTATATTCTTCCCTACATTACAAACATAAGGGTTCTTAGGGACTGACCTTTTACCTAGATACGACACTGCATTCAGAACGCGGGTTTCCCCCTAGTTCGAATCTCATACATTATGCATGAGGCTTCTTTGAAGCACAGCAGGACTAACATCTCCTGTATAATATCTCTGTATAAAGTTCAGGCCCGACGTCATCCTTTAGGCCGACACAGTAACATAGCAAGGTAGGACCCCTGGGGAGACCTATGGGTATATATACATCACATCTTGCTTGGAAGGGCAGAGGAGACCGAGACTTCCCGGCTGACACACTGACCAGAGACGCTGAGGTTCCTGCATGTAGACACTCCAGCTCGCAGTGGTCTAACATCCCTCGTGGGGTGTCCAACTCGTAACCAGGACGGGGTCCCATATTCTCTCATTCTAAGGTAATGGGGTTGACTAGATCCTAGAGGGATTCTTGGCATAACACCTACATAGATGCTAGGCACATTTAGGTACATCTAGTTAGGGCGGCATCGTAGGAGTACGCACTTCTTATCATGTGTTTTATGTACTTGTATATATTCATGATTTCTGCAAGATGGTAGAACTCTACCATCCCTTTACTTTCGTATTACTTCTAATCATATATCTTTGCTACTGTCTAATGGTTGTTGCAGCTCATCTATTCTACACTAGAATAACAACTGTTCAATAAATAATTATTGACAACGCCTAGACTGTTTATTCTGTGTATCTCTCTGAGACAAACCAAGTGAGCACGAGTGACTGAGCGAAAGGTAGTATATTGTTTCCACGATTCTGAGGGATCAGGGTTGTCATGTTCTGAGGTTGCCAGAATCTATTCTCTCCTTGGTAAGAGGAGATTATAGTGGCACTGTGAGCTAGCTAATACAGATAGGCTAACGTATCCGGTGGGGGTGAACGGAATCAGTCTGCCACCAATCCCACAGTTTATGTTATCCAAACGCGCAAATCCTGTATAGGTTATATGGGAACTACACGACAGGAGCATCCCTCCCTGGTCGAGCTGTGGTCTGGATGGACCGATGCTACGTACAGTCTACAAACGTATTCAGAGAACATTTGGTTTGACATGGGTACCAAGAGAGTGAACTTGATACACGGCACTTGGAAAACTGGTAGTACTGAGAGGTGGTCCTTCCCCCCCCAATCTTTAGACCTTGGTTTGGCGAACTAGGCCTCTCCCGCTGCACACAAGCCCAGATTCCACTCAGTCAATGCATCTTCACTGAGGGACCGCGCAAAGGTTAGTTATGACTTGTCTCCTTTTGGTTGGATCACTTTTATTTAACAGGTTTACTCTCTAACATATGTTCTCAGAAGTTAGTTCAACCTTCTTAATGCCGGCTCCCATGCTCTCCTCTCAACTGAGACTGCTTTCTATCCTGTCTTTAATTTCTTAATCTTGGTGTGCCTCTATGACATAAAACTGACGTAAAAAATAGTGTGATACAAAAATATTGCAGCAAAAAAAGTGAAGACAAAAATACTTACTCTACATGCTTGCTATGTAACGTACAGAAATATGGGCTACAAATATATAGCGGACACAAATATTTGACATTGCATAGGTTATTATATACATATTTAAAAGTATTTACCATCATAATAACTTTCAAAATATACACTAACTATAAAAAACGTATGAAAGTTAAATATAATTAATCGGGGGGTCGTGGCTTGGACAACCATCATGGCGGACGCAGCCTAGAAGAGCTCCGGCCGCCCAAGCCAGATATTCACCGTAATCCGACACAATCCAACACAATTACGCCCGACGAACCAGGACACAATAATAAGGGAAGCGGTGCTTCGGTTGAGGACCCGTCTGTGGTTTGTGGCAGCCCCAGGCTTAGAGAAGAGATGCCGTGGGCTTGTGAGCCGGGTCCGCGATAACCGGCGAGAAGGGGCGAGAGCAGGCGCTCGGGGCTGTGGAGGAGGCCGGCGGCCGCCTGGAGTGCCCAGAGTGGAGCGCCGGAACTGGAGTCTGGCCAGAGGTGGGCCAAAACATCCTGCTTTGCCGGGGGCGAGCCCGCGACCTCGCGGCAGGCACTCGTGAGTGCCTGGGCGGTTTGGAGGGCCCTACCGGTGCAAAGCACCGGCCCGAGACATCTGTCCCGAGGAGGGCCAAAGCATCTTGTCCCATCGGAGGTGGATCCGCGGCCTTGCGGGAGGTGCCCATGTGTACCCAGAGGCCCAGAGTGGGTGAGTGCGGGGCACCGGGTCGCGGCCGGCGGGACCGCTGTTAACATACTCAGGGGCCTGATGCGCGGTCTGTAGGACGGGTGGCGACCTGATCGTAGCAGTGAGGTAGTGAAATCCGCTGGAACTCGATCGAGGCGGCGCCCTTCCCTTGGGCCGCACCACCCACATACCATCCTCCGCTGGGCCTGCTGGAGCGCCAATTGCTGCCCTCTCTGGGATGCTGGTGGGGCCCGAATGGCCTGTTGAACTGGGTTGTGTTGCAAGGTAGGCCCGCAGTGCCACGGGCCCCCCCCTTTCCTCCTCTCTTTCTTGGGATGCCAGGGGTGAGCCTTGATCATCAACATCTGGTGCAAACAGGGGGGTCGCCCTGCAGCTGGGGGCCCCTCAACATGCGTGGACCTTTGTGGGAGCATCAGTCTCTTTCTCTGGTGCCTCATGGGGCCCGGGCACAGGGCGCCCTTGGAGGACAGTGGCTGCGTGGGGGCGGCTACAGGCTGGGGGTCCAGCGAGTCGGGTCCCGTTAGGGGGCCCCCTTGGTGGGCTGCTCTGGACTGCGGAAGCGGTCAGGCTAGGCCTGGTGCGGCTTGCGGCCTAGGGCGGTCTGATTCCGTGAGTCCCGGCCTGTGGCGGCCCATGCAGGTTCTCCTGCAGGACAACACCTAATGTGGAGGGACACTTCACAAAGAAGCCCACATGCCACCTACATAGAGCGGGAGTAGATGGAGCAGGCAAAGACGGTCGACATTTTGCCCAGACCAACTCCGCCATAATGACCAAAGACAAGCCTTCGGGCCCCGCGACCAAGCAGAGTACGCTAGACCAATTTACTGCAGCCCCAGGCGGCATTGGTAATGCCGACAGTGGAAGCTCCGGCCCTGACAATGCCGCCCTACTGGCTGCAATCACCCAGGCCCCTGACACACTGGATGCAAAGATCAGCGCAGTGGGATCCGAGTTTTCTTTCCTACGACAAGACCTCAGGAAGGCGGTCTACCATATCACAGAGGCGGAAACACGGATGTCTTCGGTTGAATACACAGTAACAACTCTACAACAGAAAGTGAACAAACTCACAGTGGTAACACAGGAGTTGGCCTCCCGGGTTGAGGACGCAGAGGGGCGCTCCAGGCAAAACAACCTATACCTTATTGGCTTCCCGGAGGGGTGCGAGGGTTCATCTATGGAACACTTTCTCATGCAATGGCTGAAATCCCTCCTGCCAGAGGGATCCATGCCCCCCCGGGAGAATGCCCCAGGCCCGTTATAGCCAAATTGTTGAATTATTTGGATCGTGACACCATCCTGCAATTTTCACGAAATCACCACGACAAACTCCTCTACAATTCGAACTCTAGCATGATTTTCCCGGACTATACACGCCTAGTACAGCAACTACGTCAATCTTTTGCCGCCGCCAAGCGCAGGCTCAGAGAACTGAACATCCAATATATGCTGCTGTATCCAGCACGTATGCGCATCATTCATAACACCAAGTCTCTCTTCTTCAACACACCGGAGGCGATATTCGCATGGGCTGATGAAACGGTCCATCTTAGACCGCATACCCCGCAACCTCTTGATTCTGACTCTTCACAGAACACCCACAGGAATCAACCGAAAAAGATCACCTCCAAAAGGCGACACAGATCCAGGTCTAACTGGCGCTCCCAGACGCAGGGTGACGAATAGTGAAAGCGGCTGGGGCATCTCCAATCCCCTGTCAGTGGCTCAGAATGCACACATTCACTCTTGTAAATGAATATGGCCCGTCTGTGGCGCAAGACTGGCTTAGGCGCCCGGGCTTAGTGCCCATTGCACGCCCTGAGTTACCATGTTTAAGTACTTTGGGAAGTTGGGGTACTATTGGTGGAGATGCCTTGAGGTCCCCCGTTGGGGCCTTGGGTACCACTCCGACCGCGACAGATACTCCCTGTTGGTGGAAGTATTGGGGTGGGCGTGGGGGGATGGGGTATTTAGCTCACTAGTGCAAAAGTTAGTTCAGTTAAGGCACAAACACAGTGATTACATTGCATTTTCTCTCGTATACATCCGCCGACACCCTCCCTAAGTGATAGATGACCGCAGCTAATACTGATCCCCTACTAGGAGTGCTTACCATCATGACATGGAATGTCCGAGGGGCGCTTGATAAAATTAAAAGGGGTGCTGTTCTTAGGCAGGCCAAGCGACTCGAGGTTGACATCCTTTTTTACAGGAAACCCACCTGTTGGGAAATAAAGCCCCATGCCTGGCCTGCTTCGGCTACGACAGGGTATACCACACAGGGCTCACTCGGGGGTCCCGTGGCACAGCCATTCTTATACACCGTAGGATCCCTTACATGGTGTCTAAACACTGGTCAGACCCTGGTGGGCACTACATTGTGGTGATGGGCACGTTGCATGGGGAAACATTTACAATAGGCAGGTTTTACGCTCCCACCGCTGAGGCACACCTATGTAGATAGAATTACATGACTTTGAGGGGAACTCCCAGACAGTCTGACGGTGATGGGCAGCGATTAGAATGACATCATGGAGCCCATGGATCACTGGCGTGAGACAAGCCACAGTCCTCAGGGGGGAGAGTCAAAATTGCACCACCTGGTGGCTGCCCTGGGGTGGACAGATGCGTGGCGCGCATACAACCCGGCGGAACGCGGCTTGACCATCCTCTCCGCGGTACATGGGTCTCTATCCAAGCTCGATTATTTCTTTCTTCCCCGCAACTACATTCACAGGGCTTCGTCGGTCTCTATTCTCCCCAGAGGTCTTTTGGATCATTCCCCGGTCACCCTTAAACTAAGCATTGGGCCGAACAAACCTCCCTTCAGATGGTGAATGTCACCATGGCACCTGCGCGACCCTGCTTATCAAACAGCCATTCAGCAGGCAATTTCAGACTATTTGACAAATTGACATCCAATGTCGCAACCGCCCCTTCTAGTATCAAATTGTAGGAAGCCCTAAAGCCCATGATCCTTGGGGTAGACATCAGCTATCGTGCCGGGGAAAAACATCGCCACCTCGCCCAAGTAGTAGCCCTCGAAAATCGCCAGCAGGAGCTCGAGGATGAGGTAAGGGAAACTAAAGGCCCAGAGCCGCGATGCCGCCTCCTCCAGGCCCAGCAGCAGCCAACACCTTACTAACGAAGCCAGGGATATATGGGTAGTGTCCCAACACAAAATTTATCAGTGGGGGGACAAGTCGAGCAAGATGCTACACTGCCTTTGTCAAGCTACGCTGTCCCCTGCCCCGGTGCCGGTGCTGCGAGACGCAGAGGGAATCCTATGCACTACCCCCGATACAGTGGCCCAAGCGTTCACGTCCTACTATACATCCCTGTATTCTCGGCAGGATCTTATCTCGAGCGAACTAATAGGCGAATTCCTAAAAGATATTCCGCCTCAAACGATATCGGGCGATACGCGTGAGCAACCAGACGCTCCCATAACGTGGCAGAGCTCGAGACAGCCCTGTCTGGCATACATCCCGGCCACGCACCCGGTCCTAATGGATTTCCCAGTGAATTTCTACGCACCCACATGTCCCATCTAGGTTCACATCTCCTCGCGGCACTCAATGAAGCCTTAGAACAACATATTCTACCTCCTGATTGGCGCCACGCCGAAATTGTAGTATTCCTTAAAACAGGGCACCCGCCTAAGGAGCCATCATCCTATCGCCCAATCTCTCTTTTAAATTTCTAATCTATACTGCTTGGCAATGTCCTTGCTGACCGCCTTCATGCCTGCATTCAGGAGCTGGTCCACCCCGACCAGGCTGGCTTTGTGCCACACCACTCTACCCGGCATAATATCCGACGAGTCCATAACGCCATCGCGAAAGTCCCGGAATTTGGTCACCCTGCTGCCCTCTTATTAGCCGACATAGACAAGGCGTTCGACTCCTTAAGCTGGACCTACTTATTCCAGCTCCTCCGTACCCTCAACTTCGGCCTGCGCTTTTTGCCCTATATACAATTACTATATACAGATTTCTCAGCTTCGGTGCGGGTAGCGGTGACGTGTTCGATGCGCGCTTCCCTATCCGCCGGGGTACAAGGCAGGGGTGTCAACTTTCCCCACTACTACTTGCGTTTGCAATTGAGCCCCTGGCGGTGTGGGTGAGGTGTGACCCTGTGATAAGGGGATTCGACTGGTCAGCAGGCAGGTTGGACAGGATCGCGTTGTACGCGGATGATGTGCTGTTCTTCCTCACAGACCTGGGATTTTCTGGCCTACGAATACTTCAGATACTCCGTGTGTTTGGTGAAACCACGGGCCTCAGTGCAAACCCAGCAAAATCTGGATTGTTCCCAATATGTGGCGATCAGGCGCGTGCGACGTGGGCATCACAACTGTCCCATGCGACAGAGGGCTTCCAATACCTAGGGATCTATATTTCACCAAATCAAACGATATCCTGGTCACAGATTATTAGCCCCCTCCTGTCCCGGCTCCAGGAAGAGACAAGGGGATGGTCGCCCCTCCCACGGTCTTTATTTGCGCGGTCAGCTATTTTTAAAATGGTCTCCCTTCCGCGTGTCCTGTATCAGCTCCAAAACTATCCATACTCCATCCCACAGACATGGTTTACCCAAATAAACACACTCCTGAATGGCTTACTGTGGGGGGAAGGGGCCGTTCGTGTCGCATTACGAACCTGCACCCAGTCGACATATTGCGGTGGGATAGCGGCATCTGAGATATTCGCGTATTACACTACATCCCACCTGCTGAACATAAACGAGTGGTGGTGCGACTCGCATTCAGACCCAGCATATACAGTCGACAGACTTGCGATGGGCAATTCCTCCCTCCTGGGGTTTCTTTATAGCCACTCCAACCTTGAAAATTTACCCCCCAGCATGTAGGACTGTCATACAGCTCTGGCGGCACACAGTGAAAAGGATGGGTTGGGAGGGGTGCCTGACTCAAACAACCCCTCTGTGGCATGGAACATATCTAAGTCCAGTTGTTGCGCTACCGGGTTTCCGAGCATGGGATATCATTGGCATCTCACCTTTAGGTGACATAATGCATGGATCGACACTCAAATCCTTCCGACAGTTGCAAACAGAATATAGTCTCCCCCGCACACAATTTTATAGATATCTCCAGCTACGACACACTTTGACCCACTTGATTCACTCACTGGAGAGTTTACCAGAATTCCACCCCCTCAAGGGATGCCTGCTGATGGGGGACCTAAGTGCCCACAAAATACGGCAAATTTACCAGACTCTGATCACCCACAATCACACTACACTACATGCCACACGAACCGCATGGGAAGCGGATATCCCAGACCTCACTGACGACGACTGAACCGAGGCGTTAGCTAGTCCCCGGGGGGCCACCGTCACCACGCGATACTGCATCATCCAATTTAAATATCTCCACAGGGCGTATTATACGCGCTCCCGCCTATGGCGGATGGGTGTAATTCTGTCTCCCACCTGTTTGAGATGTGGCGATGCAGAGGGGACTTTTTTACACACAGTCTGGAGCTGTGGGGCACTGCAGCTGTTCTGGCGTACGGCCTCCTCTTGTGTAGCGCGAGTCCTGTCCTGGAAGTTGGCACTTGAACCCAAGCTATTCCTTTTACATAGCACAGAAGGGGTCGGGGGAACCATTATAAGCAACATTTATTGTTTCTAGGCCTCACATAGGCTAAGTGGGGTATTGGCCAGTCTTGAAAGGGGACATCCCCGCCGCCAATAGGTAGGTGGAAGAGAGCCATGGATGATTGCATGGCAGCAGAAGTGGCCGTGTATCGGGCTTGAGGCTGCCCGCAAAAACACAGGAAGGTATGGCCTTGATGGGCAAAATACTGTGGGATTGATCTCCCCCCCACCACCCCAGAACTCTCCATCGTCAGGCAACATCCCCCGTATTACGACACATAATCACAGGGTGGGACACCTCGGCCACATATGCACGCAAAGCAGATACCCCTGGCATGGGGAAACACTGGGTAGTTTGTGCCAAGTTTTTGGTTAGTTTGTTTGTTCACAGGCTGTATTGTTGTTTAGATATGTGGGTACCACTCTGCAATGTACTGTATCCTGAAATGTATGCAACCGGTGTTGGCCGTAACGTACCACAAAAACTCACTAAAGTTTGTTTTAAAATATATATATAAATAATTAAGAAAATGCAAAGATCAATTTAATAATTGAAAAACGAATATATAAATATGCAGCTAAAATTAATGAAAGCAAAAACTACCCACCTTCATCTAAAATTTACTACAAATATTTAAATAAAAATACAAAATCGATAAGAATTAACTATATATATATAATGATATAGATATAGATATATATATACAACTACAAAACAATAAACAAAATTGTAATAAAAATGATACAAAATATTCTCAAATATGTTATGTTATGTTATGTTATGCTATGTTATGTTATGTTAATGTTATGTTATGTTATGTTATGCTGTTATGTAATGTTATGCTATGTTATGTAATGTTATAGTTTGCTATGTTATGTTATGTTATGTTATGTTATGTAATGTTATGTTATGTTATACTATGTTATGTTAATGTTATGTTAATGTTATGCTATGTTATGTAATGTTATAGTTTGCTATGTTATGTTATGTTATGTTATGTTATGTTATGTTATGTTATGTTACAAGAGGGATGTATCCATGCTATGGTTGGGTCTGATGACAGGCTGAGTGGTGTCGAGGAGTTGGTGTTCTTAGAGGTATTCGGTGAGGTGTCTGTTGATGATTTCTCTAAGACTTTGGCAGAGAATGGAAGCAGAGAGATTTGTTTGTAGTTGGCGAGCGTTGAAGGGTCCACAGAGGGTTTCTTTCGCAGTGGGAAGACAGATGCGTGTTTCCAAGCATAGGGGAAGGTCACGGAAGAGGTGGAGGCATTCAGAATAGGTGTTAGCATGGCACTGATGGATTGCAGTCCTCTGGAGCGGAGTATTTGCCAAAGAGGTGCAGTTTAAGGTCTTTTTTTAAGGCAATGTAGGAGGGGTTGCAAGGCAATTCTTTTGGGAGGGCATTCCAGACGATCGTCGCATTTCCAGAGAAGGAGCGCGATTGAGTGGTTTTCTTTTTGAATAAGGGGGGGATGAGGAGGAAAGTGTTAGTGCTCCTCATCGTTCTGGAGCCGCCCGCTTTTTTAAGTTTGTTTGTGAGATACAGCGGGGCATTCTGGTGTAGGGCTTTATGTGTGATGCATGCTGTCTTGTAGGAGGATCTACTTTCAACGGGAAGCCAGTTGAGCGCCTTCAGGGCTGGGGAGATGTGGTCAAAAAGTGTATAGCCAGTGCTAAGCCTGGCTGCTAGGTGGAGCACAGATCTGAGTGGGGCTAGGTGGACTTTGGGGGTTCCTGTGAGGATAGCGTTCCCGTAGTCGATTTTTGAGAGTACCAGTGATTGGACGACCCATTTGAAGTCTTCAGGTGGGATGAAGGGTTTGATTTTCTTCAGGTGGCGGAGAGTGAAGAGAGCTCCTTTAGCAGAGTTTTTTATGTGGTCGTTGAGGATTAGATTTTTGTCAATGCTAATACCAAGTGATTTCACTGAGTTGGACAAAGAGAGCGAGCAGTTGAGTGCATTGAGGTCAGGGATCCAGGTTTGGATGGGGAGTCCATTGTTTTTAGGGGAAAAGAGGATGATTTCAGTTTTCTTGGGGTTAAGTTTGAGATGGTTGGAGTGGAACCAGTGTTGGATCTTGTTTAAGGTATGGTTAAGATGAAGTACATCAGAGTGGGACCTAATCTTATAGTAAAGTTGGGTGTCGTCAGCATAGAGGTGGTAGTTGATTCCGGCTTGTTTCAGGATGAGGGTAAGAGGTTCCATAAAGAGGTTAAAGAGAGAGGGGGAGAGAATAGAGCCTTGGGGGACGCCTAGGGAAACCGGAGAGGGGTTGGATAGACAGTCGTTCATTTTGACTTGTAGTGTTCTGTGTTGGAGAAATGATGTGAACCATTTAAGGACCTGACCGTTAAGGCCAAAGCAGGACTTTAGTGAGTTGAGTAGGGAGTTGTGGTTGACTGTATCAAAGGCAGCAGAGAGGTCAAGGAGAATGAGTAGGCAGGATTCACCGTTGTCAAGGGAAGAGTGGATGTCATCGATTATATTTAGCATGGCGGTTTCAGTGCTGCAGCCTTTTCTGAAACCGGATTGCAAGGGGTCTAGAAGGTTGAAGTTGTTAATGTGTTTATCTAGTTGAAGCAGAGCACATTTTTCCAGGGCTTTGTAAAGAAGTGGTAGGTTAGAGATAGGGCAGAGGTTGTTCAGGTCATTAGGGTCTGAGGTGGGATTTTTAGGGATAGGCGTGATTTGACCGAGCTGAAGTGAGTCCGGGACAGAACCTGTGGAGAAGGAAGTGTTGATGATGTTGGTCCAGTGAGGGGCAATAATGTGGTTGAGATTCTGGATAAGACTAGAGGGGATAGGGTTTTTGGTGTGTGAGGACGGCTTAAGTTTGGTGATGATGTTGGAGACTTCGAGCTCAGTCCCGGGGTGGAAGTTAGTCCAGGATGCATTGTTTTTTAGTTGAAGGGGGGGGAGGCTGGATTCAAGAGGGGTAGTAGCGGGATGGAGAGTGGAAGGGTAAGGGGACAGAGTCAGGATGGGAGGATCGTTTAGTGTAGTGTCAGCGACGAAAGGGGCGTTGGGTGCGATCTCAGTTAGATGGAAGGAGCGATCGATTTTGGTGATTTTATCAGAGAAGAAATTGGCAATTTCCTCACATCTATTTGTTGAGGCAGTAAGTTTGAGGGGGGCTGTGGATGTTTGGTTGCGGACAATGTTAAAAAGTTCTCTGGGTCTGTTTTTGGCATGATCGAGTTGAGTTCGGAAAAAGGACGGAGGCCTTTTCCTTGAAGATGTGTTTTTTATAGGATGATCTAGCGGGCCGGAGACAGGTAAGGTGGGCGGCGGAGGGGTATTGTCTCCAAGATCTTTCAGTCAGTCTAAGTGATCGCCTTTCGTCGTTGAGGTCAGAGTTAAACCAAGTTTTAGATGGGATGGTTCTTTGCTTTTTTAGTTTGGTAGGGGCTAGGAGGTCTATGACCTCACTGGCGGAAAGTTGGAAAGTTCTGTGAGCTCATTTGCGTCTTGGGAGAGAGGGGTGAGAAGATGTTGAGCTTGTAGCTTAGACTCAAGTTCGCCAGGAGGGATTTGATTGAAGTTTCTGGTCCATTTTAAGGGTATGTGATTTTTAATAGGGGGGGGGAGCGGATTCGATTTTAAACAGGATGAGGTGATGGTCAGACCAGTCAGTGGGGAGGATGCTGGAGATGGAAGCCAGGTCATTATTGGATATGATGGCATCGAGAGTGGCACCTTTGGTGTGAGTGGGTGAGTGACGAAGTTGAACAAGGCGATTGATCTCTAGAAGATTGTTGAGATGGGTGACTGTGGGGTCAGCAGCATTATTCCAGTGGATGTTAGCGTCTCCAAGGAAGAGGTTTTTCGAGTTGGAGGATTGAGAAAGTAGGTCGGATAGTTCCTCAGCGAAGGGAAGTGGATCACCCGGAGGGTGGTAAATGTTATGTAGGCGAATTGGGGGGGAACACTGTATAGTAAGTTCTGCGCCAAGATATTCAAAGGTTAAGTGGTCGGAGTTTTTAACACAGGAGAGTTGCAGCTCATTTTTGTAAATAATAGCTAGGCCACCTCCAATTCTGTCTGGTCTATCTTTCCTCATGATAGAGTAGCCAGGGGGGTGAGTAGGTCAAGGATGGCTGTTGAATGGTCATTAAGCCAGGTTTCTGTAAGGAAGGCGATGTCGATGGATTCACTGAGGAGGGTTTCCGATATTTCCGTTGCGTGTCGGACAGCCGAGCGGCAGTTAGCGAGCATGCAGGAGAGGGGCTTAGGGTTGGTTTTGGTGGTAGGGCACGAGTGTATGGTGGTAAGTTGGGTTGGGGGTCTGGGCGAGATGGGAGAGGAGGGGCTCCTGCTCGTTCCCAAAATCACTGGGATGCTGGAAAAAGGGGGGGTATGATCAGGGGTCAGGAGTTTGGGAAAGTAAGAGTTGCATAAGTCCGTAGTGTCAGAGGAGGAGAGACAGTTCTTAGAACGATGCAGCCTAAAAGATCTGTTGCGGAGGGGAATAGTCTCCCAGAGGTTAGGTTGAGAGGGGTAAGTGAGGCAAGGGCAGGCGGAGCCATTCTGATTGAGGAGGGTCTTGTTGTTAAGGGCGTTGAAATCTTCTCTGAGTTTCATAAGTTTAGTCTGAACTGTAGAGAGATTTTGTTCAATGTTGGAAAGTGTCAGAGCGATAAGGTTGAGTGTTAGCTCGGGCGGCGAGGAGGGGGGAGCATGGGGGTTCAATGTTGGCCAGAGACGATAGCCTGATGGGTGGAGGGGGGGAGAGAGGGGGGGAGATGCAGTGTGGGGGAGTCAGAGGGGAGCTAGGGAGGTTGGTCGTTGAGGTGGAGGGGTCACTCATGCAGGTAGGTCGCGAGACCGGGGGAGGAGATATGATGGAGAGAGGGGAGAGGGGAGGTAAGATCATGATGAGGGGAAGGAGTGTAGTTCGGTGGTGGAGATATAGGTGTAGCGGTTGGAAGCAGTGGGTGAAGGAGTCGGGGCTTAATTACCTCCGCGAGCGTGGGGCGAGTGTAGTTCGTAGAGGGTGTTGTAGGCGCCGGGAGGTGGGAGGGTGGATGTTCAGGGTGGAGGGATCCGGGAGATGTGGGGAGGTCATTGGCAGTGAGGTGGGTTTGGGGATGTCGGTCGTTAGATATGGTGGGGATTTGGGTGGTGGGGTGTGCATTTAGGGTGTCTTGGGGGTGTGGGCTCCGGGCTGGGGCTAGGGGGGATGTCATGGGGTGTCAGACGGTTGAGAGGGAGAGGGTTTTGGGGCATGTTTGGATAGAAGGTCTGTCAGGGAACTGAAGTGGTGGTCGAAGGTGTTGAGGTGGTGTTCGGATGCTTGAATGAGAATGTTGCCGGTCTTGAAAATGGAGATGTCAGTTTCTCCGCTAAAAGCTGGGGATGGGGAGGTAGATAGTTTGAAACCATATGGGATATTGCCGGATTTAGTGATTGTGAGATGGCTCAGGAAGATGCTTTTCCATTTGGAGGGGCGTTTGGAATAGAAAATGAGGTTTGTTTTTATAGGCGAGGTGAGGCTATGGTAGGAATCAGCTATGAGAGTTTCGGGGTGATGAGTCAGTAATTTATGCTTGAAGTTTTTCTTGGCATGTTTGGACAGATTGGATGGGTATTCGATGTTCCAGGAATTGGGACCATGTCTTGAGAGTGCGGGATCTGGGGGAATGGGGACGGGAGAAGGGGGGACATGATGGGTCGTCGGGGGGAATTGGGAGGAAGAGATGGGAGGAGGGTGAGAAGTAGGAGGCGGTTGAGAGGGGAAGCTAGGGGGGAGAATCGTCAGAGGGCGAGGGGAGGAGGTGGTGCGGAGAGGGGGAAACCATAGGGTAGACCAAATGTCAGAGATATAGGAGAGCAGGTGTTCGGGGGTGGAGGCCAGGAGGGTATGTCAGAGTATGAAAATATTACCAAATATATAGGGTGGGGACAAGTGCTTAAGGAAACTTGAGCGTACTTGGGCGTTTAGATGAAACTGGGGTAAGTGAGACTGGGGTAAGTGAGGGGGGAGAGGAAGGAGTAAGGGGAGGGTGGATATTGTAGTTCGAGAGTCTTAGTTAGAGAGGAGGGGAGTGTGGGGTGAGAGGGGTGGGAGAGTCAGAGATATGAGACAGGGGTGAGGGGATTGAGGAGGGAGTAAGGGGGGGCGGATGAATAAGTAATGAGGGGAGTTAGGGGGAGGTGAGAGAAGAGAGAAGAGAGGGGAGGAAAGAAGGAGTAGGAGAGTCTAAAATGTGGGGGAAGAGCGTATAGCAGTGGGGTACAGCCAGAGAGCACCTAAATTAGATTAAGGTAAATCCAGATTACGACAGTTACCGTGAGGGAGCAGCATCAAAGCTAATTACTGGGACGTCACCAAATCACATTAACATCATAGTAGTATAGTGATAATGATAGTGATAGAATAACGAAGATAATAGTGATGGAACATCAGTACTCAATATAGCATTCAAAAAGTAAAAAGTAAATTCAACAAAAGAAACAATAATTATAGAGATAGCATAGTTCTGGTGGTAGCTCACCAAATTAGTCACATTAAAAACATAGCAGTAGAGGGGACGTAGGGCTGGGGGGGGAAATCGCTCACTCTGGGCTCACAGCGTAAATACAGTATTCGCCATAGCATTCGCAATAGCAGATGAATAATTGTGGTTCACTATCCCACACTGGCTGATCGGGTCATATTATATTGGAATTCAGGAAACATTTATCCCAAATGTACTGCTAGTTCTTCGCTAGAATTAAGTCCTACAGGAGTGAGTGTCTCAAAATTAATAATATATCTGAATTCTAAAATCCTCAGTTTCTGGTCCCTATCGCCCCCTCTCTGATGGATGCCTACAGAGTCTAACACCACAAATGTCAAAAGTTTGTCATTCCGTGAATGTATCTCTTTGAAATGTCGGGCCACTGGGTAAAGTTCATAGTTTTTTCTTATAGCTCTTTTGTGTTCAAGCACCTCTTTTTGGCCCTATGGATCGTACTGCCAATGTAGTACTTCCCACAAGGACAGATGAGGCAATAGACATAGAAAACTGTATTACAGTTGTAAGTCCCTCTGATCTCAAACTCCCTCTTGCTGTTATGGACCTTGGTTTTGGTGCAATTGGAGCAATTTATACAGGCCTTACACCTCATACAGCATGAAAAGCCTGTCCCATTTGTGTATTTCTGTTGTCGGGCCGTCATCGATGTAACTAAGTTATGATGTGCCAGTTCTTATTGAAAATCTTTCTAATCTTGAAAGCCTGATTCGAATATGTAGTAATGAATCTGACCTGGTCTTGCTTGTCCTCTGTATTACTCTTCTTTGTATGCAATAAGTCATTTCTAGGTAGGGTCTCAGCTCTTGTGCAAGCCTGCTCGATGATTTTGTTATTGTAACCACTTTCCCTGAATCTCCTAATCATCACCCCATTCTCTTGTTTATATTCTCTTTGAGTACTGCAGTTTCTTTGAGCCCTTAATAGTTCTCCATAAGGGATACTGTAGATAAAACTCGTTGGGTGTGCACTGGTGGCATATAGGAGACTATTTCCTGCAGTCTCCTTACGATGTAATTTGGTAGTCAGTGTATTATTTTGAACTACAATCTCTACAGCTAAAAACACTATTGTATTTTTACTCATGTGTGCTGCGAGATGGAGATCAAGATCATTCACATTTAGGTTATTTATAAAGAATGCAGCCGAATTTTCATCTACCTTCAAAATCATAAAAATGTCGTCTATAAACCTGGTCCACATAACAATGTGGTTGTCCACCTCTTCCATTTTAATGGACACCTGCTTCTCCCACCAGCCCATGAAAAGATTTGTGTAACTGGGGGCGAAGCAGGTGCCCACCGCTGTACCCTGGACCTGTTTATATATCCTTTGACCAAAGTAAAAAAAGTTATTTGTCAGACAATACCAGATCATGTCAATAAGCATCTCTGTGTGTAATAGTAGAGACATGAGTCTGGCTCTTAAAAAATGTCGGACGGCCTGGTTCCCCAGGTCGTGCCTGATGCATGTATACAAACTGGTCACATCCAGTGTAACCAGTACATAATCTTCCTCCCAAGCCACCTCTTCAATGTTGTTGCTGCTAATATGATATGTTGCTGCAAATTCTGCTCATTACGATGAACATGAATAATGTTTATAGAAATTCTGGTCATGCTGGTTAGACGCCATCTTAGATTAGACGCACATTATTTGTTCAAAAAGAATCATGAATATGATTGAGTTATAATATTCTTTAGTACAAAAAGTGACTTGTGCAATAGAATGGAACACAAGCAATTTACTGTGTTTAGTTGAACGGAGTTAACAATATTATGCATGTTAAGATGGCGCCCGCAATATCCAACTCTCCTGATACCACACACGTTTGTAGTCCGTTATTCATTGCAATTACCATTGCGTATGTATTGAATCACGTCGGCTCTCGCACCACACCGTGACAAAGGCGAAAGCCGAAACGCGTTGGTGAGGAGGCATCAGTTTTGAATAAATTAATTCAGTATCCCGGAGTGTCTCAGTAATCTCTATACAATGGGAAGTGGTTTGCAATATATATATATATATATATATATATATATACACACACACACACACAAACACACACGCACACACAGATAGATAGATAGATAGATAGATAGATAGATAGATAGATAGATAGATAGATACATTTATGATATATTAAAATATATACAAATTCTAATTAATGGAGAAAATATAAAATTACTACATTAAAAAATGGCCAAAAAATTTGCTAATTAAAATGAATTAATTTACAGATTTAATAATCCAATACACCAATTCAAATTAAAAAAAATAGAAACACTGTACAAAATATTATAACATTTATAGCATATATATTGTTATACTTCTCATAAACTTGCCACCCTAGCAACCCTACAAATCAAACAACCATGAACGAATCAAAATATTTAAAATTAAATTAAAATACATTTCTTTAAACCAGTGTTAATAACCTACAACACTCAAACTAATGAAACATTACAAAAAACCTAATACAATATATTCTACAAAGATAATAAATAAAAGAAATAATGTTTCAACTTCGTTAATTAAATAAAAATGATATTTGTTCTGGCGATATTATGTCCTTTGTTATTCTACGCATCAGATTATTTTTGCAGCGATAGTAAAGACAAAGGATATTTTCAAAAAGCTACTGAGGTCGAACACCCCTCGTGCACCACAATCCGGGAGCGCATACATTTATCCTCCTGTATTTACCGGCTGCCTTTGACACAATTGACCACTCTATCGCACTGAGACTCCTTCCCTATCTCAGTTTGCTGGTGTTGCCCTTGAATGAGTCTCATGCTTCAGAAATAGTTCCTTCTTTGTCTCCTGGTGCTCAGCATGTGTCGCAAGAGAGTGAAGCACGTACTGGATGTGAAGCCTGCGGCTTTGCAAAGGGGGCAAGAAGGGGTATTTTGAGAGATCACCAAGTTGGCCATTGCTGCTGTCACATCTCCTCATGACAAGAGGGTTAGTGAGGGACTTGGAGGAGTGGTAAGACAAGAAGGATGGATGCTTCTGGTATTGAGATGAGGCCTGGGTAAACTCTTCATGCTGCCCTCATAATCCAGTGTAATTGCGTAAATTTGGTGTCACGCTTGTCATGCAAAATTCCTGCTATGATGCCATTACACCACATGGCAACATGTCAGCATGCATCGGAGCACGGGAGCAATGCCAACCACCAGGATGTGAGTGGCTGTTGTTCGTGACACTTGAGTTTTTTTGCACTATTTTTTTAATGTGAAAGTCCAAATTGGATGCAAAGATTTATTTCATGCTAAAGTGCAGAGCAACATACCGATTTTGCTTTTCACCTGGTTTTGTGTAATTTTTGCAGATTTTTCAATAATTAAGTAGAAGTAAATTAAATTTCATGAATTCCGCACACCCCTATTTGAGATCAGATACTGGGAAGAAGCAGCAGAAAACCTTTTCCAGCACTCTTTCTACTCCCTCATCCAGGTCCTGACTAAGGGTGGGTGGAGTACGCGGAGTGGCACTCCGCGGAGTTCCATGGAGTTCAAAAGAAAACTCAGTGGAACTCTGCTCCGCTCCACACTCCCAAGTCCCACTCTCAATTTTTAAAAAAAGGAAAAAGAAACACTTATCTGCTCTCTGGCGTCTCCGGGCTGCCCTCCTCCTCGCCATGGTCTCTCCTCCTCGCTGCCATCCTCGTCCTCGTCGCCGGTCGCAAACCCCTACATTTTACGTCTTGCGTGGACTGCACATGCGCAGTCCACGCAAGACGTAAAACATAGGGGTTTGCAGCAAGGACGGCGGCGAGGAGGAGAGACCACGGCGAGGAGGAGGGCAGCCCGGAGACACCAGAGAGCAGGTAAGTGGTTTTTGTTTTTATTTGGGCCGTGTGGTGCAGGGGCTAACTCCGCTCCGCCACGGAGTCTGAGTTTTGCCTGAACTCCGCGTTCCCAACGGAGCGCAGAGTTGGCAAATCTCCGCAAATTCCACTGGCGGAGCGGAGTTCGCCGCCCGGGGTTAGTCCTGATGTCAATTCATGGTCTCTCCACAGATATGTCTGAGACAGCACTTCTCAACTTGCCCTCTTGACATCCATGCTGTCCTAACTAGGGGCGGTTCGTTCATATGGGTGTTGGGGCTCTGCCCTTCTTATTTTTTACTGTACTGCCTGAAGACTCCTGCACCGTTCATTAGACCAGAGCTAATGGAGCCCCAGCCCTTCTCTCAGGGGTCTGCCACAGTAAAGGTGGGCGAGTCACTGAAACCTCAAGCCCTGCTCCGGCTCAGCTTTAGGTCTCCTTGCGCCCTCAGGCTCAAAATGAAGCAAGCTTTCATGTGCCGTCTGCCTGCCACCTGCGGTCTAACACGATGCACCAAGAGTTAAAGAGAAAGCATTATGCTTTGATGTATAAAAGCAGAGAGAAAGTGATCACCTAGTGGTTAAATTGCACAGTGTGAACCAGAAATTCTGGGATCAATCCTGGGTTGCCTGCTTGACCAGATTGTGTGATCCTAGGCAAATATTTTATTTCGCCGTTCCTCCTTTTCCTTCATTATTGCATATGACAGCATCTTGAAGCAGGTGGGTTAGGGTTGTGCACTGCACAGAAACGCTCTTATGTTTGATTTAATGGACTTTAATGTTGCTCCCTGTATAATAAGAATCCACACCACATATAGGGTGTACAAGATAACTGACTTGCCTCTATGTTTATTAATGCACTGTCATGAGGTGGGGGAGGCATGAATGTTATTAAGTTCATGTTTAAAAAGCACTTTTAATAAATGCCTCTCAGTGCAGTGATACAATCTGCTGCACTAAGGGAACCCCTTCTGCATGTTAAGAAATGCACTTTTCTGAATTTTGAAGAGACTTTATCATATTTTTATGAGATTGTTGCACAATTTACATGCCAATTATTTTCATGGCTCGGCTCGGACAGGAGCTCTTAGATCCAAGCCAGACCATTGGCTTGGCTCGGGCTCGGCTCTACCTCACTCGGTTTATCCACCTCTGTTGCACTCTAACTCCATCTGGGACATAACGCAGCATGACAGACAAAGGTAGTCAAAGGTGCTTTAGGGTGAAGCCATGGACTGCCCGCGACCAGGTGCCAATCAGCCTGTCACCCCACCCTTTCACAACTGCCCCAGTGTGAGGAAAGGGTGGGATGAGAAAGCAAGAGGCTGAAAGCAGAGCCTGCTATGTGCATCCGTACGGATCCTGTGATGTCAGGTCCATGCTCGTGCATGTGAGTGAGACAGTGAGTGAGAGGGAGACAGTTAATGACACAGTGAGTGACAATGAGTGAGAGCAGCTGACAGTCTGGGAAATAGTGTGCAAGACTGTGAGTGAAACTGTGTATATGTGAGTGAGAAAGTGAGTGTGACCGTGTGAGCATGTGAGTGAGACAGTGATTGAGAGGGAGACAGTTAATGACACAGTGAGTGAAAATGAGTAGGAACAGCTGATAGTCTGGAAAATAGTGTGTGAAACATTGAGTGGGACTGTGCATATGTGAGTGAGAAAGTGGGTGTGACCGTTTGAGCATGTGTGTGAGTAAGTGAGTGAAAAAATGTATATGTGAGTGAGACAGTGCATCAGTACATGAAAGTTTGTGAGCAAGCATGTGAGTGAGGCAGGTTTAGCATTTGCATTAGACAATGTGTGAGACAATGAGACAGTGTAAGTATGTGAGTGATGCTGTATATGAACATGTGTGAAACAGTATGTGAGGTAGTGGGTGAGACTGTGAGACAGTAAGCAAGACAGAGTGCATAAGTGAGTGAGACAGTGAGTAGTGTTAGAGAAGGAGTGTGAGTCAGTGAATCAGTGTGAGCACGTGAGTGAAACAGTGAGTGAGTATGTGAGACATTGTGAGACTGTGTGAGCATATGAGTGTGTGAGGAAGTGTGTAATAGAGATAGTGTGAGCATTTGAGTGAGTGAGTGGTGCAGAGCAGGAATATCGACGTATAAATATCGAGGAACATAAATATCGCTGCAGAAATATCACGGGGAAGAAATATCGACAACAGAAATATCGTGGACAAGAATATCGACTGACAGGTAAGTAATATCGATTACAAAAATATCGACGTATTAAATATCGTTTACAAAAATATAGTTGACAAAAATATCGAATTATTAATAATGTTACGTATTTTAGTGTTTTTATTGAGAATTGTTTGTCATTTTATTATGTGTTTGACAATTTTAGTAGTTATTCATTTATTTTAAGTTTAATTTTGTGTTTTTAGTTAAGTAGCGGGTTGTGGGTTTATAGGGGAATAGGGTGGGAAGTAATTTAATTATATAGATTTAAATTATAATTTATAGTAGTTAATATTTTTTTTTATTTGAATTTTGCGTTTTTAGTTCAGTAGCGGGCTGTGGGTTTATAGTGGAATAGGGTGGGAAGTAATTTAATTATATTAAATTTATTGAATAATTAATGTGTTAATTGATTAATTAATAATAGTTTAATAATTAGTTGTTAATTAATTTCAATTAATCGATTAATAATTAATTATGTTAATTGTTCAATTTATTTTAGGTGTGTGTTGTGGTGTTTATATGTGTACATGGTGTGAAGGGTGGTAATTAATTGTTTCTTGATTAATTATTAAATATTTATAAATTAATTTCCATTAATTAATTAGTAATTATTAATTGTAATTGCGTAATTAATTTTAGGTGTGTGTTGTGGTGTGTATATGTGTAAATGGTGTGAAGGGTGGTAAGTAATTAATTTTTGTATTGATTAATTATTAAATATTTATAAATTAATTTCCATTAATTAATTAGTAATTATTAATTGTAATTGCGTAATTAAGGTGTGTGTTGTGGATATTATAGTGTTAATTAATGTGTAATTAATGATTTTTTATTATCTTTGTTAATAATAATATATGTAATTTTATATATTAATTATGTTAATAATGGAAATTAAATTTAATAAAAATGTTGATGTTTTTGATTTTTATTGTTCTGGAATCCAGCACTTTCCCTACTGTTGCACTCACTGGAGTGGGAATAGTAATTTTTACCCCTACGCTATCCAGCGCTTTCCCTACTGTTGCACTCACTGGAGTGGGAATAGTAATTTTTACCCCTACGCTATCCAGCGCTTTCCCTACTGTTGCACTCACTGGAGTGGGAATAGTAATTTTTACCCTCCCGCTATCCAACGCTTTCCCTACTGTTGCACTCACTGGAGTGGGAATAGTAATTTTTACCCGTACGCTATCCAGCTTTTTCCCTACTGTTGCACTCACTGGAGTGGGAATAGTAATTTTTACCCGTACGCTATCCAGCTTTTTCCCTACTGTTGCACTCACTGGAGTGGGAATAGTAATTTTTAGCCCTACGCTATCCAACGCTTTCCCTACTGTTGCACTCACTGGAGTGGGAATAGTAATTTTTACCCGTACGCTATCCAGCTTTTTCCCTACTGTTGCACTCACTGGAGTGGGAATAGTAATTTTTACCCCTACGCTATCCAACGCTTTCCCTACTGTTGCACTCACTGGAGTGGGAATAGTAATTTTTAGCCCTACGCTATCCAACGCTTTCCCTACTGTTGCACTCACTGGAGTGGGAATAGTAATTTTTACCCCCTCGCTATCCAAAGTTTCCACTACTATTGTGTTTATTTTGTTATTAAATGTATGTTTTTTTTTTTTTAATAGTTTAATGTGTTAATTAAATATAGAATATTTTATTTAATTTTAAATTATTTATATATGTGTATATTTTATTTTTATATAATTTAAAAAGTTTATAAATTAAATAAAGATAATAGTTAATAAAATGTATTTAAGTAAATATATGTATATGTACACATTTTTTTGTGTTTATATTTATTAAATTAAGTTTATTAGTTATAATTAGTTAAAATATATATTAAATTTAATTTATTTTGTTAATAATATTAATATTATTTAATTCATTTTATTTAAGTTGTGTAATTTTTTTAAGTCGATATTTTTTACTTCTATATTTTTTACATCAATATTTTTGTGTCTATATTATTGGACTTACCTGTTTATGTATAGGAAGTCGATATTTTTGTTATCGATATTTTCACATCGATATTCTTTTCATCGATATTTTTAACATCGATATTTTAACATGGAACCGAGTGAGTGAGGCAGTGAAACACTAGAATCATGTGAATTATACAGAGTGACTGTGAGAGTGTTTCTGCAAGCATGTGAGTGCGAGTATCGGAGTGAGACAGTGAGTGGATTGGCTGACAGTGAGCATAACAGTCGGTGACTGTGTGAAACTATTTGTGAGTGAGTGAGTAAAACTTTGAGACAGTGAGTGAAACAGTGTGCACATGTGCGTGAGACAGTGAAGGAGTGTCAGTGACACTATGGATGAGAGTGAGTGGCAAAGTGTGTCCATGTAAATGAGACAGCAAGTGCTGTTAGACAGTGAATGAGAACATAAGTGAAAAAGGGAACATATAAGTGAGACAGAGTTTGAGCAGGAGAGAGACAGAGTATGTGAGAATGTGCGAGCAAGCATGTAAGTGAGGTGTGTGAGCATGTGAATGAGAGTGAGATAGTGGAAGAGACAGGGAGTGAGAGTGAGTGGTAGTGAGTGAGCCGATGGGTGACACTGTGAAACAGTGTGTAAGCAGTGAGCGAGACTTTGAGACAATGTGCATACGTGAGACAGTGAGTGAGATAATGATTGAAACAGTGAGACAGAGTGAGCATGTGAGTGAGACTGTGACAGTGAATGAGACAATGTGTGAGAGGGAGCGAGAGGGAGTGGCACATTGAATGAGTGAATGAGACAGTGTGACCATGAAAGTGAGACAGAGTGAAACGGTGAGTGAGATAGTAAATGAGAGAGTGTGGGCATGTGATTGAAACAGTGAGTGAAACAGCGTGAGCATGTGAGTGAGACAGTGAGTGAAATAGTTTGAGCACGTGAATGAGACACTGAGTGAAGGTGAGGCCATGGCTCAGAAAATGCGTGAGACAGTGTGTGAGCATTGAGAGTGTCTGAGCATGTGCAAGTGTGTTGTTTAGCGCCTCGAGACCCTCGCGGGTGAGTAGTTGCGCTATACAACCCCCTGATTGATTGATTATTGTTCCCACCGGCCCTGGCACACTGGAGCTCATTCTCAGCTCACAGATACACACACTGAAACATGCCTAAGCTGGCTGATTGGAGAAAGTTCTTTGCATATGGGAGGGGGACACCCCCCTGTGGTAAACTGCACTCCCTGGCACACTGGGTGTAATTATCGGTTTATGGAGCATCCTGCCAAAATACTGACGCTGTCATTGGATGTAATCAGTGGCACGAGGCAGGGCAACCATATATCATGAGGTCTGACGCCCAGGGAACAATGCTGGTCCTGACATCCTGGAGGTGATTGCTGACACGGGTCATGTATCGCATGCGATGTAACATCGCATATTCTTTGCCTAGCACATGCCCGCGCAACAATGCATCTATTGGAGCTGTCCATCAGTGTGCTTCGATTGTTTTTTTTTCGGCAGGATCCGCGCACCCTGAGCGCATCCTGCCGATTTAAAAAAAAAAAATAATAATAATTTTGCCCAGGGGTCCTTGTGGGACCCCTGAGCAGACCTAGGGGGTCAGGGTGTTTCTACCCTGCCCCCTTTTGCGCTTTGCGCACTTGTTTCTGTCCCTCGGTTCTACCGAGGGACAAAATGGCTGCCAACACTTCCTGATTTGGAGTGTTGACAGCCAATTAGCATGCAGCTCGTGATCGGGAGGGTGCGCGAATCCGACGCGGCCATAGATATATATGTACTTTTACTTTTGATTTTCTCAGCAACTACTGAACGGATTTACACAATTTAACAAAAGGGTTCTTTCTGAACCAAGAACTACCTCTTTGCCAAATTTGGTGTAATTCCGTTCAGCAGTTCGAGCTGTAACCGTGTCTAAAGTTTCCTATGGAAAAATGAATGGGGAAAACGCGTTTTGGGACCCCCTTTTTCTCGGCCCCCGCTTGACGAATCACCCCGAGACTTTCAGGGTAGGAGCGGAACGGAGCGCCCCACAAAGTTTGAAAATTTTGCGAAGATACGTCAACCGGCAAGAGAGTTATTTTAAATAGAATGTCATCGCATGCCATTACAACGCGATCGTTACAACGACTGCGTTTTTACATCGCATACCATTACAACGCAAGTCGTTACAACGACTTGCTGTAGGGGGCGCTGGATGTTGGAATAGTATAATTTACTACTCCAACTCCAGTCTGTGCAACAGTAGGGGTGGTGTTGGATTTTAAATCCAACACCTTCTGCCCCCTACAGCAAGTCATTGTAACGACTTGCGTTGTAATGGCTTGCGATGTAACAACGCGGTCGTTGTAACAACCGTGTTGTAATGGCATGCGATGTATCGCATGCAATGTAAAGGATGTCTCCCGTAGGCAAACCTTGACAAAAGGGGGCACCCATGGCCTATGGGGGACACTCATGACAAAATGCTGGCCCTGGCCGACCAAACGTGATTCTTGACAAATCGGTTGTAACCAAAGCTCGTTTTGAAGAATTTCGAGAGAAAAAATGGCACCAAGTTCATTTGCACATAATTAAAATACTTGAATATTTTATGAAGACCCTTTCGGAGTCCAAAGCAGTTCAGCAAATTTATTTTAAAATTGCGCATGAAAATGCACTTCATGACTCAATTTTTCCGAAATATTCTCGAGGGTAGAACGCCCCAAGTACAAAGGTGATGTTTTCTTTGCTCGTGTTTGGGAATTCAGTGCTAGTATTACACCCACTTGTTTCAAAGATCACCAGACCTCACTGGTGCCTACGACCCTTCTCACTGTTCCCAGGCCTCCCTGTGCACAACAGGTCCGGCTCCAGGAATTTTTATTTGGGTGGGCCAACGGTGCATTCGGGTGGGCCACTACCGGACCTATTTGTCACTTCTGGAGTTAGTCTACAAGCCATAGATTACATCATATCTACTTGAAAACAGCCACTATGATACAAGGATTTCTTCTGTGTGTATACAGAGCATGTGGAGAGTTATTTATTGGCGCCCCACCACTGACTTCTTTCTCTGTAGATACCTTTACTACAACCCTCCACCAGTGCCCTTCATCGCTCCATAGCCTCTCCCCCTATTGACCTCCTCCTCGGATTCCCTAATTGCCATCCTCCACCAGTGCCCCTCATCGCTCCATAGCCTCTCCCCTTATTGACCTCCTCCTCGGATTCCCCAATTGCCACCCTCCACCAGTGCCCCTCATCCCTCCGTAGCCCCTCCCCCAATGACCGCCTTCTCCGATTCCCTCACTGCTACCCTCCACCAGTGCCCCTCATCTCTCCGTAGCTCCACCCCCACCACATGACCTCCTCCTCGGATTCGCTCATTGCTACCCTCCACCAGTGCCCCTCATCGCTCCAAAGCCCCTCCCCCATGACCTCCTCCTCGGATTCCCTAATTGCCACCCTCCACCGGTGCCCCTCATCGCTCCATAGCCTCTCCCCCTATTGACCTCCTCCTCGGATTCCCTCACTGCCACCCTCCAACAGTGCCCTTCATCACTCCAAAGCCCCTCCCCTCATGACCTCGTCCTCAGATTCCCTCACTACCACCCTCCTACAGCGACCCCCTCTCTCCAAAGCCCCTCCTCCTCATGACCTTCTCCTCAGATTCCCTCACTGCCACCCTCCAACAGTGCCCCTCACAATCTCTCCATAGCCCCTCCTCCTCATGACCTTCTCCTCAGATTCCCTCACTGCCACCCTCCATCAGTGCCCCTCATCGCTCCATAGCCTCTACCCCCATGACCTCCTCCTCGGATTACCTAATTGCCACCCTCCACCAGTGCCCCTCATCGCTCCATAGCCTATTGACCTTCTCCTCAGATTCCCTCACTGCCACCCTCCATCAGTGCCCCTCATCGCTCCATAGCCTCTCCCCTATTGACCTCCTCCTCGGATTCCCTAATTGCCACCCTCCACCAGTGCCCCTCATCGCTCCAAATCCCCTCCCCCATGACCTCCTCCTCGGATTCCCTAATTGCCACCCTCCACCAGTGCCCCTCATCGCTCCATAGCCTCTCCCCTATTGACCTCCTCCCCGGATTCTCTAATTGCCACCCTCCACCAGTGCCCCTCATCGCTCCATAGCCTCTCCCCCTATTGACCTCCTCCCTGGATTCCCTCATTGCCACCCTCCACCAGCGCCCCTCACCGCTCCATAGCCTCTCCCCCTATTGACCTCCTCCTTGGATTCCCTAATTGCCACCCTCCACCAGTGCCCCTCATCGCTCCATAGCCTCTCCCCCTCATCCCCTCCTCCTCAGACTCCCTCACTACCACCCTCTAACAGTGCCCCTCATCGCTCCATAGCCTCTCACCCTATTGACCTCCTCCTCGGATTCCCTAATAGCCACCCTCCAACAGTGTCCTTCATCACTCCGTAGCCCCTCTCTCATATTCGATTTAATTTGTTGTATAGCGCTACTCATAGTGTAGGGTGTCACAGTCTTTACATCATGCACACATTATGCAGAGACAATGAATCATACAAGTATGTAAATCAGCCTATAGGGAATGTCACATAAGCCAATGAGGATTACAAGGTGTAGGAATCACATGTCATCCATACGGGCAGTATGTTTTAAGAGGGTTTGGTCTGGAGAAGCACAAACACAGAATTTAAAGCATACCCCAGTGTTTGCGGGTTTGGCTTTACTGATTAAAATGTATATCTGCCAAAACAAACTCTTTATAGCAAAATTAGAGTAATGAAAGACTGGGGAAATTCTAACTATGTTGCAAAACAAAAAAAAATAAGTTCTAATTATACCATTCAGATTTGTATGCAGCTCTTTGATGTCAGTTCATAGGTCACTGTCCTATTTTAGGATTGTAACTTCTGTACTGCAAGTAACCCACTGAGCTATCCACATAAAATACAGTTTATCTGCATTTAAAAATTACGAACAGACAAAATGTTGCTCTCCAGCAGGATTATTAATCACCAGAGTTATCTGGACATTTTAGTAGTTGTGTCTTGCATCCAGGGCCGGCTTTAGCGCTGGTGACGCCCGGTGCGACAATCATTTTTGGCGCCCCCACACATGTGGCCTCCTCCTCAGATTCTCTTACTACCACCGGGCAAAAGTATCCCTCATCTCTCCAATCATAAGTGATTGCTAAACACAGCGCCCCCCTCCCCCCCTGAGGTCAGCGCCCCCCTCCACAGGTCAGCGCCCAGCGCGGCCACACCTGTAGCACTGCCCTAAAGCCAGCCCTGCTTGCATCCGTCATGATAACGATACAACAATATAAATTAAATATACATGAAGTATGTGTCTTTCTGGGCCCTCACAGACTTTTAAAATATTAACTAATATACACACATCCTCGAAGCATACACGAAGTATGTATCTAGCTGGGCCTTTGCAGATTTTTATAAACGGAACAATAGCCACACATTCTTTTACCTGCTGGTTCAAACTCTGTGTCACAGCCGGATCTGATAAACAGCTGAAGGGGTCAGGAAAGGTGAATCAGGATCAACAAACTCCTTTTCTCCAGCGCTGAAAAGAAGGATATATCCCCGCAGCAGGAAGGTAGGCACAGATTACCCGATGCCAAAGAGGATTTCTCCCCTTCGCCATGCCCCTGTACCTGCACGAGTGGGCGGGGACACACAACACCTTTCTAATAGGAGATGCGTGATTGGGGTTGCCTGTGAGAAAGAGCCCAGGCCCAATCACCAACTCCTAAAAAAAAATAAGAAAAATAACGTTCAGAGGAACGTTTTAAATTGCAGTGGCCATTTTCTGTTGGCCTTCCTGACGTCAGTGCGAGGGCCAAGGTTCATGTTTGGGTGGGCCAGACTCATGTTTGGGTGGGCCTGGCCCACCCGGCCCACCCGCTAGAACCGGGCCTGGTGCACAATCAGCCCATCTTCTTGCACACTTCAGTAGAGAGCCCTCCCTGTCCCCCTCCCCCCGCCTTAAGAGTGGTATCAGATTAACAGTGATCCCAGGTTAATCTGAGACATTCATCTCAGTGCTGGCCTCTCCCTCATTCCTTCCCTCGCCACACATCCCAAGTCTTGTTCTGAATATCAAGTATGGGAAATATCTGTCCCATATTAATGCATGTACTGCATCGTTCTGGTGTCCTTTTCTTTATGTACCCACACAGTTCATCATGTCCATATATGTATGTGTAAGTTAATTAAGTTCATTTCAGTTAGTGTTAAAAGAACATTCTTCTCCCTCCAACCTTTGCCCCATCCTCGTCTCTCTGAGTAATCCTAAACCTTTCTGACTACTATGAACTCCCAAACAGCCTTTTTCAAACTGCCCCTTTATTTAGCCGAATCACCCAGCAGGCGCACTTGCCTACTACTCCTAACAGCGACTTATACTACCTCCCCTTGATTTGATGTACTGATAAAGCGCAATGAATGCTCATAGGCACCTTGGCGCTAGCGTCTTAGAGATACTGTACTGGGGTAGCGATATTTATGGAAAAATGCAGAGGGAGAGAAAAAAGCCAAGATTTAAGATGTTTCCTGAAACACATCAGATTTGACTGACATCAAAGATGTCGGGCGATTGATTTCAAAGTTGACAGGTGGAGTAGACAAGGCTCCTACCACCCCAGGACACTTTGTGGATTTTAGGGACTGTAACTGTTTTGGAAGCCGCAGAACGCTGGCATCTTCTTGAAGTATACCATGAGAATTTCTTCTTCAAATAGTCCGGGCCTGTATCGTGGAGAGATTTGCGCGCTATGCACAGCGCTTTAAAAGCCGCCCTCTTTTTCACCGGGAGCCAATGGAGTTCCACTATTGTGTCTGAGACTGATTCAAACTTCGGAATTCTCTTGAGGAGACGAGCCGCTGCCTTCTGCAGCCTCGGTAGTTTGTTTGAAGAGCATTGATGAATGCCTAAATAAAGGGCAGTGCAATAATCTAGCCTCTGCAGAACTAAGATGAGGTAAGTTTATTGATCTGTTCAATGAAAGAAAGATTGGAATCAAACGTTACCCCAAGATTCCTGACTTTAGGTACTGGCGTGGAGAGAAGGCCCAAGGTCTGGGGCCTCCAAGATTGATTCCAAAACGAGGTGTCCTTACCAAAGATTAGCACCTCCGTTTTCTCTGAGTTCAGCTTGAGGCAGTTGCCACTCATCCAGCTGACGGCTGATCGCATGCAGTTATTGAAGCGGTGCGCCACCTCATCAATACGACTTGAGATCGACACTACAATTTGAGTGCCGTCGGCATAAGAAACGGTTGAGAAACCAAAAGAGCGAATCAACTTGTCTAAGAGAGCCACATATATGTTGAAGAGCGTGGAGGTCAGTGATGACCCTTGCGGGACACCACAAGGCAAAGAGAAGGATTTGGAGGTAAAGACTCCGAAGGTGACCAATTGCTCTCTGCCAGTAACAAATGAACAGAGGAGATCGCAAGCCGAACCACCAATCCCAATCTCCACTAATCGCTGCATCAAGACAGAGTGGCTCACGGTATCGAAGGCTGCAGATAGAACTAAAAGGACCACCGCAGCCTTCCCTCCGTTGTCCATGATGTGATATATCTCTTCGGTAGCCACCCCAGCTTCCCTCCGTTGTCCACGATGTGTTGTATCTCTTCGGTAGCCACTAACAAAGCTGACCCAGTACTATGGCTCTTTCTAAAGCAAAACTGCGCTCCATCCAGGATCTCATTGATATCTAAATACTCCGAAAGAGCAATATTCAAATGCCTCTCAAAGATATCCACTGGCAAGGGGAGGTGCAAGATGGTGTAGCATCCTGCCAGCCCAGGCACTTGACAATAACCAAGCCACACACAGAGAGTATTTTTAAACGTCTTTTTTCCGCTGCATGTAAATCAGAACTCAACATTCTAAGCCTGCCTTTAACTCATCCCTCCAACGCTTACGTCACAGGTCTACGGTGTACAGTGGGAACCAAAAGAGCTCCAGCGTTCTTTTATTTACAAGACACTACATCGCCCGCTTTATTAAACTAAAAGTTACAACATTTTCAAAATAGATAAATAAAAACTAAATACACAAAATAAATACATGAATAAATACACAGATAATCAAAGATAAACAGGCAATTACAATTCTTCAATTAAGCATTGTGGCGCCTGAATCACACGTCCTGATCGGGCCAAAGGAAACCGGGAACTGGTGGTCGAAGTGTCAATGATCTGCAGAGGTGAGGCAGAATTATCAGCAGACACAGAGTCAGTCGAGACCCAGTCTCTACACCAGGCTTGTCCAACAAGTAGCTCCTGATTTAATGGTATCTCTTCAGCTATCTGTAAGTAGCTCTCCTGTGTCCAGCTCCGCTTACTAAATTAGAAGTTTTTCCTTGGCTAATATATTATACTAAAATTGAAAATTGTGTATTCAAGATGAAAATGGCTGTATTTTCAGAACTCAGACACTGATGTTTGGAGAAAAATGGTTGGATTCCCAAAATATTTTTAAAGCTTAGTAATAGTGTTACTTTCCTGCTAGGGCTGTTCAAGCTACAGTTGTTATGTATTTTCCAGTTAACAGCATTCCAAACTAACAAAGTCTTTTTACATCACTGCTGGCTACCATGTCTGATGCACTGAGGTGATCACGGCTAGTAATCTTGAATGGTGTGGCTACTAATGTAATCTTGCCTGATGGCTTCACTATTACAACAGTAATACTATCAGTAGCTTGGGTGGATTGTCAATGAAGTAGCTCTTATTACAGAAATGGTTGGAGACCCCTGCTCTACACTGACATCGATGTCTGGTGAGTGATGGGCCGAATGTCGAAAATCAGAGGAATCTCTTGTAAGGGACATCCCAGGATGCTGGGCAGTCACCTTGTGTCCTTTGGTGTTAGTAATGGCAAAGGGTTCAGCCTCAAAAGGAGCATCAAACTTTCTTTTTCTGTGTTGACTGACAAGCACGCGATCTCCTCTTGTAAACGTGGCATCTGTTACATGACGTCGTCTGTCAGCATATCTTTTCATCTTCTGTTTGCGACCAAAGTTCGTAGCATGAATGTCTTCTTCATTCTTGGCTCTGAGGTTGGTCCATTGGGGCAGCTTGGTCATCATGGCTCTTCCAAACACGAGAGTTGCATGGTTTTCCCCTGTCATTGAGAGAGGGGTTTAAACAGTAAGCTCGAAGAGTAGTGTTCAAAACAACTTCGAGGTTGAGCTTCTCCAATGCAGCACGCTGAACAGCTTTCTTTAGAGTACTCATAAACCGTTCTACCGCACCAATGGCCTGGGGCCAAAGAGGAGTGCTTTTTGGATGCTTTATATTGAGGGTATTCAGAAAGTCTTTGAATTCTTGACTATTAAAAGGTAAGCAGTTGTCAGATTTTAAGATTGCAGGTACACCTCATGTCGCAAAGATGCCATCTAATTTTTTAATAACCTTTTCATGTGTAGTGGATGAAAGGTCTTCTACAAATGGAAAATTGGAGTATTCATCAACAATAACTAGAAGATGATGTCCATTCTCAAGAGGGCCAAAGAAATCAATAGCAATTTTCTCCCACGCATGATGTGGCAATTCTGACATGTTCCAAGGGTGCTGAATAAATTGAGATGAAAAACAGATGCATCTGTGACAAGTCTTCAACTCTTTTTCAACCCTTTCATTGAGAAATGAAACCAGACTCGATCGCAGAGAGCTCTCTTAGTGGCAACTATTCCTCGATGTCCCTCATGGGCAACATTGATTACTTGTTGTCGGAGACTCTCTGGAATAACAATTTGTGTACCTCGCAGAGTGAGGCCTTCTTGAGTCAATGAAAGTTTATCTCTTACATTTTTTAACTTGAAATACTCACTGTCACTAGTGAGTGGTCTGGAGTGCTGTTTCCACGACTGATGAGCAATACTGTCTTTTAACCTTAACATGTCACTATCTTGACTCGTGGCAGTGACAATTTGTTCTAAAGACATGGCAGTTGGTGTGCTCGATTTCACGATAAAATTGATGTATGCCTCCGCCATCTTAGATGGGATACCTGGGCACTGCAATGGAACTCTTGAAAAATAATCAGCAGGATTCTGATCTTTCCCTGGACAATGAAAAATTGTGTAGTTGTTTTCTTGTAACCTCAAACCCCAACGTTCAATTCTAGGAGGCATTTTGGCTTTGAGATTGCCGAATATCATCAACAGTGTTTGATGATCAGTCACTACTTTGATGGGTTTTCCATACGGAAACACATGGAAATATTCGCAAGACCAAACTTTCAGTAAGCACGTTCCGTTTGTGGCAGGCTTTTACAGGTGTATGACATGATATGTCTCTCGGCATTTGGCTGTCAGTTGTGCTGTGCAAGGATTGTGCCCAACCTGACAAGGCTAGCATCAACTACAACCTCTGTATGAAGTTTGAGATCAAAGTAGGCCATTTCAGTGGCACTCTCCTTAGCTTGCTTAATTTTTTTGGAAGCTCTTCTCACATTCCTGTGAGCAATGAAAAGACACATTCTTTTTCATTAGTTCGCGTTACTGTGCACTGACTGTAGCAAAGACTTGTCTGTATCTAGAACAGTAACTGGCCATTTCAAGGAATGACCGTAACATAGAAATGTCTTGTGTGGAATTTGCAGTAGACAACGCTTCTACTCTAGCTGGATCAGGTTTCATACCCCCATCAGAAAAGACATGGCCTAAGAATTTCAAGCTTTTCTTGTGGAATTCACATTTGTCAGCATGCAGAGTTAAGCCTGCATCGTGCACGCAAATGAAATACTTGAATGAGAGCTTTGTCATGCTCTTTATGTGTAGCTCCGAAAAACAATGTGTCATCACTAGAGTTAAATGCATTTACGACAGGCTGTATGATAGGTCAAATGAAGTTTTGGAAAAGTTCTGCAGCAGAGGATATATCAAAAATCATTTGCTTGTAGTGAAACAAATCAATATGTATAGAAAAGGTTATAATGTACCTGGATTTTTCTTCAAGCTCCAATTGGTGATATCCTTTATTTAGGTCGAGCCAAGAGAAGAACTTTGCTACCATTCAATTGAGTTATCATATCAGCAATGTGCGGACCAAGTAGTCTCACTCGCTCAATTACCTTGTTGAACTGACGCATGTCGACGCATATGCGTAATCAATCAATCAATCAATCAATCACAGAATTTGTAAAGTGCACTACTTACCCGCGAGGGTCTCAAGGCGCTAGGGAAAAAAGGGGGGGGGGGTGCTGCTACTGGTCGAACAACCAGGTCTTGAGTAGCCTCCTGAAGGTCAGCAGGTCTTGGGTCTGTCGTAGGCTTAGTGGAAGGGTGTTCCAGGTCTTGGCGGCGAGGTGGGAGAAGGATCTGCCGCCGGTGGTAGTTCTTCTAATGCGAGGGACGGTGGCGAGGGAGAGGTCTGCGGAGCGGAGTTGGCGGTTGGGGACGTAGAAGAGGAGTCGTCTGTTGAGGTAGGCTGGGCCAGTCTTGTGGAGTGCCTTGTGTGCGTGGATGAGGAGTTTGAAGGAGATTCTCCTGTCGACGGGGAGCCAGTGCAGGTTCCTCAGGTGGGGGGTGATGTGGCTGTGGCGAGGTACATCGAGGATCAGGCGTGCGGAGGCGTTTTGTATGCGTTGCAGTCGCTTGATGAGCTTGGCCGGGGCTCCCGCGTAGAGGGCGTTCCCATAGTCAAGTCTGCTACTGACGAGGGCCTGGGTGACTGTTCTTCTTGTGTCTGTCGGGATCCACCTGCAGATCTTGCGAAGCATGCGGAGGGTGTTGAAGCAGGAGGATGAGACTGCGTTGACTTGCTTGGCCATGGAGAGCGTTGAGTCGAGGATGACTCCCAGGTTGCGTGCGTGGTCGGTGGGTGTCGGGGCTGCTCCCAGCATCGTTGGCCACCAGGAGTCGTCCCAGGCTGAGGGGTTGGAGCCGAGGATGAGGACCTCTGTCTTCTCCGTGTTCAGTTTTAGTCGGCTGATCTTCATCCAATCGGCGACGGCCTTCATTCCTTCATGGAGGTTGGATTTGGCGGCGAGGGGTCCTTGGTGAGGGAGAGGATCAGTTGAGTGTCGTCGGCGTAGGAGATTATGTTGAGGTCGTGCTGTCTGGCGATGCGTGCAAGCGGGGCCATGTAGATGTTGAACAGTGTTGGGCTGAGGGACGATCCCTGGGGTACGCCGCAGATGATCTCGGAGGCTTCGGATCGGAATGGTGGGAGGCGGACTCTCTGGGTTCTGCCGGCGAGGAAGGAGGTGGCCCATTCCAGGGCCTTGTCTCGGATCCCTGCGTTGTGGAGTTGCTTCACTGTCTATTTTAGGCACTATTCCAATGGGAGAAACCCATGGTGTTCGACCAGTGGAGAATTCAATGATGTCATGTTTAATTAACAAATTAAGGGCCATATGTATCATTCCAAATTGCGATCGCAAACGCCAAAATTCGCAGAATTTCGGCGTTTGCAATCGCAATTGGGCTTAGTGGTATGTATGAATGCAAAACTGCCTTGCAAAATAAGGAATCGCAAAATTTGCGATTCCCTATTTTGCGATTGCATTTAAGGAATCGCAATTTGCGATTCCGTAAATGCAATGTAAGAAGCACCCAAGTTGTGCGATTTTGGCATAAGGAATCGCAAATTACCACCAACTTCAGGTTGGTGGTAATTTGCGATTCCTTTGAAAAATGCACTTTTTTGCATTTTTCAAAGTGCCATGTGGCGCACATTCATGCCCTTAGGGCATGTATGTGCGCCACATCTGCACCCATGCTCATTTCAGGGGTGCAACAGGGTGTCCTTTTGACACCCTGGCACATTTGAAATTGCATTCTCAATTTGCGATTCTCTAATTGGGAATCGCAAATTGAGAATGTCTTCCCATTCATTCCTATGGGCCTCTAGGCCCATAGGAATGAATGGGGAGGTATTCCTTAATTGCGAATCGCAATTTGCGATTCGCAATTAAGGAATATGTAGGATTCGCAAAATTTATTGCAAATCCTACATACAGAGGGGTCGATTCCGATTCGGGCCGGAAAAAGCACCGACCGACTCGGAGCCGGAAATTATACCGACCGACACGTACCTGTGGCGCCCGACACGCCAAGTACGATGCAAGGCATGCAAAATCCGACCGACACGTACCGAACCCAAGTCGAACGACCGAGCCGCACGGAAAACAGCAATCCGGTCGGAAAAACACGCGAATCTAACCGACCGACACGCACCCGGAACAAATCCGACCAAAACGTACACGCGAACTCCAAACCGCAAAGTACGATGCAAGGCGCGAAAACCACGAGCGAGTCGGACGGAGGACAAACCGTACGACCGACACGCATACAAAACCGAGCCGAAGCAACACAAAACACCGCGACCGACGCGTACGCAGCATAGAAAACTGCACAAACACAGCGTGAACGAAACGGAGAATACCGTACGAGACAAATGCAGGGTCCGACTCGGTCACAAGAACGTTTCCAACATGCACAGACAGTACAAAGGAAAAATCACACAGAAAAAGGCCAAACAAGCAATTACAAAGCCAATAAATACTGGGGGGGGGTGGGGACAGAGAACAAAGACACACCCACAACTCCACCCATATAAAGGACACAAATCACAACCATGATCCTTTGCAAATGCCATTCCACTGCCAGCACCCAAGAGACAGCAACCACACACCCACAGCTCATCCCTCACACAAGCCACACACCATCAGCACACCAACAAATACCTACCTCACATACACCCAGCAAAACACACACTAACACACCCTCACCTGCACACCAACACACACATCACTCAACATCACCACCCATCACCATGCCCCCCAAGAAGAATCACAAGTTCCTAGATTGTGAATTGGAAGTCATGGTAGACGAGATCCTCAGGGTAGAGCCACAGCTGTTTGGCACACTGGTCCAACAGACCCCCATCTCCCAGAAAACCAAGATGTGGGAGAGGATCATCAACAGGGTGAACGCACAATCACCATGTCTGCGCACAAAGAACGAAATCCAGAACAGGTGGTATGACGTGCGCAGGAGGGTCCGGGACCTGCTCAAGAAAGACTACCTCCTGAGCCAATACACCGGCAGTGGCCCTCCTGCCAAGCCAATATACCTCAGGCCCTGGGAGGAGAAGGTGCGGGCCATCCTTCCACCAGTGAGCGTATATGGACTAGGAGAACATCCCAGAGCCTGGTGAGTACACAACAAATGTACACAATATTCTGCCACAAAACACACACACATCACTGTCAAGGGGAGAGTCAAACCATGCACTCATAGCAATTACACAGCAACCAGAACAGAATCATCCCAAAATGTGTATGTCAGTCAGATAAACACAACACATGCCATCAAAAAAGTCACATCCAACTGTGCCATCACATGTACAAACACAACTACAACTACAGCTAGGCAATGGCACAAATAGAACTAACAAACACATCCAGACATGTAGCCACCACAACAACACCAACACACAGTGAAGACCACTCAAAGGAAGGAATTCTGTGTATGCTGGCCAAGTCAGTGTAGCCAATAGCATCATGGGAGTCGCAGTCACACATATTGCCCCCCCACAACTGTCCCATCAACACCACCATGAACCATGCGCACATCACAGGGAGTGGAGAAGGACTCACAAGATGGCTGACACTGGCAACTGCTGTGGGGAGCACAAGGCCCTGCTGGCAACTGTGCACCAACAAACAGCAGGACACCACTGACTGACATCCTGAGAGACAACTTCCACTCCCTGCAATGCAAGCACGTTCCATGGTCGGATATCTGGCTGGCTGGGTGGGAAGGAGGACTTGCAGCACTGACCATAGTCACAAGCACCTCCCCTCACACCCCCCCTCAACACAAACTCCACAGAACCCACCTGGTAGAATGCAATGCCTCCCATCCTAACTCAAGATCCCACAAATGTGTTATTTTAGAAATTATCTTTTAAAAAAAACGGAACTTTTTACTGCTTCTTACTGCTGCTATATTCATTGCTCCTGCTACATTTAGTCACTTTAGTCACTTTATTCAACGCTCCCTTGATGTGCTGGTGTACTCGTATGTCAGAGCGAGTCACTGGAAGCGACGCCATCTTGGGTAGCGCTCTAGTTGTTTATTTGCACTCTCCCTATTTAATGGATGAGATGCAAGCGCGCAGCGCGCGCAGCGGGCGCACCAGTGGCGTGCCGAAGGCGCGCCAAAGGCAAGCCCGTCTGCGCCCGTCCGCACTCTGGATGCGCTCAGCGCCAGCCATGCTGCTTTAAGGGCCTCCCGTTTGATCTATTCTAGAGATGAGCTTATCCGACTTGATACTCGGAGAGACAGGAACATGTTGAATGAAAATGGCACTGACGGTAAGAGTTTTTTAAAGAAAGCTATATCTGAAACGCTCAACTGTGGATTGATTAATGTTAGATCCCTGGCTAAACATCATCTAGAGATCTACACATTATTAGAAGATTATAATTTCGATGTCCTGTTTCTTACAGAAACTTGGACACGAGTAGATAGAGAAGTTGAACTAGGCTTAGCTTGCCCCCCAGGTTATAAAATTTGCCATAAACCTAGAATGGATGGGAGAGGAGGAGGAGGAGTAGGATTTATTTACAAAGATAGCTGGAATCTCACCCCATTTTGTGTGGAGGATATTCCAGGGATAGAATCACTGGGGTTCTCACTTAAGGATACCAGTGGTACTTTATGCACTGGCTTACTATGTTATAGACCTCCTGGTGGAGCTGCCCAGGGTTATCAAGAGTTGATTGATGCGATATATGATTTATCACACTCTCACTCTAAACTATTGATCCTTGGAGATTTTAATCTCTGGGAGAATGGTACCCTTGATACAGCGTTTAAAGAGCTCTGCCAGGCTTGTGAGAATGTTAACCTTCAACAGTTGGTATTACATCCTACTCATCAGAAGGGCCATGTGCTTGATCTTGTCTTTTCTGGTGAAAAAGACACAACTATAAAGGACATACTTCCGCAATGTTGGACAGACCATTTCTTGGTGGTTTTCTCATTAAAAATAGCTAATTGCCTAAAACAAGCCGCTTGTATGACCGTTACTCGAACGAGTAGAGAATGGTCTAAAATACTAAAACTGGCGGATCTTCCCCAGTTGGTTGATGACAGAGTTGCTATTTATGACTCAGTGGAGCTGAACTACCTGAATCTATGTCACCAAATCACTAATACGTTAGATCAGTTAGCCCCTTTGAGGAAAGCTAAAAATCGTAAAAAACCCTCTGCCCCTTGGTATAATGAAGAGCTAAGATTGATGAAAACTAGCTGTAAACAAGCGGAAAGGAAATGGAGGAAGAATTACTTAGAGATAGATAAAGTAGCCTTAAAAAATAGGCTCCACACCTACAAAGAAACGATAGGCAAAGCAAAGGCCAAATACCTTGAGGAGACCATCTTACATTCAGCTAATAAATCTCAAACCTTATTTAGCTTAGTAAGAGGTTTGTCCAATCCAGACTGTGCAAAACCTAAAATTCCAGCATCGCAAGAACTATGTGATGAATTGGCTGTCTTTTTTGAGGAAAAAATCAATAAAATTTTAAATGGATTTCAGTCCTCTACGGATGATGATGTGCTCCAGTCTATTGATAATGACACTCTAATAAACTGCGACACAAGTGAAAGAGAACATATGACATTCTTGGATCAATTCCAAATTCCCTCACAAGAGGAATTTAGTGTAATTGCAGCCGGCATTTCTTCCGGCTCCCCTATGGACCCACTCCCACATAAGTTCTGGAAACTGTTTGGTAATGAACTTTTTCCACATCTGTATCAAATTTGTTGTCAATCCCTAACTAATGGAATAGTACCGGATTGTTGGAAAAAGGCGGTGGTTTCTCCACTGTTAAAAAAGGCTACACTGGATCCCCAATGCCCTTCCAGTTACAGACCCATCTCTCTGCTACCGTATCCGATTAAGATCTTGGAGAAGGTAGTGAGTAAATCTCTCTCAAAATTTGTGGAGGATAATGAGTTGCTGGACGAAGTCCAATTTGGATTTCGCCCCGCACATGGAACCGAGACTGCCTTGGTGGCAGTCTTGGATGACCTGCGAATGAGGGCCGACAGTGGTCAGACAGCCTTTTTAGTGCTGCTTGACATGTCGGCCGCATTCGATACGGTTAACCATCGAATCCTGATTAAGAGAGTAGTGGAGATGGGTGTTACGGGTAGGGCTCGGGACTGGCTGCATTCTTTTCTCTCTAATAGGCAGCAGGCAGTGACTTTGTCGTCATTTACCTCTCAGAATAGAGATGTTAAACATGGGGTCCCGCAGGGCTCGGCTATTAGCCCGATTCTGTTTAATCTCTATCTTCGACCACTTATTATTTTAATTAAATCATTTGGCATTGATGTCATAAACTATGCGGACGACACTCAGCTCGTCTTTTCTATTGAGGGCAATAAAGCAGTGCCCCTAGAAAAATTTCATAAATGTATGCATAGAACAGCGGAATGGTTGAAAGAGAACTCACTGCAATTTAATGGTGAAAAAACTGAAATCCTGTGGTGTACTGCAGGCAAAATTCAGCGACCATTCCCAGTAGATTTCTGGCCTGGTCCGGCCAACAACTCCGTATTGCCCGCTAGTTCAGTGCGCAATTTAGGAGTGATGCTGGATAGCAATTTACAACTAGATTCTCAGGTGAATAAAACGGTGAACACTTGTCTTTCTCTGCTCCGAGCTCTTCGGAAGATCCTCCCGTTTTTACCTACCCTTGCTAGACCTCAAGTGGTGCGGAGTATAGTTTTAAGCAGACTGGATTATTGTAATGCACTCCTTTTAGGTGCTCCAGCATCCCTGATAATAAAATTGCAAAGAGTCCAGATCATGGCGGCTAAGTTGGCATTAAATCGACCGCGTAGGGCCTCGGCCTCATTGGCGTTAAAGGACCTACATTGGTTGCCCATCGCGCAAAGAGTCCAATTTAAGGCACTTTGTATTGTATATAGGGCAATACATAAAACTGGACCTAAATTGCTGCAAAAGAAATTTGTATGGTTCTCCCCTGTTAGATGCTTGCGCTCGTCTTCTGCTAATCTGGTTTGCGTTCCCCATGTTAGTAAAGTGCGAATGGGTGGCAGATCTTTTAGCTTTACAGCATCTAGACTTTGGAACGCTTTGCCTCCGGAAATCAGACAACTGAACACCTTGTCACGCTTCAGGAAGGAACTGAAAACCAGACTGTTTCCTAGAAACTGATTCCTGCCTATCTTAGTTTAGCTACGCGCAATGGATGATTGGTAACTTAAGCGCCAGGATACCCTTGGGGTGGCAGCTGCGCTATACAAGTGTACCTTACATTACATTATATTACAAAGAACCACCACCCTGGGTTATGTTGTGTGAAGCACAGCGACACTCTTGGGACTTTTAGCCAAACAACTGCCAGGACAACACTCCCAGCCATCCTGTCAGCACAGCCAGCCCACCCCACAGGGAAGCAGAGTCAAAAGGAAGGAAGCATGGGCATGCTGGGAAGGGGGGTGGAGGCAATAGCATGATGGGAGTCGTAGTCACAGCTCTACATCCCCCACCACATGGCCCAGCAAGCTCACACTCACGCATGCACATCCCACAGAGAGTGGAAAGGCCCATCAAAGATGTCTGACACTGTTGCTGTGTCGTGGGGAGCACAAGGGCATGCTGGGAACTGCACACCAACCAACAGCTGGACACCACTGTCAGCCATCTTGCCATTGCTCACACACCCACACATACTGAACTCCCCACAAAAGCAAGTAAGTTTGGGAATGCTGGCAAGTGGGGTGGAGGCAATAGCATGATGGGAGTGGCAGTCACTGATATTGGTCACCCCCATAACTGTCCCATCAACACCACCCTGAACCATGCTCACATCACAGGGAGTGGAGAAGGACTCACAAGATGGCTGACACTGGCTACTGCTGTGGGGAGCACAAGGCCCTGCTGGCAACTGTGCAACAACAAACAGCAGGACACCACTGACTGACATCCTGAGAGACAACTTCCACTCCCTGCAATGCAAGCACGTTCCATGGTGGGATATCTGGCTGGCTGGGTGGGAAGGAGGACTTGCAGCACTGACCATAGTCACAAGCACCTCCCCTCACACCCCTCCTCAACACAAACTCCACAGAACCCACCTGGTAGAATGCAATGCCTCCCATCCTAACTCAAGATCCCACAAAGAACCACCACCCTGGGTTATGTTGTGTGAAGCACAGGGACACTCTTGGGACTTTTAGCCAAACAACTGCCAGGACAACACTCCCAGCCATCCTGTCAGCACAGCCAGCCCACCCCACAGGGAAGCAGAGTCAAAAGGAAGGAAGCATGGGCATGCTGGGAAGGGGGGTGGAGGCAATAGCATGATGGGAGGAGTAGTCACAGCTCTACATCCCCCACCACATGGCCCAGCAAGCTCACACTCACGCATGCACATCCCACAGAGAGTGGAAAGGCCCATCAAAGATGTCTGACACTGTTGCTGTGTCGTGGGGAGCACAAGGACATGCTGGGAACTGCACACCAACCAACAGCAGGACACCACTGTCAGCCATCTTGCCATTGCTCACACACCCACACATACTGAACTCCCCACAAAAGCAAGTAAGTTTGGGAATGCTGGCAAGTGGGGTGGAGGCAATAGCATGATGGGAGTGGCAGTCACTGATATTGGTCACCCCCACAACTGTCCCATCAACACCACCCTGAACCATGCTCACATCACAGGGAGTGGAGAAGGACTCACAAGATGGCTGACACTGGCTACTGCTGTGGGGAGCACAAGGCCCTGCTGGCAACTGTGCACCAACAAACAGCAGGACACCACTGACTGACATCCTGAGAGACAACTTCCACTCCCTGCAATGCAAGCACAGTCCATGGTGGGATAACTGACTGGCTGGGTGGGTGGGAAGGAGGGCCGGCTGACAACCAAAGACACCCAATGCAGACCATATTCACACCCCAAAAAATACATAGAAATGCCCAAATAATGCAGGACAATGTGCCACACCAATATCAACCCCTGACTGTGACGACTTAGGACAATGCAATGTACAGGCCCGCACCCAGAGGCACAGTCACAACTGTCATGTGTGTCAACCATTGATGCCTGCAGAAACATAACATACATTGTGTGTGTCTCCCAAAAACAGGTGATGATGGGGACACAGCAGCAGACGCTGAGGAGTCCCAGTCCCAGGCTCAAGAGGATGCGGAGCTCACTGGTGTCGTACAACCTCTGCCCTCCTCGGACGAAGAAGACCAACCTGGCACATCCGGTGCAAGTCTACATGCAGCACCAGCAGGACCACCAGCTGCAGCACCAGCAGGACCACCAGCTGCACCCCCTGCACCCACCCCTCCAACGACTGTCAACACAAATACCATCCCTGCCGACATGGACAGAACAAGGAGCAACACCAGCACAGGGACCCTGGACCAACCTGGGGCCATGGACACCACCACCACCACCAACCCCCAAGGTGGACCAGGGTCATCTGTGCGTGCCACTGCACGCACTGCACATGTCACCAGGGGTGGTGGGAGGGGTGGGAGACAGAGGTCGCTGCTTGCAGAGGTTGCTGGTGTGCATGATGACCCTCAACTGGTACGCATAGCTGATGCGTACCAGTCCAGCACCGGAGACCTCAGCCAGGTAGTGGGGCTCCTCAGAGACATGAAACAACAGCAGGCTGCCCATCATGCCCGCTTGGACTCTCACATGTCCCACGTGGAGTCACACATGTCCCGCGTGGACTCACACATGTCCCGCGTGGAGTCCAAGTGGGATGCACTGCATGAGATGACGGCGGTGCACAGGGACATTTTACAATGCCTCCGCCAGATGAACAGCAACCAGTCCACACCTCCCTGTGTGCCAACAACATCTGGTGCTGCCCAAACTGCAACTGCCACAGGGAGGGAGGATGACTCTGGCGGAGAGTCCCCTGCACCGCAGCAGCCTGTACTTGAGGGGCCCCCCCAAGAAGAGGGGTCGTCCGAAGAGGGGCAAGTGAGAGGCCGATGGCCAAGCGCAACTCCCAGGAAGCCTGAACCTGTTCTGGATGTTCACCTTTGTGCACAGACTGTTCACCCTGTTGACGGCAACACTACTCCCACACATTGCATGGGGAGTACAAGTTGGACCAATGTGTCAGACAACTGTGGCCCCGATACTGGGGATTTTGTCTACCAGGACTTTCAATTCACCTAGGAACTTCTGATTGCAAGATTTATGTACAGCACTACCCATCCTATGCACTATTCACACAAATGTATCACAATAAACACACTAATACACCATACTTGCCTCTGTTGTGATTCCAACGTGGGTGCTGTTATGGGGATGATGAACTGCAAAATTACACTGTGTATGCGAACTGCAACAGCAAGTACAACACAGGCATGTGAGTAAAGGCAACGTGACACATATGAGGGAGTCACACCACCAGGGCTACACAACACATACACACCTAGGCCATCTGACTCATTGCCTACACTGATGTTGCCAGGGAAGACGGTGCAATGCACAGACACCACACCCATTCCCAGTTGTAGTCAAGTAGCCCACAGGTGCAGTAAGCAAATGGCAGTCAAATGTGTGACCACAGACAACGCACATCACAAAGTGAAGCACAGGTTTATTACACAGTTGCAACATGTCGTAACCACTACAGATGCAAGGTAATCCCACCTGGCAGCGGGCACACAGTCAACAACTGTAGACGGAAGTAAGTCCATGGGTGTGGCGCACATCACCTGTAGGGACACAACAGCTACCAGCCTGGAAGTGCAATCACGTCGTCGGTGGACACAGTTGACCAAACGAATCTGAAAGTACCCTGTGAAGGACAGAAATGACACACAGTCAAAAGCAATGGAGTACAGGACAGAACAGCAAAACTCATGCACAATACATGTTACAAGATACCCACCCATAACCAAGTTAGCATGTCAACACTGTTGGGGAGTACAGCCCACCTGTAAGCACACATCGCAACACACATCCAGTCAAGTAGCCCATGGACACACTCCAACAGCACCAGAGCACCACCTACACATATCATGCCAACTCACATCATTGACATGACACCTCAGGATACTCACATTCAGCTAAAGAAGTTGGTGATGAGCTGTGTGCGGACATCACCCTCATCATCATCATCATCATCGTCACTGGCATCGTGGTCCAGGCCAGGATCCTCCACAGGTGGCGGATGTTGGTCATTGTCATCCTGGATGAGAGGCAACTCCTTCCGCACTGCCAGGTTGTGGAGCATGCAGCAGACGATGATAATCTTGCACACTTTCGCAGGGGCATATGGGAGGGACCCTCCGGTCTTGTCCAGGCAGCGGAAGCGGCTCTTCAGGAGACCAAATGTCCGCTCAATAACTCTCCTGGTCCGACCATGTGCCTCATTGTAGCGCATCTGGGCTGGTGTCACAGGGTTCCTGAAGGGTGTCAGCAACCACGGCATGTTGGGGTATCCCGAGTCACCTACGGACAGACAAGTGCACATTAGCTGACTTGGAAAAGTGGGCGGAATACTACAGATCAGATCACACACAATGGCACAAAGTCAGTACACACCGACAAGCCAGGCACGCTGGTTCTGCATCTGTGCCATCATCCTGGGGATGCGACTACTCCTCATCACAAAGGCATCGTGTGCTGAACCAGGGAAACGGGCACACACGTGTGTGATGGTCATGTCTGCAAGACACACCACCAGTGCATTGACCGAGTGGTAGTGCTTGCGGTTCCTGTAGGCCTGCTCCTGGGCCTGTAGTGGTACCAAAGCCACATGTGTCCCATCAATGGAGCCAATGACATGCGGCATCCTCCCCAGGGCATAAAAGTCACTCTTCACGTCAGTGAGTCGTCGCAGTCTAGGGAAATAGATGTACCGGTTCAGGAATAGCAACATTGCCGCCAAAACATCGCGGAGCACACGGCTCAACATGGTCTGTGACATCCCACCAGCAGTCGCCACAGTATGTTGGAAGGTACCGGTGGCAAAGAAGTGTAGGGCTGCCATCACCTTCACCTTGGGGGTCAGCGCTGTAGGATACGGCCGGCCAGGCTGCAAATGTGGGGACAACTGCACTGCCAAATCCTCAATCAGCTGCCTGGTGAAGCGGTACCGTCGGATGCTGTCCCGTTCCACCATCGTTGCCAGGTCTGGGAATGGTCGATGGACAGCAGGAGCCCTGCAGTGCAGAGGAGAAGTAAGCAATATTGTCAGTCAACCCACATATGCGGCATTGAACACACTCAATATCCCAACATACATCATTATGAGGCACAACTACATGAAGTGTGCAGTTCCGTAAGGACATGTATGGTACATACATGGCCAACATCTGTCAACACGGTCCAACAGGTGGCATCAATTAGTCCCAGGTTGGCCCATTGGATATCATGAGGCCGTGTCACAGTTCCCATCTCCTGCTGCCGTGTCACAATCACCCCCCACAGTGACATGTGAGGACAGATGTGCCCCAGGCACCACAGCTCAACGACAGGTACATTCCCAGGGACCCTGTATTGCCACATGGACACTGGCATTACATGGAGTATCATGTATACACCACAGCAAAACAACCATGACCCCCACAGGTAGTGGTCCCACTTGCCACTGCAGGACAGACATGGACGTCTGTGACACACACACGCACAACATCAAAGTCCATGCACACACAACGTGGATGTGGAGACTGTCTCCCATTGTGCACATGAAATCAGAGACATTGTAAACACTACATGCACAAAGACTGTGGAGGACCATCACTATTGTGCCACTGGGACACCCTGGCTCAAACATACCGTCCCACATGGGACTCACGGGGTATGTAACATGACATACACATACACCACCGTGAAATGTGACCATGGCACATGCACAGATATGAACAGTTGCACATCACAGTGGTCATGTACACGTAACACCCAGGATCCTGTCCCCATGAACACGTGCACAGCCTGGGGGTGGCTGCCCACAGGTGACACCCACAGGACAACATGTACACCAACATACACACAATAGGAAATGCAGCCTTACATGCCTTATGATAAAGTTTGGACAGGCTGTCGTGATGTAGGTGTGCCCCTCACTCCCTGGGAGCTATCTGTGGCTGGCATATGTCCATCTGAGACAGGCATGCTGACATATGCCAGTCACATGTACAGTGATGCGTTGAACAGCAATGGACCGATCGGTGCCCCCGGCCGGCCCATTGCATTCAATGTGTGCGGGTACGCATTGTACCCCTGTACGCGTTGAACTGCAATGGACTGATCGGTGCCCCCGGCCGGCCCATTGCATTCAATGTGTGCGGGTACGCGTTGTACCCCTGTACGCGTTGAACTGCAATGGACCGATCGGTGCCCCGGCCGGCCCATTGCATTCAATGTGTGCGGGTACGCGTTGTACCCCTGTACGCGTTGAACTGCAATGGACCGATCGGTGCCCCCGGCCGGCCCATTGCATTCAATGTGTGCGGGTACGCGTTGTACCCCTGTACGCGTTGTACCGCAATGGACCGATACGTGCGCACCCATTGACAATGGCCTTGCCTGGCAACGGACGCGTTTTCGAATTTCGAACGAGTCGGTTGCTGGAAATTCAGTTGGTCACCCACAACAATGTTGCAAAATCATGTATGTCATGAAGTTGAAGATTTGAAGGATGCTGTGGGCGTTTTGGTGCTGCTATTCCATGGATTGGCCAGATTCAGAAGATGCAAACGACTTGGACCTATCACTTTGGACACAAGGGACAGTATCTGCCTCCCCAGCACATATATATTGCTGGCTGTTCCCCTGAGAGCTCACTTGCCTGCACTACATGCTCCAGGACGACATCTGCCACTGCACTGCTGCTGTCTCTGCCCCTCTGGACCCTGCAATGGCACGTACTGTGGAGAGAGCCCCAGCCTTCAGCCTTGAGGAGAACCAGGCCCTGCTGGACAGCCTACTTCCACAGTACAGCAAGCTGTATGGGACACCAGGGGAGCAGGTGAGTGTTCTGTGCACTGCCTTTCTGAATGTGCATATTGTCTGACTAGCAAGACTGAAAGTCTGCACGCCACTGGCTAGCAGGCTCACTGAGTAGTTGTCACCCCCCATAGTGTGTTGTCCAGGAGCCATGTCCCTCTATTGTGCACTGCCCACTGCTCATCTGATACCCAGGTGTGGCCCTTACATTCAGGGAATTGTGTCACTTGGGACTGTGTCCTTGCAGTTTGCTTCACTAAAGGTGGGGGACAGCATCTGTTTCCTAACTCTGTTGTGGGCATCATGGGTGGGTCCATTGTTCACACTACGCCTGTGTTCGGACATGTAATCTGCGTGTTGCTTTGATATGCGGTCCACTTGCTGAGCTGAGCCACCACATGTGCCTGGGGTATGTGGCACACGCCCATGCAGCGGGTGGGAACAATGTTTGGGCCCCAGGAGTGTGCATATTACGTGTGTCACACATACATAGCCAGCTATCCACTGTCCAGGGCTCATCCCTCATTCATGTGGGGCAGTCAGTCATGCCTACTCCAGGCCATGCAATGCACTCTGTACTCCCACTCCCGTGTATCAGCTGACACATTGTGCGCAGTGATTTGACCCCTCAGGTGTCTGCCTCTGTGTCAGTGTGCTGTGGATTAGTTGCCAGGACTGCTGGGGTGTTTCTTGGTAGGGGCTCAGCATGCCCCTGGAGATGTGACCATAGGAGACGATACTTGTGTGTCACATAGGTGTTTGATCAGCTGCCCGTGCAGACTGGGGTATGCGAATGTGAAGTTCAGGCAGTTGTTCCCCATTCACAGCAGATTGTGAGGGGCTCAGGTTCAGAGGGTAGTGTCACAGGTCTCCCATATGTCCAATAGGTATGACCTGGACAGATGAGGGTTGAGAGGATGTGTTGTGGGGGGATGTACATGTGCACTTGTGCAGCTCCAGGACTTGCATTCCCCATGACCTACTATTGTGACACAGTGCAGAGTGTTGTTGTCTGGCTGCCAAGTCATACATCACTGAGACAGTGATGTATGACTTTGCAGTCATGCCTCCGCCATGGCATGTGTCTACTGGACAGATGAGGGTTAAGATGATGTGTTGTGTGGGGGATGTACATGTGCACTTGTGCAGCTCCAGGACTTGCATTCCCCATGACCTACTATTGTGACACAGTGCAGAGTGTTGTTGTCTGGCTGCCAAGTCATACATCACTGAGACAGTGATGTATGACTTAGCAGTCATGCCTCTGCCATGGCATGTGTCTACTTATTGGTGATCCTGCAGGGGAGTGACATGTGCTACATGCACACCATTGTGGCGATGGCTATCAGGACATGGGTGCATCATGGTGTCTGTCGCTGGTATGCATCACATGCATTTCCTATTTGACTCTGGGCATCCCTTTCATCCGGAAACCTGTACTGACTCAGTGGCAAGAGCTGTGATGTGTGCATGTCCACATGCCACACCGTGTCCTCTGCACTGTCCAACTACTGTGTACTTGGTGCATGTGTCCACACTGGGGTGTTGCAATCCAACAGACACCAGACAGATGGGTGCAAGGCCATGTGGGATGTGAGTGCCATGGTTGGCATCAGACTGACAATTGGCTTCTCCTGTTCAGTTAGGGCACTTTTAGCAATGTACAACTAATGATGCCAGGGCTTGCTCTGTAATGTGCTGTGCTCACAGTGGTGTGTGCGTTTGGTGCAGGTGACTGATGTCTGTCTGTTTCCCCATTGTTTGCAGATACATCCACGGCCACGGAAGGGGACAGCTCCACGGACCAGGAGGAGCCAGAGAGCCAGACTGGGTCAGCAGCCGAGGAGTGGTCGGAGGGACCCAGTGGCACGGAGGGCGAGGGAGCCACACCGAGGAGTCCTCAGCACCATCCACCTCAGCTGAGGACCAGAGCAACTCGGAGGATGACTCCCTTATGGAGGCGGGTGTCAGCAGCCACCACACCCCAGCTAGTGTTGCTGTCCCCGCCACCACCAGCACCACCACCGCCCTCCCATCGGCTCCCATTCCCCAGGTCCGTGGAGGCTCCCATGTTCGGGAGCGTGTCTCCTTTGGGCCAGGCACCGCACCCCCTGCCCCTGTGTCCCCTGCTGCCCTGAGTGAGGAGTCTGTGTACCTCCTTCACCAGCTCCATGTAGGGCAGACAGCCATGCTGAGTGTCCTCCATGCGCACACCGCTCTGTTGACTCAGCTGGTGTCATTCATGGAGGGCATCTCATCGGGCATGTCTGACCTACAGAGGGGCAATAGGTCCATGGACTCCTCCCTGACGGCAGCAGTGTCCCTCCTCAGACAGTCCCTCACCCCTCCTGCCTCTGCTCCATCCACACTCCCCAGCACCTTACCCGTCCCAAGCACACACACACCGGCACAGGCACACACCAGCACACACACATCCAGCACACAGACACACACGCCACAAACAAAACGCACACGCACGCACAGTCAGGGGACTGAAACCAGACTCACAGGCGATGGGGCCCTGGTACACACACACGCATCCACGAGCACTGCGCAGTCCTCAGTTGCCTCTCCCTCCAAAACACCCTCCCTTGCCTCACCTGCAACCCCAAAGACCCAGCGCCTCTTCCTCAGTGACCTCGGCCTCTTCCCCTCCGATCCAGCTGCTCCAGCATCCAGGGGGAAGAGGAAGCCCCCCACACGGAGCAGAGTGCCCCTCGCCCCCGGACACCCTCCCCCAGGCGCAGACAGACTGAGGCCCCCACCCGCAAGTCCCCCGGAGTGGTAAGAGCAAGACCCCGCCGCCACCCTGCAGCTCAGGCACCAGGTCTCCTTCCTCCATCCCTCAGGCCCCCACTCCACAGGTGCCCCCACCACACCCTGCCCCAGGTTCCCCCACCCACAGATATACCATCCCCAAGAGGATCCGGCCTTCTCCCCCTGCCACTTGCTCTCCCGGCACCACACCCCCCGCTGCGCTTGTCTGTGCCACTGATGTGGTGAGGGTGTCCTCCCCCTCTGTCCAGCCCACCTTGCCTGTTCCCCATTCTCCTCCCCTGGTGGTAGGCACTGCAGTGGAGTCCACTACCACCCTGTCTGACTTGGGCACTGCAGTGGCGGACCTGTCCACTCCATCTGAAGGGTCCACTGCAGTCGTGCCGGCACCCACAACATCTGAGTCATGCCCCCCAGTTGTGCCGGCACACACCATGTCAGACACCTCCACTGCAGTTGTCAGTGGCTCTCCAGCACCCACCACCCCTTCCCTGCTTCCTCCTGGTGCGCCCTGATCCTGTCCCTGCGGTGCCTGGCCTACCCCCCTGGTTGCCCCTTCTAGTGGATTGTCCCTGGTTTTGTGCAGGCATGCGTAGGGTGACATCTGCCACTGTCACCCTGTTTGGACTTTTACAAAGGACTGGCCATTGGCCTTTGTGTTTTTTCTGGACTTTGTTTTCATTCCACACATATGCTGAATAAAGCAACTTTCTGTTCTCTAGTGCTTATGCTTCTGATGTACATGTTGTTGATGATGCTAACCATGCCCTTGCTGCAGTGATGGTGATATTTGGTCTCATGATAATGAAGTGTTACTGTGCAGGAACCCATGTGGTCCAGGGGGAATGTGTCCTATCCTGTGGTGTATCCATGTCATCCATAGCAGCATCTGAGGGTGTCATGTGTTCAGTATTTGGCAATGGGATTTCCTACTTAGATTAGCTATTTCACATCTGTGGCTTCCACCCCTGCACATCTGTTGTGCCTGCCATTGTTCAATTCGTCTACTTCCCTGACCGTGTGGCCATCTCCACTGGACATGCAGGTTTGGGCATCAATGGGGAAGGACTCATCTGTGTTGTCAGTGCAACATTGCTATACAAGTGTGTTGGATCTGTGCTGATGATTCCGTTGGCACTTCCATGACCAGGCTGATGTGACGGGAGCCCTCATTTGGTGCTAATTGTTGATTGTGTGACCAAGTGCTCAGCTGACATGATGGGGCCCTGCTGAGGCAACATATGGCACAGCTTTCCTCACACAGGAGTGGAGTCCCCTCATGGCAGTGTGTACTCCTGTGACATTGCCGGTGCCCAAGGTGTGTGTTGTATGTGCATGTCTGTGTGTTCACTTCCGTTTAGCTGTGCATGCTGTGATCCCTAGTGTTGTACCTGTTTGTGATGCTAGCTGAGTTGACCTATGTTCCCCAAAGTCTTCTCCCTGGGTTCTCTGTGATGTGGGTGCATGGCACATTACTGGTCATCAGGGTGTCACCCATAGGTGTGTTTGCTGTCAGGGCTGAGTTTGTGTGCAGACGCAGATGGGTCACAGTCAGGTTTCCCCTTGGCACTTGTTGTTTGCCCCTGTCATGTGATTTCCAGTTTGTGTTATCTTTCAGTGATTGCGACACGTTGTGTGTGTGACTGCTGGCACTCCTCAGGGTCCGGGCTGCAATGTTGGTTGTTGTCTATGTGTGTTCTTTGTGGGTGACCTTGGCTTCTTCATTGATGTGTGACTGTGGCTGGGATCCCATTGGTTGGTGTGGTATTGCCGTCATGTCCATGTACAGCGTAGTGTGCAGTGTGTCAGACATTCAGGAGTCTTGTTGAGTGGCCATGTGTGATGTGTTTCTGCACCTTGGTTCCCACCCACCACCCTGGAATAGTCATGGGTGCATGTGCAATGTCACCAGTGCATGTGTACTTCACTGCTGCACATTGTTGGAGGTGGAGGGGTGTGGTGTTGAGTGTGTGCAGATGAGAGTTGTTCCCCGGCTCGGCCCCTGCCTCCATGTTGGCCTTGGCTTACTGGCCATGCTGATTGATTTGTGCTTGTGTAGGTGTGATGGTAGTTAGTTGCTCAGGACACATGACTGTGGTTCACAGTGTGAACCACATTTAGCTTTGTCATCACAGTGGGATTGTAATGCAGCCCAGGGTCACCACATTGTGGGGGCCCTGGGGGTGGTGCTGTGGTGTGTCTGTGTCTTGCTGTGTCAGTTGCTGTCCCTACGTGCCTGTGTGACATGTGTGATTTGTGCTCCCTCTCATCTGACAATGCCTGCTTGCCCACATAGGGGATTTGGATCCATGAGTTACCTTTGTGTGGCACTGTATGCACATCTGTATGATTGGTATTCAGGTCTCCTCATGTGTTGTGTGGTTGCCTGGGGACACTGGCACCCCCTCACCTGTTGTGTATGATGTGCAGTGTGGGTCTGCCTGTTTGTGTTTGTGCATCTGCAACACTGCATTGGCATATCTTGGGTGTGCCATTGGCTGTATGTAGTTTGGTGGGTTTCCCCTGCTGTCCCTGGGACTCCTAGGTCATCGGTCAGCACAATGATCATGGTTTGTGTGTCCCATTGCTGACATGGTATGGTATCTGTTCACCTCACATCTGCAGTCTCCACAGGGTATCTGCATTTGTGTGCCCATTGGTGCAAATATGTGGGTCTGCATTCTGATGGTCACTTCTGTCATTGTGTCATTGATGAATGTTGACAGTGTCAGCCCCCATGGGTGTTGTTTGTCTGCACATGGCCAAAGGTATGTCTTATTTGCACTGCAGTATTTGGCTCACACAATTTATGTTGCAATGGGACACATACACTACTTTGCCACTGATGTGTTTTTGTTCTGTGACCAGGAATCATCCATGCAGTTTGGCAGTTGCACCTCTTTCTTTGTCAACACTTACCTTTTGGTCACTGTGATGATGGGGGTTTGGACCCCATTGCCACAATGTTCAAAATGTGCTTCAGCTATGGACCCCACACTTACATTTTGGTCACTGTGGTGATGGGGGTTTAGACCCCATTGCCACAATGTTCAAAATGTGCTTCAGCTATGGACCCCACACTTACATTTTGGTCACTGTGATGATGGGGGTTTGGACCCCATTGCCACAACGTTCAAAATGTGCTTCAGCTATGGACCCCACACTTACATTTTGGTCACTGTGGTGATGGGGATTTAGACCCCATTGCCACAATGTTCAAAATGTGCTTCAGCTATGGACCCCACACTTACATTTTGGTCACTGTGATGATGGGGGTTTGGACCCCATTGCCACAATGTTCAAAATGTGCTTCAGCTATGGACCCCACACTTACATTTTGGTCACTGTGATGATGGGGGTTTGGACCCCATTGCCACAATGTTCAAAATGTGCTTCAGCTATGGACCCCACACTTACATTTTGGTCACTGTGGTGATGGGGGTTTAGACCCCATTGCCACAATGTTCAAAATGTGCTTCAGCTATGGACCCCACACTTACATTTTGGTCACTGTGATGATGGGGGTTTGGACCCCATTGCCACAATGGTCATGGCCTGCTTGCATTGTGGGTGCCACACACATATATGTGTGGCACATGTGCTAGGGGTCACATTGTATGTTCAAAGTCATGTTCGGTGTTGTAGGCATTTGACACAGTCTACACACGCTTGTCATGGTGTTGGGGGGATGTCTTTTTCTTGCATTCCCTAGGTTGTGGTGTGCTGGTTGTGTCATGCATTGTCCATCCTATGAGTGGGGGTGGTAGTAGTGGTTGGCATCCAGCCCCCCCTGGCTCAGGGTGGTAGTAGTGGTAGGCATCCAGCCCCCCCTGGGTGAGGGTGGTAGTAGTGGTAGGCATCCAGCCCCCCCTGGCTAAGGGTGGTAGTAGTGGTAGGCATTGAGCCCCCCCTGGCTAAGGGTGGTAGTAGTGGTAGGCATCCAGCCCCCCTGGGTGAGGGTGGTAGTAGTGGTAGGCATCCAGCCCCCCTGGGTGAGGGTGGTAGTAGTGGTAGGCATCCAGCCCCCCCTGGGTGAGGGTGGTAGTAGTGGTAGGCATCCATCCCCCCCTGGGTGAGGGTGGTAGTAGTGGTAGGCATCCAGCCCCCCCTGGCTAAGGGTGGTAGTAGTGGTAGGCATCCAGCCCCCCCTGGCTCAGGGTGGTAGTAGTAGTAGGCATCCAGCCCCCCCTGGCTAAGGGTGGTGGTAGGCATCCAGCCCCCCCTGGCTCAGGGTGGTAGTAGTGGTGGGCATCCAGCCCCCCCTGGGTGAGGGTGGTAGTAATGGTAGGCATCCAGCCCCCCCTGGCTAAGGGTGGTAGTAGTGGTAGGCATCCAGCTCCCCCTGGCTCAGGGTGGTAGTAGTGGTGGGCATCCAGCCCCCCCTGGCTCAGGGTGGTATTAGTGGTAGGCATCCAGCCCCCCCTGGCTAAGGGTGGTAGTAGTGGTAGGCATCCAGCTCCCCCTGGCTCAGGGTGGTAGTAGTGGTGGGCATCCAGCCCCCTGGCTAAGGGTGGTGGTAGGCATCCAGCCCCCCTGGCTCAGGGTGGTAGTAGTGGTGGGCATCCAGCCCCCCTGGGTGAGGGTGGTAGTAGTGGTAGGCATCCAGCCCCCCTGGGTGAGGGTGGTAGTAGTGGTAGGCATCCAGCCCCCTGGCTAAGGGTGGTAGTAGTGGTAGGCATCCAGCCCCCTGGCTAAGGGTGGTGGTAGGCATCCAGCCCCCCTGGCTCAGGGTGGTAGTAGTGGTAGGCATCCAGCCCCCCTGGGTGAGGGTGGTAGTAGTGGTAGGCATCCAGCCCCCTGGGTGAGGGTGGTAGTAGTGGTAGGCATCCAGCCCCCCTGGCTAAGGGTGGTAGTAGTGGTAGGCATCCAGCCCCCCTGGCTCAGGGTGGTAGTAGTGGTAGGCATCCAGCCCCCCTGGCTAAGGGTGGTGGTAGGCATCCAGCCCCCCTGGCTCAGGGTGGTAGTAGTGGTGGGCATCCAGCCCCCTGGCTAAGGGTGGTGGTAGTGGTAGGCATCCAGCCCCTCTGGCTCAGGGTGGTAGTAGTGGTAGGCATCCAGCCCCCCTGGCTAAGGGTGGTGGTAGGCATCCAGCCCCCCTGGCTCAGGGTGGTCGTAGTGGTGGGCATCCAGCCCCCTGGCTAAGGGTGGTGGTAGTGGTAGGCATCCAGCCCCCCTGGGTGAGGGTGGTAGTAGTGGTAGGCATCCAGCCCCCCTGGGTGAGGGTGGTAGTAGTGGTAGGCATCCAGCCCCCCTGGGTGAGGGTGGTAGTAGTGGTAGGCATCCAGCCCCCTGGCTAAGGGTGGTAGTAGTGGTAGGCATCCAGCCCCCCTGGCTAAGGGTGGTGGTAGGCATCCAGCCCCCCTGGCTCAGGGTGGTAGTAGTGGTAGGCATCCAGCCCCCCTGGGTGAGGGTGGTAGTAGTGGTAGGCATCCAGCCCCCCTGGGTGAGGGTGGTAGTAGTGGTAGGCATCCAGCCCCCTGGCTAAGGGTGGTAGTAGTGGTAGGCATCCAGCCCCCCTGGCTCAGGGTGGTAGTAGTGGTAGGCATCCAGCCCCCCTGGCTAAGGGTGGTGGTAGGCATCCAGCCCCCCCTGGCTCAGGGTGGTAGTAGTGGTGGGCATCCAGCCCCCCCTGGCTAAGGGTGGTGGTAGTGGTAGGCATCCAGCCCCCTCTGGCTCAGGGTGGTAGTAGTGGTAGGCATCCAGCCCCCCCTGGCTAAGGGTGGTGGTAGGCATCCAGCCCCCCCTGGCTCAGGGTGGTCGTAGTGGTGGGCATCCAGCCCCCCCTGGCTAAGGGTGGTGGTAGTGGTAGGCATCCAGCCCCCCCTGGGTGAGGGTGGTAGTAGTGGTAGGCATCCAGCCCCCCCTGGCTCAGGGTGGTAGTAGTGGTAGGCATCCTGCCCCCCTGGGTAGGGGTGGTGGTGCGCATTCAGGCCCCTGTGTGCATATGTGGCATTGGTGATGGGCATCCCGCCCCTATGGTGCTGCTGTTGCTGGTGTAAGTATATTCTGCATCCCTCTGTGTGTGTGTGATGTGTCGTGTACGTGTTGTATGTGTTTTGTGGTTGGTGTCTGACTTACCTTCTGCGCCGTACGCGTCCGTGCCTGTTCCGGTAGTAAATGTAGAATATTGGTATGATCGGGACGAAGGCATTCATGGTTGGTTCGTGTCGTTCGTCCTTCTCGTTGCTTCGCGTCGTCCTCGTCGCTTCGCGTCGTCCTCGTCGCTTTGCCTCGTCCTCGTCGCTGGCGTGTTCGTCTCGTAGCCGTGGATCGTGTTGTGGCGCGAATCGGAGCTTATGTGCGCCTCTCCCGGATGCTTTGACGTGCCGTGCGTAGCGACGGGTTCGGCGCGTACGGGAAGCGCATCGTACTTGTTCGGCCGGACGGAGCTGCATTTTCCCTTCCGTGCGACTCGATTCAGCGTTTCCGGATTCGCCTCGGTCGGGGAACAGGACCTGGTTTGGGTGAGTACGGCTCGGCCGGATTCTGTGCTGTTGTGCGCATCGTACTTACTCGTTCGGTGTGCTGTACGGATCGGTCGGGAAACAGGCTTTCGCATGGCTTTTTTCCCGACCGAATGGTATTGGGTGCGCCTCCGACCGAGATCGGAATCGGCCCCAGAGCGTTTTGCGATTCTCAAATAGCGATTCTCAAAGATTTGCTATTTGAGAATCGCAAAACCTAACATTGATACATATGGCCCTAAGTTCCTTTTCAACAGATTCTTGTAAGTGAAACACAACTTGTCTGTGCCTTTGAGCAACAAGACGAACATCCTCATTTATGACTAACTTTACTTTCATTGTTTTGAGTTTTCCTGACCAATGAAATAATGAAGGAAATTAACTTGCGTTTCATGATGAGCATTCATATTGTAGTTCACTGATATTAGTCCCATATTAGCAGCAGTGTTGTAACTCGGCAGACAGGTACTTGAAGTTGTTCCTTGAAGTACATGAATAGGCGCTTATACCACAGTTTTCTTATGTTTCATCGTGGCTACAAATGAACCTTGACTCTTTAAGGGCATTGAGGCAGCCCATGTGTATACTTTAGTCTTTGACTTCATAAGTTGTGGTAAAGGAGATCATTCTTGACACTTCTCCTCAGTAAAGATAATTATTGACGCACCACTATCAATTATGAATGGGATCAAACACCCATTTATCTTTAGAGTTATCTTCAGACAATGTTTGCATGCTTGTGGTGCTTTTTCATGTTGATTTTTCCTCACCTTGGATTTTTCCTCACATTCAACCAGTCCCACATGTGCATGCCCTTTTGAGGTAAACATCGACATTGCACAATTGTCATTGTCACTTTCACTGTAAAATGATTCTGAGTAACTCTTTGTCTATGATTTAGACAGTGATCGACTTTGTTTGGTGTCGATTTGCCCCAGTAGGTGTGATCGCTTAGCCTTGTGGGAGGACGGCGGATGTAGCTGAGGTAGCGTTCAGTCTGCCATTTTGTCTTCACGCTGTGACGCACTTACTTTTCTCTTCGACTTGCAAGTCATCACAAAATGGTTCGCTTTACCACAGCTGATGCATATCTGTCCAATGGTGGGACATTTAGCTTTGTGTGGAAATGACAGTCCACATCTGTAGCATGTTTTAATTTCTGTGGAGACATTGCCTTGTGTCTCTCGGCCTTATATCTTGGCCTACTTTTCATGCTCATGAATGAAGCACTTTGGGCGCCTCTGTCAGTCGTTTGATGATCAGCAGGCTCTTCAGCGTGAGCAGCCTTGAGGACTTGTTCTATGCTCAGAGTTTCTTTCATTATTCGTTGTCGGAAAGAATCTGACAGACATCCATCGATTACTCTGCGGCAGGTAGCTTCTTCATCATTATATTCATTGAATTTAGAGTGTTTAATGAGAATATCCAGTCTCTCAACAAACTCATAAATGGTTTCACCTGGTCTCTGGCATTCTTGACTGAATATGTATCTTTCATAATCCACATTTGGCACTGGATTAAATTTGACATTCAAAGTTTTTTTCATTTGATCATATGTCACTTCACCTTCTTGTGATATCTTTTTCATGGATTCTTTCACTCTTTCACCAGTCATGTTTTTCAGATACTTTAAAATCTTTTTATCATCTTTTTCATCTATTGCATCTATGAAATCTTCAAAAGTTTCTATCCATGCATTCCATCTATTGCCAATATTGTGTTTGTTGGAAGTATTAAATGCAGTTGATGGTTTTAAGAATGCAGCAAACTTATATACATTGGTGGACAGTAGTGGTCTCTCAAGTGCTTCCTGTGGAACTTGATCCGACAGAGCTTCTCTTGCGCCTCGTGATGTGCTGGCTTCGGGGTCAGCCTTAATGATTTTTTGGAGCTTGGATCTTTCCCTGGCTCTCCATCAGAGCTCTTTACTTGATGATGGTCAAGGGAGTTGTTCTGAGCCCCTACCCGGCAGCTTTGGTGGTGGGCCACTTCGTTCAGGGACACCTCCTCTAGCACAACCCCGACCCTCTTTCTGGGGCCTCTTCGCAGCACGTCATTGCACGAGGACTCATTAGTGGTTTCAGTAAGTAGATACATGTTTGTTCACTACAAGTCCATGAAAGCAGATAACATTGGTTGGCTTTGTGTTTAAATATTTCTTCACAAACACCTGGTTAATCTCTGCTTTGTAGCACAAGAATTTCAATTTGATTTGTACTGAAATATTGTTGTGCGCTGCTTTCGTAACCTGGTTGCATCCACCTTTAGCGTTCTTACTCCGTATAGGGTATGGCATTAATTTGCATAATGATGCAGTACCTTTTATTTTAGCCATGTCATCCAGTTCCTGGCCACTGACATGTAGACTTTCAATGTTGCTTTCTTTATCTTTAAGCATTTTATACAGGCTGGCATTAGGCTGAGACTCCATCAGTGCCAGCGTTGATTCTGCACTTCGACTGTGGCACATGTGATACGCACAAGCACTTTTCTGGACTATGGCAAACTCTCTGGAAGAGTGCTGTAAGTGTACGGGCTTTGTATCCCCTATTGCGTGATCAGTTGTAGCATCCTGCCAGCCCAGGTACTTGCCAATAACCGTGCCACACACGGAGAGTAATTTTACACGTCTATGTTCTACTGCGTGTAAGTCAGAACTCAACATTCTAAGCCTACCTTCCACTCATCTCTCCAATGTTTACTTCACAGGCCTACGGTGTACAGTGAAAACCAAGGTCCAGATGTACAAAATTGAGTGTTCGCGATTTTCTAATTGCGAATTCTAGCGATTCGCTATTAGGAAATCGCATACTGCGATGTACAACAGTGTGTTTGACACTGTTAGCGATTCACAGTGGCCTGCAAAAGGACCTACCTCATCAATACTCATGAGGCAGGTCGCAATTTATGACCTATTGTGAAGGGCTACAATCACAGAGATGGTGGCCTGCTGAGATCTGCAGACCACCATGTCTCTGATTGCTTTTTAAATAAAGCAATATTTGTTTTTGTATTGCAGTCCATTTTCCTCAAAGGAAAACAGCATGCATTTCAAAAATAAAAATGAAAAGCTACCATGGGACCACTGCCTGCTCTTGAAAGATCTTGGTGCCCACATTCACAAAGGAGACCCCTTCCCATTTGGAAATGGGTTACCACCAACTTGAAGATGGTTGTAGCTGCAAATGTTTTGCGAGCCCATTCCAGGTCGCAAAACAGTCATACAAACCAGTTTTATTCGGATTAGGAAGGGACGCCCCAAACACGCCCCTTCCTAATACCGAATCGAAACAGCAAGATGCAATTCTGTTACAAGTTACCTAGTTGCATTTTGCCTTCTGTACATGGCAAAATGCATTTTACCAATCGCAAACGGCCCAATGGGCCATTTGCAACTGGTAAAATGCTTCGTACATCTGGCCCCAAAAGAGTTCCAGCGTTCTTTTATTTACAAGACACTAAGGTTGGGACAATAGCTTTTTCCTCATTAGGATTGAGGGGGGATTTTTTTAGCAGAGTGAGAATGGAGGCCTTTTTCCAGTCCATAGGAAAGATGCCCGTATCGATAACGCTATTCAGTAAAGTGGCAAGAGGGATAGCTGCCGTTCCTTCTATGAATCTTCGTCGGGCCGGGTCAGAAGCGGTTCCTGATTTAGTGAATCCAATTAATTCCGGCACTCGCTCAGTATTGAGGAGTGGAAAATCGTGGCGCTCAGCGTTGTTATGTCCTGGGGTGTCCTTCCCTAAAGGCGGGGATCTAGTAGTGCGGCTAGGATCAAATTCCTCCTACACTGCCTCTACTTTGTTTTTAAAAACTTCCGCTAACTTATAGCACAGAGTTTGACTGGGAACCAAGGCATTAAATGTAGAATAGCAGGAAACACCCGAACTGTTTAGAAAAAAAAACTCTCTAGTGGAGTTGTTGCAAAGTCATCCTGTGCCCTGGGCACCCCCAACTTTTTGCTGACTTGTACTGGTAGTAACTGACTCTGACTGACCCTGGGCTTTGCCTAACCAGGCCCAGGGCCAGTGCTATGCTGAAAACACTTAGAATACAGTGAAAACACCTACATACACTAGGCTACACTATGGGTTGGGGTACCCCTGTGATTGGCATGACCTACGCTATAAGTCCCTAGTATATAATAGGGCAGGGGAATTGGAACTATCAATCAGTCCCTAGTATATAGTAGGGCATGGCAGTTTAGAGGCCAGCAGCCTTCTGCACTTGCATGTGTGCACTGCTGAGGCCTGAGGTCAGTTTTAAAAGCAGCCCTGGGTGCCATGACTGCTTTTAAAAAGTAAATTGTGCCCAAACTCGACTTTGGTGTTTGGGGCACTTACAAATGGATAACCTACAATGTTATGGCATATTAGGAACCCCCAGGGTCTCCCCTAGGTGTCCCAGGGGTGGGGGGTCAGGTATCTATAAGGTAGACCCTTATAAAACGAGTTTTATATGCCCTGGGTTAAGTAAAATTTCACATTCCACTCCCCACATTGTGATAAAGTGCTGCCCAAATTCGACTTTGATGCTAGGAGCACTGTGAAGTGAGTATCTGCAATATTTCTACATTTTCCGAACCCCTAAAGTCTCACCTAAGTGACCCATGGGGTGGGGGTCCTGTAGATATAAGCAAAGTACTTACAAAATATGTTTTTGTAAGTCCTGGTGCTGTAAAAATGGCCCAAGTCATTTTTCCCATTGCAAATCCCCTGCTACATAGGTTAACATGGTAGGAAGCTATTAACTAATAACTCTTGATAGGAGAGGGCTAGAAGTACCATTCAAAGACTTCCCCGAATGGTATTAATAAATTCAAGAATATGATATTGTTGAATGTCTCCTAAAGTGTACATACAAGAAGTTATAAGACTTTCTTGTTTGTAATTCCAGATTCAGCCTTCCAGTGGTCTGTCCTGATTGGTCAGAGCAAAGTGGATTAGCCAGGCTGCCTTGAAGAGGTAATAAAGAGCCCCTGGGGTGAACCAGCTCTGCTGGGAGGGCAGTGTGCTGCTCCACAGGAATGCCAGGCCAGGGGGAGGAGTCGTAAACCATGGTCTTCAAAAAGGAGAGCAGAAACCAGTGTCATTTACAACTCTGAACTTTCCACCTCAGGCAGGTGGTAGGATTAAGGAAGGTATGAGCAGATGCAGGGGGAAGTGTCTAAGTAAATTAGCCATCCTAGGGGTGTGTTTAGCCAGCTCTTACCTCCCTGCTGGAAAATCAGCCATTATGAATTTGGAAGATTTGATGCACTCTGGGACAAAATAATGCCACACTCTACAGGATGTGGTCATATCTTTGAGGAGTTACCCTGCTCCCATTGGTCAGGAGTGACCTCCTGCCTGACCCAGAGAACTTGGAATAAGTATCTGAGAGGGGCAGAGCCCTCCAGATCTGCTGCTTGAAACTTAAGGAAGCAAGACGTTGCCATGCTGAGAAGTTGGGGGTGCAAAACTCTAAGTCCTGTCCTCTGAAGACTGCACCAGCTGAAACTACAGCCCTGTGGATTACCTTGCTGCAAAAGAACTAAAGAGTCGACTCCCTGCAAGCTACAGGTTAACAGAGCTCACCTGGACCATCACCACCAAGGATCATCAACTGGAAGAACTACCAGTGGATTTGTAAGGGTTTTGTCCAAGTGGATTGTGGGAACTGAAGTCCTCAACTTTCAAGGACCATCTTGGAGCTTCCAGACCCTTGTAGTGAGTTTGAGACATTTTGGGACCCCTTGAGGAATGTCAGGAAGAACTTCAAGAAGTTTGGAGCAACTTTGAAAAAAAGCTCCATAGAGGGACCGACTCAATCTGGCCAGCCAAGCCGCCTGCCTTCAACCGCGAGCCGGCCAAGCCATCCAGGTTCGTCCCGCTAAAAGCTCCGTAGGTCCAACTTCCAGAGTTTGACCGGGAGTAGAAGAAATCCGAGGCCGGTGAACCCTCACCGAATCCGGCCTGGTGAAGAACATCGAGGGACCCCGCGAGAAAAAGCTCTGTAAAAGTTCCTAAGTCCGAACGAAGAAAAGGTGACCGGGAGCAACCGCGAAAGCCAAGCTGCCTGCCTTCAACTGCGTGTCGGCCTGGATCCTGGGTTTGCCCCGCTGGAACCGGACTTCAATAAGTTTGACCGGGAGCTCATCAAAAGGCAATCCGGCGAACCCTCACCGGATCCGGACTGGCTGAGAGCTTCGAGGGACCCCGGGAAGAAAAGCTCCAGAAAAGTTTCTAAGTCCGAAGGTAAAAACTGTGACCGGGACCTACCGCGAGGTGAAGCCGCTCAGGGCTCCATCGCGGTCGGCTTGAAACTTTGACTTTGGGTCGGTCTATCGCGAGCAGATATCCCAATATGGTGCTATAAGTTTCTAAGTGCTATAAAGTTATACATCTTTAAAAATTCATATCTCCGGTTCCCTACGTTGGATGTTTGTCGTTTTGGTGTCATTTTAAAGATAAAAATATTTTCTATTTTTATAAATTGGTGTTGGAGTTTTATTATGTGTTGTGTCTTAATTATTTACTGAATTGGTGTTTTTAAATGCTTTACATACCTGTCTTTGAAGTTAAGCCTGTCTGCTCGCAGCCACGTTACCAAGGGTTGAGCATAGGAATAATTTTCTAAGACCTATTCTGAGCCCTATACTGTGTTAGTGGCCTTATTGCCAGTGGCAGCCCTACATTTGCCCCTACCAATAATCCACTTTCCAACAGGAGTTTTTTACTAAATGAATTTTTTCAGTGAAATAATTATTTTTCTCAGCAATAATCATTTTTTTGTAGTCCTGAATCTATTGTTTGTTCCTCCTTCTTTCCTCTGTGCAGTAATTGCTTCTCCAAACGTTCTCCTCCCTTTGACATTTCTGTTTCAGTGCCCTAAGTTTGGGGGAACCAATGGTGCTGTGGGCCTGCTACTGTGATTTTTAACATATCTTAAAGGAGCCGCCACATTGATCCAATCGGAGTAACTCGCTGCGGCTACATTGGGATCACCGATAAGTAATGGTTGGGTAACATCTAGCATGTTTATCAATTCCGTCCTATTTTATTCCAGGCCCGAACCATTTTGCCCTGCCCGCTTTATTAGTTAAAGGTTTTATGGCTGGTATTTTTAAAGTCTACCGCCATATGGTCTGACCAGATGATTGGAAGTGCGGCTTCCAGCTCTAAGTCAGGATATGTGAGCGGTGGTATTCACAAGCTGTTTTAAATTGCAGCCGCTCACACCAGGGCCGGCTTAAGCACTGGTGGCGCCCAGTGCGACAATCACTTTTGGCGCCCCCATGTCCCTTGACCGCCTCCTCGATTCTCTCACTACCACCTGTAAAAGTTCCCCTCATCTCTCCTACCATAAGATATTGCTAAGCACAGCGCCCCCCTGAGGTCACAGCGCCCCTCCACAGGTCAGCGCCCAGTGCGGCCGCACCAGTCGCACTGTCCTAAAGCCAGCCCTGGCTCACACTGTCAGTGAGTAGTGCAGATTCTTTGTTATTTAAGTCTTCCAAGTGAAAATTAAAATCACCTAATACAGTGTAATTCGAATATTGCATACATGGTTCTATAAAGTTGCTTAACACGTCTAAGAATTTAGCTTTGCAAACTATGCTGTCAATCTTCTATCCCTACTTTAAAACACTACTAAACACAAAAGTCAAAAGCACAAACTTAACACAACTAATCCACAAGGAAAAACACATATCAATTACTCTAATCTTGGGTTCTGGAAAGCGTCCTACTTGTCACAAAGCGCGTCAACTCCTCGGCAACATTCTTAAAGGTTTGCCAGGACAGGTTAAGATCGTCACTCTTTTCCTGGAACAAATTCCAATACAAAGTTATTTTTAAAGGATTTTTATGAAGTTTGAAGGATCAATAATCCATAGATCAAAGTGTTAGGATTACAGCCAACACGCGTTTCGCCCCCTTTACACGGCCGTCCGGCCTGGGGCTTCCTCAGGGCTGTACAAACATGTGATCATCACAAACATAGGACCAGTTTGGCAACATATTTACAAGGTAAAGCAATGGTGCAGTTGTCAATAAACATCCCCAGGAATAATGTAATGTTAGTGCAGTTGAGTTCGATAAAAGGTAAGTAAGAAAGTGGGTAGAGGGAAGATGAAGGGAAGGAAAGTTGCAAGTAAGGCATATGTGGCGAGATAAGGGGATAGAAAGGATTAGTCAGAAAAAATGGTAAATTCCAGAATAAATTGGTTTCGGCAACATTTAAAGAGCATGGGTAATATAATTATAATGTGGCAGCACAAGTTATGAGAAGCAGTCCAGTAAAACGTCGGAAAAGGGAAAATAGAGTAGGGGGTAAAGCGTGAAAGGGAGTCCAAGTAGCAAAGAGACAAGCACATTGTGTATTAGTCGTAGTTGGTGACAAATTGGACAATGTGAGGCATATCATAGAAGTATATGACAGTGGGAGTGGTACCATATAAAGCAGTAAGTATTTGGAAGAATATAGAGAGTTGGGAGTATCACCAGTAGACCCAAAATTACATAGCAATAACAACACACATATTCGTTTGGAAATAATTTTACATTTGGAAATATTTTTACATACGGAAGTCGATGTCCAGGTCACAGGGCCATGTGTCATAAAGAAATGAAGATAAATAACAATCACACATATCTGTTAGTTGCACGTCTAGATGTACAAAGTACAGTGAATTGGGCAGTAGACCAAATATATAGCGTATAACTTACAAACCATAACAACCTATTGGTCCAGTGAAAATAAGGAAGCCTGTGGTTTCCGTGAAAGTATAATGTTCAGCGGCCTGTGTGAAATGTCATATAGTGGTTCATAAAGGCCTGAATAATACGTATGTGGATCGGAGTGCTCGAAAACGAATAGCACCGGGGGTGAGTGTTGTTGAGGCTTGTATCAGTGACTAATGGCTATATGTGGGGAATGGGGTCCCGGTTTGGCTGTATTACACGAGCCCTCACTTATCGTAAGCTTGAGTAAGGACCATATGAAGTCCGGGATTACTCTTTTATCGGGTAGGCGGATATTTAATGTGAAGGAGACATAATTAGAGAGGGTAAATAGGAGGCAAGTACTGCTCCCGTGGTAGGAAGCTGCCATGAGAACAAATAACAAAGGTTTCGGTATGCGTCCGCATGTGGTCCGGTGGACCGTGTTACTTACTTCTGAAAAGGACGTCTAGTCATTAGCGTCTGGTCTCTATCTGTCGGCATGAGCACAGAGCCTTGGGAGTTGCTGCCTTTTGTGCCGTAAACGGGATCTGTTTCCGGATCCGGGTTACGGTAAGCTTGCAAGCTAGATTTGGGCACCATCTTAGAATGGGGGCGAGAGAATACTCCCTTGGTAGGGTCCGCAATATGTTGCGATATGGATGCTGGGACAGCGGAGAAGGACATGGTTAGGAGGGAACTCGAATCTGACTGTGGATTGTGGAGTGTTCATGTTATAACTTCTTCAGGGCTTGGTTTCTCGTAAAGTCTAAGGGGCCGATTCCGATTCGGGCCGGAAATCTCACCGACCGAGCCGGACCCGGAGAGATTTCCGACCGAATCGGACCCTAGCAGCCCGACCGAACGAGTACGATGCGCACGTATGCTATCGGACTCGATTCGGTCGGACTCCCAGTGAAGTCAACGGGAGCCGGTCGTACAACGCGTACGCGGGCTCCCATTGACTCAATGGGTGCGAGGCGAACAAGGGCGCCCCCTACAGCGGGTACGCGGCGAAGCGACTCGCGCCATACATGCACAGGTAGGGGGGACCCATGGGTCCCCCCTGTGTGCGACTCGCGCGGCTACGCGTACAGGGGGTCCGACACGGACCCCCAATGTGCGGCTCCGACTGCTCTTTGGAGCCGGACTGCGCGAGTCGGTCGGACTCCTCGAGGTGCGCATCGTACTTACCCGGCCGGGGAACGTCTCCATTGCGCGGTGCGAGTCGTGTCCGTGCGAGTCGGTCGGAGCGGTTGGGTTCTGCGAACGAGTCGGTCGGCGATTTCGCGAACGCACGCATTGTACTCGCTCGCCCGGACGCACGTACGAATCGGTCGGGAAAAAGGGCTCCGAATCGGATCCGGTTAAGCCGAATCCGATTCGGTGCCCTACCGGCCGAGATCGGAATCGACCCCTAAGTTGAAGAACAAAAGTCCGGCGGAGCTTTGTTAGTCACCTGGTCAGTCGATGGCCCGTGTGTGGCGGCCATCTTTAAAGGGGGTATTGTGGGGGGACTGAGGTAAATGGTCTCATTGAGGAAAGTTATCCTCAGCAATTTGAATGTTATGTGTGAGGATGAACGGAAGTCCGATCAGAACGGAGAAAGGTGAGTGTAGGTGGTTATGGGGTCAGCTGGGATCCTGGTTGGGTGCAACCTCAAAGTTTAAATAATCATGTAAAAAGTGGGGTGAGGAGGTTTTTGAGAGATCACAAGACCTAAAGAGGGACCAGGGATCATCAGGATGAATCTCACACATGTACATGATTCAGGGCTGGCTTAGCGCCAGTGGATAAAGTGACCCCATGTTACCCAAAATGTCGCCTGGATCAATTGTAATTTAGTACATGGCTTGGTCAAATACAGAAGAATGTTTAGGCAGGGTGATTCATTCTTCGCCTAGCCAAACGTGCATTTCTGCGTCCTGGTTAAGACCAAGTTTAACTGTACTAAATTTGAGGATGAGTTCACTTTCTCTTCTTCACAATTTCGGCTCACGGTCTCCTCCTCGCTTTGCAGGATGCACAACCTCAATGCCATAAAAGGTGAAGCTTTTCTGGTGTGGATGAGCACTGTGAAAATGATCTGTTAACGGGTGATCTGTATCGTATTTGTGAATGTTCCTCGGCAACATTAACAAGCGCTATATAGATACAATTTACAGTTTCGAATGTCTGTTGTTTCCTGCACACTGCACCTCCTGTAAAGATGGCGCAAAGGACCTTTGGAAAGGAGGGCGACAAGGTGATCTGTTCAGGACCTGCCCCGCCCTGGCTCTTCAGAGGGGGGAGGGGCGGAACAGTGAGAGAACAGGCACAATTACTGCACACTCCAAGCCACGAGGGGCAGCTTAACAACCAAACCAGTTATTCTATGTGGTAATATTTACTTAACACAGTCTAAGAGGCTCCAGCCCTAAGGAGGAACATAGTTATGAAACAATACACAATACACATGATGAATCCCTGTTGTTTATGTTTTATTCAGATTAATAAATAAAAGGTTGCTATGCGTGACCTGATGTGGTGAATGCGCTGTGTGCCCAACAGGGATCGGTGGAAGTATCGCGGTCAGAAGGACTGGGAGTGTGAGACAAGTATAAAGTGCACAGGGGCACTCGTGCCAGAGGTACCCACATCACAAGGACTGTAAAGCACACAAAGTCACTAAAAACGAGGTAATCTAATCCACCCCTCCAACAGGAGGAACTGTGGGGCCTATACATGAGGCCGTGTGCGTCGCTCTTGCACCACGCAACGAGTTGCAAGAGCGACGCAAACCTTAAGGCGGATTTTTTAAGCTATGCAAAGTCACTTTGCGTGGATCTGAAAGAGTCCGAAATTCTAAAGTAACGCAACACAGCACAAATCGCTGTGTTGCATTACTCTGCCCTGGGAAGGTGTTCCATGGGCGTTGCATGGATGTTCTCATGCAACACCCATGGATTTAGACGCATCCCCAGGTTTAAAAGAACTTGTAAACCTGGGGATTTACCAAAATCTTACACCTTCCCAGGAAAGGTGTAATGAGGAGAAATATCTCTATTTCTCCTCGTTTCTTCCTCGTTCTAAACGTGCTCCATTCTGCAACATGCATAGAAAGAGGACTATGCCTCCCAGGATTGTTTTTGTGCAGGAAGATGTCCCTTCCTTACAATGCAGGCACCCTTGCACCACGATGCAAGGTTGCCTGTATTGGTGCTATGCTGCCAAAAGGGAGCCTGCACAAGGGAAAGAACAGGAATGCACCGTACTGCCTTAAATATGGGGACTTGCTGCGCTGCATTGCATCACAGTCTCATAGATGAGCCTCTAAGTGTGTTGACTTATGTTCTAGATCAGAGACAAAAGTCCCAGGCAGGATCTCACCGCTGTGTGCTGGTTGAGGGGCGGTCCTAGGCATGGGCGAGCGTAGCCGCTGCCCAGGGCGCCTGAACATAGCACCTGAAGAAGCAGAGAGCACAGGTTCGCTGGCATTGCAGTGTGAGTGATGTGTTATTGTTTCTGATTGGGCTGCCTGTGGGCAGTGAGGATAAGCTGTCACTTAATTATCTTCCCAGGCCCCCAGCTTCCCATCTAAAGGGCTCTCAAGGTGGGGGCAGGTCGAATACTTTGGGGGGGGGAGTTCTCTGGCTGCACTTAAATTATCCTGTACCCTTGCTTTGTGTAGTGAATGTGTGAGCAGTGTTTGTGAATGTGGACTGACACAGGCACTTAAGCTAATGTTTGTGTCATTGACACTAAGACCTTGATTACGAGTCGACTGCCAGGCTCAATGGGGCGTGGCAGTGGTGGTCTCCCGACTGCCCTGTTACAATTAGGGCAGTCGGACCGCCATTTCCCCACCACAGCCACCAGGGAACCGCCATTCCCAGCTGGTGGTGTGGCGGTGTAGAGGCAGTAAAGTGCCATGAAAACTGTGGCGGAGAAGAAACAAAGGGGGCCCTACAGGCCCCTGTGTGCCTCTGCACCCTGGGAAGCACACAGGGGGAATAACATGTGCCCCCCTGTGTGCATGCACACCAGTTCCTGCATGGCATGGACTTTACAGTCAATGCTGTGCAGGAACTCTTTTTGGCGTACCCACCGCGGTGCCTATTTTCAGGGCACCGCCGTGGAAACATCAAAAACAATGCCCACCAGACAGAAGAAAACTCCTAATCTGGTGGGCGGCCTGGCCACGACTTTGGCGGTGCGGTGGCGTGGCGGACCCAGCTCTGCACTGCCAAAGTCATAATCGGGCCCTAAGATGTGAGCCATCTGCATGTCACTTCTTAAGAGTCATCTCCCTCAGGTCACCAGTCAACTGGAGTCTGGCTCTACAGTCGCAAAAAACAAATTTAAGCACTAAATGATGTTGCTGTTTTAATTTTCATCTTCATGAAGCTGAGACAAAAGAAAGAAATGAGTCAGAATGTTTTGTTTCTTTTTCATCTTTTAAAACAACCTATTTCGACACAAAAATGTAAAATCAAGCTTTGTCAGTACTGGTATTTGTGGTTACTCCAAAAACGTTGTTTGTATATTTTGATGCTTGAACCGTGCATTTATGACGCAAAATTAAATCTGCAAGTACTAGAATGCAAGGAAATGAAAGTGCAGGACAAACTAGTAGCATCTGCATGCAGTAGCTCATACAAAAGGGGATGATGGACGGAACGTTTGAGCCAATCAAACACTCACCCCCAGTCAACTGATCTGGGTTTAATCCATCATCATTCTTTAGCTCACTCCACCACCCCAGTTCAGACATGGCCATATGCAAATCAGTCTGACCCTGTGCCTCATGGGAACAGTCCAGCCCGAACTGCCAAGCCATGTCTTCCCTGGACCGGAAACAAGCATCCTAGGACCGGTTTCTGGCATTCCAGCCGTCATCAGCCAGGCTTGCTTGAATCCAGTGGCAAAGTGAGCAAGGGACCCACGTCTGGGCATACCCCCGCCAACTTAGGGCGAACAAAGCGATACAAAAGGGGATGATGGACGGAACGTTTGAGCCAATCAAACACTCACCCCCAGTCAACTGATCTGGGTTTAATCCATCATCATTCTTTAGCTCACTCCACCACCCCAGTTCAGACATGGCCATATGCAAATCAGTCTGACCCTGTGCCTCATGGGAACAGTCCAGCCCGAACTGCCAAGCCATGTCTTCCCTGGACCGGAAACAAGCATCCTAGGACCGGTTTCTGGCATTCCAGCCGTCATCAGCCAGGCTTGCTTGAATCCAGTGGCAAATGAGCAAGGGACCCACGTCTGGGCATACCCCCGCCAACTTAGGGCGAACAAAGCGATACAAAAGGGGATGATGGACGGAACGTTTGAGCCAATCAAACACTCACCCCCAGTCAACTGACCCTGTGCCTCGTGGGTCCCTTGCTCACTTTGCCACTGGATTCAAGCAAGCCTGGCTGATGACGGCTGGAATGCCAGAAACCGGTCCTAGGATGCTTGTTTCCGGTCCAGGGAAGACATGGCTTGGCAGTTCGGGCTGGACTGTTCCCATGAGGCACAGGGTCAGACTGATTTGCATATGGCCATGTCTGAACTGGGGTGGTGGAGTGAGCTAAAGAATGATGATGGATTAAACCCAGATCAGTTGACTGGGGGTGAGTGTTTGATTGGCTCAAACGTTCCGTCCATCATCCCCTTTTGTATCGTGCAGTAGCTCATGGCAGGCACGAGAGCAGATCGAACTTGTGTGGTGCATTCTGGTAGCTGTAGTTTTAAATCTGAGGAACCTGCACTGGCTCCCCGTCGACAGGAGAATCTCCTTCAAACTCTTCATCCACGCACACAAGGCACTCCACAAGACTGGCCCAGCCTACCTCAACAGACGACTCCTCTTCTACGTCCCCAACCGCCAACTCCGCTCCGCCGACCTCTCCCTCGCCACCGTCCCTCGCATTCGAAGAACTACCACCGGCGGCAGATCCTTCTCCCACCTCGCCGCCAAGACCTGGAACACCCTTCCACTAAGCCTACGACAGACTCAAGACCTGCTGACCTTCAGGAGGCTACTCAAGACCTGGTTGTTCAACCAGTAGCAGCACCCCCCCCCCCTTTTTTTCTCCCCAGCGCCTTGAGACCCTCGCGGGTAAGTAGCGCTTTACAAATTCTGTGATTGATTGATTGATTGAAATCTGTATTTAGAATGCGAGAACACACTTGAGAACTTTGTAGTGCCGTTCGCACGCAGTCCACATTCCCAACGCGAACGGGCACGCCGGCAAACTCCGCACGCGGAACTCCATGTAGCACGGCGGAGTTTCTTTTCAACTCTGTGGAATTACGCATAGGACTCTGCGAACTCCGCCCACCCCTACACACCATGCAAATGTCAGTTCATGCATTACAGTATCAATCTGATAAAATGGACATACAATTCTCAGTCTTAAACTCATTGTCTATATAATCCTGGGGGATTGTCCCCGAGCTGCGACTTTTCATAATACAATAACAAGCACAAGCGATTCCACCTTTATATAACCCATTGTTTTACAAAGTGGCGGACTATCACATAGGAGTAACAGATCACAGTGACCACCTCCCAAAGGAGATTAAATTGTACATGCCAGTTATTCCCAGAACACAGCCTTCAAACGTGTTATGCCCTGCCTATACAATCAGCAACATAGGACTGAAATGCAAAACCCGGGACCCAGAAACATTATTAGTTTCGGTGAACAAACTCCTGCAGGAAAACCAAGAGGCACTAGGCGAAGCTCACTCAGAAAAACAAGCATTGGCATAGCCAATAGGTCTCACCTTTGGGGCCTTATAAGTGTTTAGCCAGAGCTATTGACTTTGCCAATGTCTTCAAGCTGCGCTGTAGAGAAGTGTGGCTGCTGTGCGGCATGCTGAAAAGTTATAATAAAAAAGTGTCAGAAGCATTTTTGTTACTTTATATATGACCAAGAAGGCATTATGTAAAACTGAACGACCATATTAACCCCTTCCATGCTTATGACGAGCTGGACTCGTCATGGCACACAGTGCTCGTGTGCTCATGACGAGTCCAGCTCGTCATAAGACCACCCACGGGGGAAGCGCTGGCGCTCCCCCGTGGGAATCCGATCATCGGGGTTTTTTTTAGGAGGCAGGGGAAGGACTTCCCCTGCCTCCCCCGCCCTCCCCCCACCCCCCATCAATGACGTCAGCGCGCGAGGCGCGCCGGACATCATTGAGGGTTCCCTTTCTTCGCCGACGCGCTGGAAGCCATTTGCTTCCAGCGCGTCGGGAAATAAGGTGAGTTTTGGCTCGGGGAGGGGGGGTTTGATTCAAAAGAGACATCGAGGGAAAGGAAAGGGTTTTCCTTTCCCCGATGCCTCTTTTGTGCATTCCTGCTGCACGATCATGTGATCGTGCAGCAGGAATGCCCACTAGGGCGGGATTGTGAGCGTGGAGATGTGCCTTCTCTCCATTGCCACCCTGTAAAGTTAGCTGTAATCCTTGATGGAGGTCTCTGCACCCTTGATTTTCTTGAGCGCAATCCTTCTCCTCGTCTGCCGCTGCGATCCTGCAATTCTTCTGGTCCTTTACGCAGCTGTAGTGTAGGAAAGGCATTATACATTTACCCAACGAGGTAGCACTTACTGATTAGCCAGTAGAAAGTACTCCAGTTGAGTAGAGGTATTGCACAAAACGGTGGCATCTTCGTGAGCGTGGAGATGTACCTTCTCTCCATTGCCACCCTGTAAAGTTAGCTGTAATCCTTGATGGAGGTCTCTGCACCCTTGATTTTCTCGAGCGCAATGCTCGTGTAGTTCCTGTGACCAGGAGGTTCCTTCTCCTCGTCTGCCGCTGCGATCCTGCTCTGACCCTTTATAAACAAGAGGCATGTGAACGGGCCTAGAAGCCCCGCCACACATACACTAGCGGTATGCAACGTATGCCCGCCCTTTCCCTACTATGACGGACAGCTTACTCAAAGGATCCCGGCGCTTTCGGCGCGGTGGCAAAGTTACAGACACACAGGTCACTGGAGACAATCCTTGATGGAGGTCTCTGCACCCTTGATTTTCTCGAGCGCAATCCTCGTGTAGTTCCTGTGACCAGGAGGTTCCTTCTCCTCGTCTGCCGCTGCGATCCTGCTCTGACCCTTTATAAACAAGAGGCATGTGAACGGACCTAGAAGCCCCGCTCGTTTGGCCCCGCCACACATACACTAGCGGTATGCAACGTATGCCCGCCCTTTCCCTACTATGATGGACAGCTTACTCAAAGGATCCCGGCGCTTTCGGCGCGGTGGCAAAGTTACAGACACACAGGTCACTGGAGACAATCCTTGATGGAGGTCTCTGCACCCTTGATTTTCTTGAGCGCAATCCTTCTCCTCGTCTGCCGCTGCGATCCTGCAATTCTTCTGGTCCTTTACGCAGCTGTAGTGTAGGAAAGGCATTATACATTTACCCAACGAGGTAGCACTTACTGATTAGCCAGTAGAAAGTACTCCAGTTGAGTAGAGGTATTGCACAAAACGGTGGCATCTTCGTGAGCGTGGAGATGTACCTTCTCTCCATTGCCACCCTGTAAAGTTAGCTGTAATCCTTGATGGAGGTCTCTGCACCCTTGATTTTCTCGAGCGCAATCCTCGTGTAGTTCCTGTGACCAGGAGGTTCCTTCTCCTCGTCTGCCGCTGTGATCCTGCTCTGACCCTTTATAAACAAGAGGCATGTGAACGGGCCTAGAAGCCCCGCTCGTTTGGCCCCGCCACACATACACTAGCGGTATGCAACGTATGCCCGCCCTTTCCCTACTATGACGGACAGCTTACTCAAAGGATCCCGGCGCTTTCGGCGCGGTGGCAAAGTTACAGACACACAGGTCACTGGAGACAATCCTTGATGGAGGTCTCTGCACCCTTGATTTTCTCGAGCGCAATCCTCGTGTAGTTCCTGTGACCAGGAGGTTCCTTCTCCTCGTCTGCCGCTGCGATCCTGCTCTGACCCTTTATAAACAAGAGGCATGTGAACGGGCCTAGAAGCCCCGCTCGTTTGGCCCCGCCACACATACACTAGCGGTATGCAACGTATGCCCGCCCTTTCCCTACTATGATGGACAGCTTACTCAAAGGATCCCGGCGCTTTTGGCGCGTTGGCAAAGTTACAGACACACAGGTCACTGGAGACAATTCTTCTGGTCCTTTACGCAGCTGTAGTGTAGGAAAGGCATTATACATTTACCCAACGAGGTAGCACTTACTGATTAGCCAGTAGAAAGCACTCCAGTTGAGTAGAGGTATTGCACAAAACGGTGGCATCTTCGTGGATAAATATGCAGGGCAGATGTGCCTTCTCTCCATTTACACCCTGAAAAGTTAGCTGTAATCCTTGATGGAGGTCTTTGCATCCTTGAATTTCTCGAGCGCAATGCTCGTGTAGTTCCTGTGACCAGGAGGTTCCTTCTCCTCGTCTGCCGCTGAGATCCTGCTCTGACCCTTTATAAACAAGAGGCATGTGAACGGGCCTAGAAGCCCCGCCACACATACACTAGCGGTATGCAACGTATGCCCGCCCTTTCCCCACTATGATGGACAGCTTACTCAAAGGACCCCGGCACTTTCGGCGCGGTGGCAAAGTTACAGACACACAGGTCACTGGAGACAATTCTTCTGGTCCTTTACGCAGCTGTAGTGTAGGAAAGGCACTATACATTTACCCAACGAGGTAGAACTTACTGATTAGCCAGTAGAAAGCACTCCAGTTGAGTAGAGGTATTGCACAAAACGGTGGCATCTTCGTGGATAAATATGCAGGGCAGATGTGCCTTCTCTCCATTTACACCCTGAAAAGTTAGCTGTAATCCTTGATGGAGGTCTTTGCATCCTTGAATTTCTCGAGCGCAATGCTCGTGTAGTTCCTGTGACCAGGAGGTTCCTTCTCCTCGTCTGCCGCTGAGATCCTGCTCTGACCCTTTATCCCCTTCGGTGCTTATGACGAGCTGGACTCGTCATGGCACACAGTGCTCGTGACGAGTCCAGCTCGTCATAAGACCACCCACGGGGAAGCGCTGGCGCTCCCCCGTGAGAATCTGATCGTTAGGTTTTTTTGGGGGAGGCAGGGGAAGGGCTTCCCTGCCTCCCCTCGCCCCATCAATGACGTCAGCGCGCTGACATCATTGAGGGTTTCCCTTTTCCCGACGCGCTGGAAGCCATTTGCTTCCAGCGCGTCGGGAAATCAGGTGAGGTTTGGCTCGGGGAGGGGGGTTTGTATCAAAAGAGGCATCGAGGGAAAGGAAATGGTTTTCCTTTCCCCGATGCCTCTTTGTGCATTCCTGCTGCACGATCATGTGATTGTGCAGCAGGAATGCCCACTAGGCACCAGGGTTTTTTTAATTTTTGTGTTGGGGAGTGGCCAAAAGGGCAAGGGTTGCTCCCCTTTTACGGGTGTGAATATTTTATTTATACTGTTAGGCCCAACTACCCCTTAGCTTGGCTGGTGGATTGTGTGTGGACTGGTGCATTATTTGCATATGTGATTGTAATGTTTTTTTCCTCCTTTTTATTCTAGTGTAAAGCTTTTGATTCCTGTTTGCGGTTTCGGCAGTTGTGGTTCTGCAGTTTTGCGTAATTGCATTTATTTGGTAAGAAAAATATTTTTGTTGTGTGTACTCCAAATGAGTATTATTGTCATGCATGAATGAATTTTTTGTAAGTGGTGCCATAATGGCAGCATATTTGTTAGTGTTCAGAGCATGAAATTCTTTGCGATGTTTTGCATTGTCTTATGTGTAATTTTTTTCTTCTTCTTTTTAGTGGGATATTGTTGATCCTTACTGTGTCTGTGCAGAGTAGGTGGTGGTGAGTCTAGCTGCTTCTGTCACGTGAGTGGTATAGTGTTGGAGTATATAGGTCTTTGTGATAAAGCTACATTTTGTTTATTTCTTTTTTTTTTACAAAGGGTTTGTTGTTGTTGACTTGTTTGACAAGTAACCTTTATTAGTAAGCATTATGGCTAGCCGTAGAATTACTGCTCAGCAGGTGGTTAGTTTGCTTCTTGAATCTTCCTCTGAGCAGGATTATGAGACTGACAGTGCGCCTGAGGGAGAGGAGGGAGGGGAAGATTCAGGCAGTGAGTTTTCTCTCCACATGGAATCATCGGATGATGAAGGTACTCTCAGTGCAGATGAAGTGCCTGATTTAGAGGAGGATACTAATGTGCCGATGGTGCAAGAGGCATCTGGATTGCAGCCTGGGGCTGCTAGGCTTCCTACTGGAAGTGCTGGACTCTGGGTTGATCCAAACATGGTGCAGCCGGTGTTGCCTGCCTTTAGTGGTTATGCAGGGTGTAGAGTGGATTGTGAACATTATTTGCCTATACAGTATTTTCAGTTGTTTATGGATGATGTATTTTTGGGTGAGATTGTTGAGCAGACTAATTTGTATGCTGAACAGTTTTTGAGGGACAACAGTGCCAGACTTAGGCCCCATTCTAGAGCTAGCCGGTGGAGTCCCACAAATCTGGAAGAGATGAAGAAGTTTTTGGGTTTGACTTTTTGATGGGTTTGATAAGGAAGCCGTCCATGAGTTCATATTGGTCTACCAGTCCCTTGATGGCAACGGCCATATTTCCTGCAGTTATGACTCGTGATCGGTATTTACTTTTGCTTCGGATGCTGCATTTTGTTGATAATGGTTTGGCGTTGCCACGAGATCACCCTGAATGTGACCGTCTTTTAAGATTCGGCCTGTTCTTGATCACTTTGTAGATCGATTTTCAGAGATCTATACTCCAGGGAAAGAAATATCTATTGATGAGTCTTTGGTGCTGTTCAAGGGCCGTTTGGTTTTTAGGCAGTACATTCCTAGCAAGAGGGCACGCTATGGAATTAAGCTGTATATGTTGTCTGAGAGTAGGACAGGATATGTTTTTAATTTGCGTGTGTACACTGGTAGGGATTCCACTATTGACCCCCTGGTTGTCCGTCCACTTTAGTAGGAGTTTCAGAGAAAATTGTGTGGGAACTTGCTAGAGGACTGTTTAACAGAGGCCACCATTTGTACATTGATAACTTCTACACTGCTGTGCAATTGTTTAAGGAATTGTTCAAAATGGACACTTTTGCTTGTGGCACAATCCGCTCTAACCGTAAAGGTTATCCAAAAGAGCTTGTTTGCAAAAACTTCAGAGGGGACAGTGCAGTGCCTTGCGTAGTGAGGAACTGCTAGCTGTGAAATTTGTGGACAGGAGGGATGTGTACATGCTGACTACCATCCATGATGAGAGTACTTCACCTGTGGCTGTTTGGGGTCAGATTGCTGAAGTGCGCAAACCTGTGTGCATTTTAGACTACAATAAGCACATGGGTGGTGTTGATAGAGTAGATCAGAGGTTGGAACCTTACACTGCTATTCGTAAGTCTTACATTTGGTTTAAGAAGTTGGCCATCCATCTCTTCAATTTAGCAACTTTCAATGCTTTTGTTGTGTTCAAGGAGTGTTCTCCTGCGTCAAAGTTGACTTTTGTTCAGTTTCAGGAGTCTGTCATAGGCAGCCTTGTTGTTGTGGAACAGGCAAGTGTTCCTAGAGTTGGAGTGGTGGAGGATGTGGCTCGATTGAAAGATCGCCACTTTCCTGATCACATTCCTCCTACATCCTCAAAAGACTTTCCCACTAGGAGATGTAGAGTCTGTTGGCGAAGAGGTACGCGGAAGGAGACTCGTATGTACTGCCCTGAGTGTCCTTCTAACCCTGGGCTGTGTGTGCCTGCTTGTTATAGAGCGTACCACAAGCAAAAGAATTATTGGGAGCAACCATGAGTGGTAAAGTGAACTGCCTGGTCTGTAATGTTTAAGAATTGTTGTTCTGTTTCAAGGTTGGCATTAGTGCAATGTTTCTGATTTTGTGTTAGTAGATTTGTATCTATTTGCAATTTGTTTGTGTTTTCTTTTTTGTATAAAAAATCCTAAATGTGATGGTGGTGTGTGTAGGCTGGTGCTTGGCTGGCGGTGTGCGTGGAGTGGCGCTCGGCTGGCAGTGTGTGAGTAGTGACTTGCTGCTGGTCACTACACACACTGCTAGCCGAGCGACACTCCACGCAATCCATCAGGTTGTGTTGTTGCTGTGTTAGGAATGTGGGCGTGTGAAAGTGATGGGCCCTTGAATGGCGCTGTCTGCTGGTGTGAGTGTTGTAATGTGATGGGCCCGCGGCTGGTGGTGTGAATGGTTTTGTATTTGTCACACGTATGAAAGGTGTATGAATGGCCTGTAAAGAGGTTGGTGCCTTGTCGTGGCTTTACAGCTCACGAGCTGTGAGTCAATGGTTCAGTTTCTCGTCCTTTCAATTATTAACAGTGCATTTCATTTTTGTGAAATCACTTGTTAATACAATTGTATATACTGAACCATCACTCACCCTCGTGCCAAATCCAACCAGTATGTGTGTGTGTGCTTGAGGATTAGATGGTTGTGCAGTAATATTTTTTTTTGTCTTTCTCAAGCAGGGTGTACCTTGTCCCTTTTTGTGAATGTTGTAATGTGTTTGTTTCGTGCCTGGGGGTGTGAATGGTCTTGTGTGTATCACGTATGAAAGGTGTGTGAATGGCCTGTAAAGCGGTTGGGGCCTTGACGTGGCTTTACAGCTCACGAGCTGCGAGTCACTGGTTCCGTTTTTGTCCTTTCAATTATTGACAGTGCATTTCATTTTTGTGAAATCTCTTGTTAATAAAATTGTATATACTGAACCATCACTTGCCCTCGTGCCAAATCCAACCAGTATGTGTGTGTGTGCTTGAGGAATAGATGGCTGTGCAGTAATCTTTGTCTTTTTAGTCTGTCTGCCAAGGTGTACATTCCGTCTAAGAATAACCTACCAACTGTAGATATTGTCGTAAACGAAACACCCATGGGAGTACATGGTGATATCTCTCTTGTGGATCCCAACAAGTTATGGTACCCACAATGTCCTGCAAACCTCAAAATGTCTGTCACATTTTCCTTGCAATATTGTGCCAACATTTTCACGCTGCAGAAATAAACAACACATTATCTCATTATGACTTGGTTTTGCAAGGGGGTCACCTGGGTTTTGGCCCGTGCTCGGCGGCCATCTAGGGAAACCTACCAAACCCACACATTTCTGAAAAGTAGACACCTGGGGGCTTCCAGGGAGGTATGGCTTGCGTGGATCCCCAACGTTTCTTACCAGAATCCCCTGCAAACCTCACTTTTAGCTGAAAAAATCACTTTTTCACACATTTGTGTGTGGGAAAGTGTGGCATCACTGGCCTCACACAAATTTCCTACCACCCAGCGTTCCCCAGGTCTCCCGATAAAATGGTGCCTCACTTGTGTGGGAGGCCCAAGTACTCAGCGACAGGCAAGGGCCCACAACGTATTGAGGCGACCTCAAAATGGCCTTTCACAAAACCACCTGGTTTTCAGGCAGAGTCACCTGGGTTTTGGCCCGTGCTCGGCGGCCATCTAGGAAACCTACCAAACCCACACATTTCTGAAAAGTAGACACCCGGGGCTTCCAGGGAGGTATGGCTTGCGTGGATCCCCCAACGTTTCCTACCAGAATTCCCTGCAAACCTCACTTTTAGCTGAAAAATCACTTTTTCACACATTTGTGTGTGGAAAGTGTGGCATCACTGGCCTCACACAAATGTCCTACCACCCAGCGTTCCCCAGGTCTCCCGATAAAAATGGTGCCTCACTTGTGTGGGAGGCCCAAGTACCGCGACAGGCAGGGCCCACAACGTATTGAGGCGACCTCAAAATGGCCTTTCACAAAACCACCTGGTTTTGCAAGGGAGTCACCTGGGTTTTGGCCCGTGCTCGGCGGCCATCTAGGAAACCTACCAAACCCACACATTTCTGAAAAGTAGACACTCGGGGGCTTCCAGGGAGGTATGGCTTGCGTGGATCCCCCAACGTTTCCTACCCAGAATCCCCTGCAAACCTCACTTTTAGCTGAAAGAATCACTTTTTTCACACATTTGTGTGTGGGAAAGTGTGGCATCACTGGCCTCACACAATTTCCTACCACCCAGCGTTCCCCAGGTCTCCCGATAAAATGGTGCCTCACTTGTGTGGGAGGCCCAAGTACCCGCGACAGGCAAGGACACAAAACGTTTTGAGGCAACATCAACATTGCCTATCAAAAAATGTTTTGGGCCCTTGCCTGTCGCGGGTACTTGGGCCTCCCACACAAGTGAGGCACCATTTTTATCGGGAGACCTGGGGGAACGCTGGGTGGTAGGAAATTTGTGTGAGGCCAGTGATGCCACACTTTCCCACACACAAATGTGTGAAAAAGTGATTTTTTCAGCTAAAATTGAGGTTTGCAAGGGATTCTGGGTAAGGAAACGTTGGGGGATCCATGCAAGCCATACCTCCCTGGAAGCCCCCGGGTGTCTACTTTTCAGAAATGTGTGGGTTTGGTAGGTTTCCCTAGATGGCCGCCGAGCACGGGCCAAAACCCAGGTGACTTCCTTGCAAAACCAGGTGGTTTTGAGATAGGCAATTTTGAGGTCGCCTCACTACGTTGTGGGCCCTTGCCTGTCGTGGGTACTTGGGCCTCCCACACAAGTGAGGCACCATTTTTATCGGGAGACCTGGGGGAACGCTGGGTGGTAGGAAATTTGTGTGAGGCCAGTGATGCCACACTTTCCCACACACAAATGTGTGAAAAAGTGATTTTTCAGCTAAAATTGAGGTTTGCAAGGGATTCTGGGTAGGAAACGTTGGGGGATCCACGCAAGCCATACCTCCCTGGAAGCCCCCGGGTGTCTACTTTTCAGAAATGTGTGGGTTTGGTAGGTTTCCTAGATGGCCGCCGAGCACGAGGCCAAAACCCAGGTGACCCCCTTGCAAAACCAGGTGGTTTTGAGATAGGCAATTTTGAGGTCGCCTCACTACGTTGTGGGCCCTTGCCTGTCGCGGGTACTTGGGCCTCCCACACAAGTGAGGCACCATTTTATCGGGAGACCTGGGGGAACGCTGGGTGGTAGGAAATTTGTGTGAGGCCAGTGATGCCACACTTTCCACACACAAATGTGTGAAAAAGTGATTTTTTCAGCTAAAATTGAGGTTTGCAAGGGATTCTGGGTAAGGAAACGTTGGGGGATCCACGCAAGCCATACCTCCCTGGAAGCCCCGGGTGTCTACTTTTCAGAAATGTGTGGGTTTGGTAGGTTTCCAGATGGCCGCCGAGCACGGGGCCAAAACCCAGGTGACTCCCTTGCAAAACCAGGTGGTTTTGAGATAGGCAATTTTGAGGTCGCCTCACTACGTTGTGGGCCCTTGCCTGTCGCGGGTACTTGGGCCTCCCACACAAGTGAGGCACCATTTTTATCGGGAGACCTGGGGAACGCTGGGTGGTAGGAAATTTGTGTGAGGCCAGTGATGCCACACTTTCCCACACACAAATGTGTGAAAAAGTGATTTTTTCCAGCTAAAAGTGAGGTTTGCAGGGGATTCTGGGTAAGGAAACGTTGGGGGATCCACGCAAGCCATACCTCCCTGGAAGCCCCCGGGTGTCTACTTTTCAGAAATGTGTGTGTTTGGTAGGTTTCCCTAGGTGCCGGGAGAGCTAGGGTTCAAAAACTACAGCTAGGCACTTTGCCAAAAAAGGGTCATTTTTCACTGCGAAATTGTGGTGTGACCACGTTGCGTTTTGCGCCGTTTCCTGTCGCAGGCACTAGGCCGACCCACACAAGTGAGGTACCATTTTTCTCGTAAGACTTTGGGGAACGCGGGGTGGGTGGAAATTTGTGGATCCACGCAGATTCCAGAACTTTCCACCACAGAAATGTGGGGAAAATGTGTTTTTTGGACAATTTTCTATGTTTGCAAGGGATTCTGGGTAACAGAACCTGGTGGGAGGCAGTCAAGTCACCCCATCCTGGATTCCCCTGGGTGTCTAGTTTTCAAAAATGTATAGGTTTGCTAGGTTTCCCTAGGTGCCGGCAGAGGTAGGGTTCAAAAACTACAGCTAGGCACTTTGCCAAAAAGGGTCATTTTTCACTGCGAAATTGAGATGTGACCACGTTGTGTTTTGCGCCGTTTCCTGTCGCAGGCACTAGGCCGACCCACACAAGTGAGGTACCATTTTTCTCGTAAGACTTTGGGGAACGCGGGGTGGGTGGAAATTTGTGGATCCACGCAGATTCCAGAACTTTCCACCACAGAAATGTGGGGAAAATGTGTTTTTTTGGACAATTTTTTATGTTTGCAAGGGATTCTGGGTAACAGAACCTGGTGGGAGGCAGTCAAGTCACCCCATCCTGGATTCCCCTGGGTGTCTAGTTTTCAAAAATGTATAGGTTTGCTAGGTTTCCCTAGGTGCCGGCAGAGGTAGGGTTCAAAAACTACAGCTAGGCACTTTGCCAAAAAAGGATCATTTTTCACTGCGAAATTGAGGTGTGACCACGTTGCGTTTTGCGCCGTTTCCTGTCGCAGGCACTAGGCTGACCCACACAAGTGAGGTACCATTTTTCTCGTAAGACTTTGGGGAACGCGGGGTGGGTGGAAATTTGTGGATCCACGCAGATTCCAGAACTTTCCACCACAGAAATGTGGGGAAAATGTGTTTTTTTGGACAATTTTTTATGTTTGCAAGGGATTCTGGGTAACAGAACCTGGTGGGAGGCAGTCAAGTCACCCCATCCTGGATTCCCCTGGGTGTCTAGTTTTCAAAAATGTATAGGCTTGCTAGGTTTCCCTAGGTGCCGGCAGAGGTAGGGTTCAAAAACTACAGCTAGGCACTTTGCCAAAAAAGGGTCATTTTTCACTGCGAAATTGAGGTGGGACCGCATTGCGTTTTGCGCCGTTTCCTGTTGCAGGCACTAGGCCGACCCACACAAGTGAGGTACCATTTTTCTCGTAAGACTTTGGGGAACGTGGGGTGGGTGGAAATTTGTGGATCCACGCAGATTCCAGAACTTTCCACCACAGAAATGTGGGGAAAATGTGTTTTTTTGGACAATTTTTTATGTTTGCAAGGGATTCTGGGTAACAGAACCTGGTGGGAGGCAGTCAAGTCACCCCATCCTGGATTCCCCTGGGTGTCTAGTTTTCAAAAATGTATAGGTTTGCTAGGTTTCCCTAGGTGCCGGCAGAGGTAGGGTTCAAAAACTACAGCTAGGCACTTTGCCAAAAAAGGGTCATTTTTCACTGCGAAATTGAGGTGTGACCACGTTGCGTTTTGCGCCGTTTCCTGTCGCAGGCACTAGGCCGACCCACACAAGTGAGGTACCATTTTTCTTGTAAGACTTTGGGGAACGCGGGGTGGGTGGAAATTTGTGGATCCACGCAGATTCCAGAACTTTCCACCACAGAAATGTGGGGAAAATGTGTTTTTTGGACAATTTTTTATGTTTGCAAGGGATTCTGGGTAACAGAACCTGGTGGGAGGCAGTCAAGTCACCCCATCCTGGATTCCCCTGGGTGTCTAGTTTTCAAAAATGTATAGGTTTGCTAGGTTTCCCTAGGTGCCGGCAGAGGTAGGGTTCAAAAACTACAGCTAGGCACTTTGCCAAAAAGGGTCATTTTTCACTGCGAAATTGAGATGTGACCACGTTGCGTTTTGCGCCGTTTCCTGTTGCAGGCACTAGGCCGACCCACACAAGTGAGGTACCATTTTTCTCGTAAGACTTTGGGGAACGCGGGGTGGGTGGAAATTTGTGGATCCACGCAGATTCCAGAACTTTCCACCACAGAAATGTGGGGAAAATGTGTTTTTTGGACAATTTTTTATGTTTGCAAGGGATTCTGGGTAACAGAACCTGGTGGGAGGCAGTCAAGTCACCCCATCCTGGATTCCCTGGGTGTCTAGTTTTCAAAAATGTATAGGCTTGCTAGGTTTCCCTAGGTGCCGGCAGAGGTAGGGTTCAAAAACTACAGCTAGGCACTTTGCCAAAAAAGGGTCATTTTTCACTGCGAAATTGAGGTGGGACCGCATTGCGTTTTGCGCCGTTTCCTGTCGCAGGCACTAGGCTGACCCACACAAGTGAGGTACCATTTTTCTCGTAAGACTTTGGGGAACGCGGGGTGGGTGGAAATTTGTGGATCCACGCAGATTCCAGAACTTTCCACCACAGAAATGTGGGGAAAATGTGTTTTTTGGACAATTGTTTATGTTTGCAAGGGATTCTGGGTAACAGAACCTGGTGGGAGGCAGTCAAGTCACCCCATCCTGGATTCCCCTGGGTGTCTAGTTTTCAAAAATGTATAGGTTTGCTAGGTTTCCCTAGGTGCCGGCAGAGGTAGGGTTCAAAAACTACAGCTAGGCACTTTGCCAAAAAGGGTCATTTTTCACTGCGAAATTGAGGTGTGACCACGTTGCGTTTTGCGCCGTTTCCTGTCGCAGGCACTAGGCCGACCCACACAAGTGAGGTACCATTTTTCTCGTAAGACTTTGGGGAACGCGGGGTGGGTGGAAATTTGTGGATCCACGCAGATTCCAGAACTTTCCACCACAGAAATGTGGGGAAAATGTGTTTTTTGGACAATTTTTTATGTTTGCAAGGGATTCTGGGTAACAGAACCTGGTGGGAGGCAGTCAAGCCACCCCATCCTGGATTCCCCTGGGTGTCTAGTTTTCAAAAATGTATAGGCTTGCTAGGTTTCCCTAGGTGCCGGCAGAGGTAGGGTTCAAAAACTACAGCTAGGCACTTTGCCAAAAAAGGGTCATTTTTCACTGCGAAATTGAGGTGGGACCGCATTGCGTTTTGCGCCGTTTCCTGTCGCAGGCACTAGGCCGACCCACACAAGTGAGGTACCATTTTTCTCGTAAGACTTTGGGGAACGCGGGGTGGGTGGAAATTTGTGGATCCACGCAGATTCCAGAACTTTCCACCACAGAAATGTGGAGAAAATGTGGTTTTTTTGACAATTTTTTATGTTTGCAAGGGATTCTGGGTAACAGAACCTGGTGGGAGGCAGTCAAGTCACCCCATCCTGGATTCCCCTGGGTGTCTAGTTTTCAAAAATTTATAGGTTTGCTAGGTTTCCCTAGGTGCCGGCAGAGCTAGGGTTCAAAAACTACAGCTAGGCACTTTGCCAAAAAAGGGTCATTTTTCACTGCGAAATTGAGGTGTGACCACGTTGCGTTTTGCGCAGTTTCCTGTCGCAGGCACTAGGCCGACCCACACAAGTGAGGTACCATTTTTCTCGTAAGACTTTGGGGAACGCGGGGTGGGTGGAAATTCATGGATCCACGCAGATTCCAGAACTTTCCACCACAGAAATGTGGGGAAAATGTGGTTTTTTTGACAATTTTTTATGTTTGCAAGGGATTCTGGGTAACAGAACCTGGTGGGAGGCAGTCAAGTCACCCCATCCTGGATTCCCCTGGGTGTCTAGTTTTCAAAAATGTATAGGTTTGCTAGGTTTCCCTAGGTGCCGGCAGAGCTAGGGTTCAAAAACTACAGCTAGGCACTTTGCCAAAAAAGGGTCATTTTTCACTGCGAAATTGAGGTGTGACCACGTTGCGTTTTGCGCCGTTTCCTGTCGCAGGCACTAGGCCGACCCACACAAGTGAGGTACCATTTTTCTCGTTAGACTTTGGGGAACGCGGGGTGGGTGGAAATTTGTGGATCCACGCAGATTCCAGACCTTTCCACCACAGAAATGTGGGGAAAATGTGATTTTTTTGACAATTTTTTATGTTTGCAAGGGATTCTGGGTAACAGAACCTGGTGGGAGGCAGTCAAGTCACCCCATCCTGGATTCCCCTGGGTGTCTAGTTTTCAAAAATGTATAGGTTTGCTAGGTTTCCCTAGGTGCCGGCAGAGCTAGGGTTCAAAAACTACACCTAGGCACTTTGCAAAAAAAGGGTAATTTTTCATTGTGAAAATGTGGTACGTCCAGTTGCATTTTGAGCCATTTCCTGTTGTGGGCACAAGGGCTACCCACACAAGTGAGGTACCATTTTTATCGGGAGACTTAGGGTAACACAGAATTGTAGAGCAACTGTTATTACCTATTGACTTTCGATGCATTTCTGCCTTCCAAATGAAAGACAATGTGTAAAAAATAAGTCATTTTGAAAAATGACCTATAATTCTCATGCTAGTATGGGTACTCCCAATTTCGGAAATGTGCAAATATCTACTGTTTCTAAAATCTACATTTTGTTCCCATTTCAGAAATACATAGGTGTCTTTCATAACAATTTTTCCATGTATACATTTTCCCAAAATAATTGCTATATACCCGGTACTTAAAAAAAAATCATTGCAAGATGTTGCTCAATTATTGGCTCTGGGTTCGTCGGGTTCTTGGTGAACCTACAAGTCCTATATATCCCCACAACCAGAAAGGTCCAGCGGATATAACGGTATATTGCCTTCAAATAGCTGTCATAATTAGAAGAAGTTACAGGTGAAAACGTTGACACAAATGGCTGTTTTTTCCACAAATTTTCAATTTTTCCTTTATTTAACTGTTAGTTTCTATAAGGAAAACTTTAAGGATCTACACAAATGACCCCTTGCTGAATTCAGAATTGTGTCTACTTTTCATAAATGTATGGCTTTCCAGGATCCATTATTGGTTTCATACCCATTTCTACCATTAACTGGAAGGAGGTTGAAAGCACAAAAAATAGCAAAAATAGGCTATGTCCCAGAAAAATGCCAAAATTGTGTAAAAAAAGTTGGTTTTCTGACAAAAGTCTGCTTGTCCCTGAAAGCTGGGAAGATGGTGATTTCATCCCCACAACCCCTTTTTTGATGCCATTTGCAGGGAAAAATCAAGACGCTTTCATCTGTAGCCCTTTTTTTGCCTTTTTCCAAAAAAAACCAAAATGTAGCTGTATTTTGACTAATTTCTGGGTCCCCTCCAGGGGAACTTACAAACCCTGGGTACCTTTACAATCCCCATGATGTTAGAAAAAAAGGACGCAAATTTGGCATGGATACCTTATGTGGTCAAAAAGTTACAGGGGACTAAGCGCGCACTACCCCAAATAGCCAAAAAAAGGCTTAGCACAGGAGGGGAAAAGGCCTAGCAGCGAAGGGGTTAAAAAAAGTATTTACAATAAAAAATGTCCTCAGTTTTCTTTTGTTCTTGCAATGCTGGCAACTTGTTTCTGCCTATTGCAATGGTTGTTTGTTAAAGCTTTTTTTTTTGAGGGGGCATAAACAATCGGAGGGTGAAGGTTGGGAACTAGTACCTGTATTATAACACTAGCAGCGGCCAGACGCTAGGGGAGAATCAACAGATGCCAGATTCCGAGAGCAGGCTGAGGTGGTGCTGAGTGATGCTGAGGTGGTAGTGGTGGTGGTGGTGACTGTTGCGGAGACGATGCTGAGGTGATGCTGAATGATACTCAGGTGTTGCTGAGTGATACTGCTGTGGTGCTGAGTGATGCTGTGGTGGTGCTGAGTGATATTGTCTTGGCGCTGAGTGATGCTGTGGTGGTGCTGAGTGATATTGTCTTGGCGCTGAGTGATGCTGTGGCGGCGCTGAGTGATGCTGTGGCGGCACTGAGTCATGCTGTGACGGCGCTGAGTGATGCTGTGGTGGCCCTGAGTGATGCTGTGGTGGTGGTGAGCGATGCTGTGGCGGTGCTGAGCGATGCAGTGGCGGTGCTGAGCGATGCTGTGGTGATGCTGAGCGATGCTGTGGTGGCGCTGAGTGATGCTGTGGTGGCGCAGAGTGATGCTGTGGTGGCGCTGAGTGATGCTGTGGTGGCGCTGAGTGATGCTGTGGTGGCGCTGAGTGATGCTGTGGTGACCCTGAGTGATGCTGTGGTGGCGCTGAGTGATGCTGTGGTGGCGCTGAGTGATGCTGTGGTGGTGCTGAGGGATGCTGTGGTGGCGCTGAGTGATGCTGTGGTGACGCTGAGCGATGCTGTGGTGGCGCTGAGCGATGCTGTGGTGGTGCTGAGCGATGCTGTCGTGGTGCTGAGCGATGCTGTGGTGGTGCTGAGCGATGCTGTGGCGGTGCTGAGTCATCCTGTGGTGGTGCTGAGTCATCCTGTGGTGGTGCTGAGTCATCCTGTGGTGGTGCTGAGTGATGCAGTGTTGGCCCTGAGTGATGATGTGGTGTCGCTGAGTAAAGCTATGGTGGTGCTGAGTGATGCTGTGGTGGCGCGGAGTGATGTTGTGGTGGCGCTGAGTGATGCTGTTGTGGCGCTAAGTGATGCTGTGGTTGTGCTGAGTAATGCTGTGGTTGTGCTGAGTGATGCTGTGGTTGCACTGAGTGATGCTGTGGTTCCACTGAGTGATGCTGTGATGGCGTTGAGTGATGCTGTGATGGCGTTGAGAGATGTTGTGTTGGTGCTGAGTGATGCTGTGCTGGCTCTGATTGATGCTGTGCTGGCTCTGATTGATGCTGTGGTTGCGCTGAGTGATGCTGTGGTGTTGCCAAGTGAGAGATAGAGTGAAGATATAATGCCCAATTAGAGAGGGTGGTGAGAGAGAAAGAGAGAGAAAGGGTGTACATAGAATAAAGAGTGGAGCGGGATAGAGAGAGAGAAAGAAGGGGAGAGAGAGTGAATGAAGGAGTTTGAAAGAGAAACAGATAAAGGGGTGAGAGAGAATGAAAGGCTAAAAAAGATAGAGAGGGGAGAGTTAATTAAGTAGAGAGAGAATTAGAGAGGGGAGAGAGAGAAGGAGAGAGACAATAAGAGTGGGGGTGTGGAGTTTAAATAGAGTGAAGAAGTGACGCGGAAAAAGTAACCTTAAATATAGCTTTGTGCTTTGCGCGAATAAATATTTTAAAAAAACAGTGAGAGACAAAAATACTGGTAATTAGGCTGTGACTCCCAATATAAAACAAATAGCGATATAAGGTGAAATCAACCCACCGAAGCAATATTTCTAACTAGACAAAAAAAGCTTGCATTTCAATGCTAATCGCTGTTGTTTTTCATGTGACTGTAGTCCAGGGCCCTCAGTTGGTAATGTGAGCTGCTGCTGCGATTGAAACATCAGAGTCCAGAGAGTTAATGAGCCATGACGAGGAAATGAGGAAGAGATAGGAAACCCAGATGGCAGCTGCGCGTGCACGCCATCGTGAACTCAAGCTGGTCGCCAGCCGAAAGCCAGTGTTTGCACTTCCAAAACCCGCTTACTAAAACTCTCGGCCAGACCAGCGCAAGCGCTGGTGCAGGCCGAGACCTAAAAAGAGCCACGATGGTTCCTTGACAAGGGTGCCAGTCCATTTCAAAGAATGCATCTGCTAAGTGGCTTAAGAAAGCAATAAACCAAACGGTGAGGAAACTCCAAAGAGGGAGCCCGAACTCAGAAACCCAAAGGGAACTCAGGCAACTGAAAGCGACACACAGAAGACTGACCTGGCAACTAAAGAAAGGATAGGTAGAGAGCTTGTGGGCTAAGCTAATATTTGACATCAAAAGTAACAACAGTGCACGATTCTGGCACACGATTAACATGCTTCTAAACCCAACAACGCTGAGGATAAACTCACACCTTACAGAAAAGAACTGGACAACTATCCTTAATGGTCACTTCAATAAGAAACTTTGCGACGACACCACTCCGAACATCAAAAAAGATCAACAATAGCCCGTGAGAATGTATGAAACATACAGCAATCAGATAACCTGTGCAATCTCCACAAAACAAATCTTTGAGAGAATAACCAAGGGCAGAAGAAAAGGTGCACCGGGACCTAACGGGATCCCTCCAATCCTGTTTAAATCAGATAGTGACTACTGGGCAGATGTACCGAAACCAGTGTGTGAACGAATTCTCCAAACAGAGTCAATACCAGCTTCATGGAGGGGCTCAATCATCTCTCCAATTTACAACAAGCATTGGCATAGCCAATAGGTCTCGCCTTTGGGACCTGCTGCATAACTAAATACTTATAAGGTCCCAAAGGCGAGACCTATTGGCTACGCCAATGCTTGTTGTTTTTGTTAAGTAAGGTGGAGGAGACGCGGCCTTGTTTAGAAACACCTCGTGACACTGCCTAAAAACAGCCTAAGGCGAGGTGGGTGGGAAGGTGGGAGGTGGGGCGTTTGTAGTGCAACTAATTAGAAAGTTCCCTGGAGCCATTGCACAGCCTTATCTGTTTCAACAAGTCTGCAGACTAGGGACATGTGTCCACAAGTAATAAAAAAAAAAAAAGGAGGTCGTAAAAACATCGGAAAGGAGAAGCAAAAACAAGCACCAAATGTCAATTGATTACAAAAAGGATACGAGCTTAAGCAAAAGCTGTAGTTTTTTTTCTTAATTTAATGTAATACGTGTGTTGAAATGTTGTCAGCTTAGATAAGCATAAAGGCTGGTGCTTGAAATGGCAACGTAGCCAACCACAAGGTTCCAAGCTTTTAGAACGTGGCTGCAGGGAGTCCTAAATGCTGCTTTTTACTTTCAGCGCGAGGCGCGCGCTCATATTTGAAATACATTTTTAATGCTGCAGCAGCAACATACTTTAAAGTGGCTCTGTGTGCACATACATCACTGGCTGAAAAGCGCAAAGGAAACGTGCTGCTGCAGCATTACAAATGCATTTAAACATCAGCGCGTTCCGTTAGTCACCGGTTTAAATTAAGCCCCAGAGTGCACGTGATGCCTAAATAAAATAGGTTCGGAAGCTAGGAGAGGAGGGTGCGGGGTCTGTTGCTGGCTAGAACATAGCGGGGGTTGGGGCACATTGTGCCAGTATCAGCCTTTATTTTGCAGAGAGGTGTCCCGCATGTGCACTACAGTCCGTGAGAGTGCATGAGGCAGGGAAGTATTAGGGGCATTGTGGGTCTACCCTAAGGGACAAAGGGGATGGACTCTGATATCTACTGAGCCTGCCTTTATGTTTTAGAAATACGGGGAAAGCAGGAGAAAAGACGGGGAACACAATTGCAGTGTCGCGCACGCTGTTAGAAAAAACAAAAAAAACAAGCATTGGCCGCGCGGCCGTGAAACTGACAAGGGCCGCGCGGCCGTGAAAGTGAAAGTAAGCGGGTTTTGGAAGTGCAAACAGTGGCTTTTGCTGGCGACCAGCTTGCGTTCACGCGAGCGTCCAGATGGCGAGGGAAGCCATATGGCGCCTGATCGCGCGTGCACGCTCGCGTGAACGCAGGCGAGTCGCCAGCAAAAGCCACTGTTTGCACTTCCAAAACCCGCTTACTAAAACTCTCGCCAGAGCAGCGCATGCGCTGGCTCAGGTGAGACCTAAAAAGGGAGATAGGAATGAGGCCAACAATGACAGACTGGTAGCCCTGATAGATAATGGTGCGAAATATCACGCAGGGTTAATATTGAACGAACTGACAAACTTGGTAACAGAAAATGCAGTTATCCCTTTGAAACAAACAAGCTTTTGCAAACATATGGAGTCCACTATCAAAATATTAACCCTCTCCCTGCTGATTGTCTCTAGTACAGCGGCTAAATAGCCACTGTATGTATCCTTCATCCACTTGAGTTCGGCATCTATGGAGCAAACTTACTAAATGGAATATTCCACCTCTTCTTTTGAGGCAACTAATCCTCCGGCACTCAGACACATGGGTACAAGAAAAGATGGGGACGGGAAATCACTTGACAAGGAAGATTCCAACCACAATGGAGCTGACCCAGGCCTGAGTATCAGCACCAACACTGTTCAACCTCTTCATGGCTGATCTGTCACCAGGATTAGATAAGTGTAACTCGCATTCCCCAAAGATGGGGGGACATGTCCTCTCGAGCCTGCTGTATGAGGATGATCTAATACTCTTTAGCCGCACCCCAGTTGGCCTCCGACGCCTATTAGAAGCAACACAGAGTTACTCAGAGGAGACTGGTCTGAGTATAAACATAGAAAATCTTAAGTCATGAGTCTGAATCAACGGGGGACCAAGAAACCCTATCATTGGCACTTGGCGAAGCAAGAGCTGGAAGTTGTCCAAGAATATAAATATCTAGGAATCATCATAGACAGCAAAGGAACCTTCGCTGCAAAAGGAGGCTATAAAAAGAAAAGGCGAAGGGGTTGCAGTGGCATTGAAAAATATAAAAAACAAGACCACTGGCACAAGCCTTTCCCCACTGATCTAAATGATGCAGGTGAAGCTCATACCAACGAGCACTTACGGGAGTGAGGCCATGAGAGGGAGAGTCGTGACCACATTAGACAGTACCATAACCGGAGCACTCCGAATTATATTTAATCTGCCTAAATATATATCGTCATCCCAACTAAGACTTGAATTTGGCATCCAGAGGCAAGGGCTAGCTCGCAAAGGAACATACGTCAATTGCTGGCACAAAATTTAAAAAGGGGAACTCGGGATATTGAATGCCCTCCTATGGCAAGAACTTTCCTGCAAGGAAAAGAATACCGCCAGGATTTTCCTAGAAGACTCTCTAGAACAGCTCGGTTTGGAAGGCCACTAGGAGACATCAGGGACTCACGAAAGTTTAAAAACATTTGTGAACAAAATGGTCAAAAGGGTCTCCTTGCTGGAGGACAAAGCAGCACTATCAGCAAGGTTGTATGGATGGCTCACACTGCAAAGCTACACAAAGGCAATCCCTCAACCCGACTTAGGCACAGGTTTCTCCAAAATCACCAAGGAAAAATATTTACGATACCGCCTAGGTTTACTACCTTCAGTATTCCATCTCCCACCATGGAAGCGGCCTTCATCATTATTAGGCTGCAGGTTGAGAGAGAGGCATTGTCCACATGCCATGCATATGCAAGGAACTGCTGCACGAATGGAGAGCATTGCTGAGGTCACTTTTTAACCTTAAAAAATATGGACATGTAGGCATGCAGTAACTGCATGCTTCTCTGGCGAAGATGTACAATTGAGCTGCTGCATGGTAAAGTTCCTGAGTATCGTTGAACAAAGACTAAAAACTATAGATGCAGTGAAAGGACTCAGCAATCGTCAGATGGAACTACCGGAAACCACACAGGAATAAACTATAATAATCTTGTGGCGGCGGATCAGCACTGGTCTCAAACATTTCATAAGCTTACTAACTGATTTTTTTTATAAGACTTAACATAATTTATAACTCTTAGGAGTACTTAAATCTGTACTTGAATTGCACAAAAATGCGCTTAGATATATATATTTTTTTTGGGGGGGGGAGGGGTTATATAGCACGAACTAGACCCGAAGGTATCAGAGCACTTTACATGAGCAACAGACGGACACATTCATTTTTGTAAGGCACGGGGAGATTAATGGATTTGCCCAGAATCACAGGATGTTTATTGTCCCTGCCAGGACTCGAACCCGGTTCCCCAGCTTCGAGGTTGACCGCTGTAGCCGCTAGGCCACATCCTCTCCCCCTCTCTTAACTATACTTGCAGCAGATTTGCACAGAACCGCACAAACTACATAATCTCAACTGACTGGACATGGTAGTCAGTTATGGCACAGTATTTATCCTTTTATATCACAAAACTAAGGCAGGGATCGATCTTCTGCACAGGGGGTGAAAAATATACCCTGGAGATAACCAAAAATGCCTCTTTTTAGTTGTTTTTTTAAATATCTAATGTATACAGGGAAACTGGAGTTATTGAATTATCATCGATTGTACAATCCCTAACCTGTACGGTATATTTTAGAATGGGCACCACTGCAAAGGTTTTAACTAACCAAGCAAATAAAGTTACCTTACCTTATTTAGAGCCTACTTAATTCCAACACTAAAAATATTTCTAAATGACACAGTATAACAGACTACTTGTCTAGGACTTGCAAAAATTAAAGATATGAATTCACCAAATTTTCCTTCTATTGCCTAACTTCACAATTGTCAACATTTAACAAATTACACTGAAGAACAGCTCAATGGTATGGAGCAGAATGGTACATTTAACCCCACACTTTCAGGTCCAAACGGGTGGTTATTGTGGCCAGTGGACACAAATGGTTGTTATGCTCATTTTTTTAATTCCACACCAGGGTTTAAGGCAAGCAGACTCAAACCTTGTTGTTCCCAATCTCTACACTCAGAGATAGTCACCACCTGCGCAGTAGGGAAATTGCGCCAACAATGGTTGGAACATTCCACACTGTCTGCAGTAAAACAACATCTGCTCTCCTAACGGAAGACATGGACCTATCTGATTTCTTATTGGGTCCCAAGTCTCTGCGTTCCAAAAGATTTTATTTATGCAACAATCATGGAGATTTGAAAATTGTCACAAATGGAAACAGCTGCACGTTTAAGGCAAATTGATCAAGATAATTTGAATAAAGTATTTGTTGTTGTTGATAATAGCACTAATACATTGTCTTCCCGCACTTACAGTTTGAATACCACTGTGTCGTCTGTTATTGATATTATACAAAATGGCATGTCTTTATCATACCATGTGCAAAGTTAGCTTAGAGCTATTATAAAGTTTAGTTGGACACTTCAAGCCCTAAAGAGTGGCTACGTGCCATTGCGTTACTTAAATTCTACGCAACTATTCTTGCCTTTCAACCTTACACGTAAACAGCGACTTAAGGCCAAAAAAGAAGCCACTTACACAATGTTACATATTGAGAAGCTAGAACAACTGCCCTTTACTGTAGCTGAGACACCCTTATCAGTGTGGCTAATACATGGCGTAATATCTTTGTCAATCTCATTGTTCCAACTAACATCCTGTGAGAAGCATGTCCTTGTAGGTGAATATGAGGCTCTGGGAGGGAGCTTTATTCACAATTGTGGTCACTTCCTTTTGATTACCAATGTGAACCGGCGTAGAGAGAGACATGTTTCTTACTGGGGAAAAAAATTACTCTTCTGTCGGCCACTCATTTAGTTGTAAACACGTTACCACTCACGGAGCATGTAATACTTCGGTAGAACATTTGGCCTGTTTTTGAAAAGGAATACTAGTCACTTCCTCCCCCTCATTACCGTCCTTTCCAACGACAGCTATTTGATGTTAAGTGACCAAGACTATTGTGGGATGACGGCCTGGATCCCATATATCCTCTCAGTTTCCCAGAATGTGCCCTCCTGCAATAGCGTGCTTTTCCCATTTATGTATGTGGTTTCTGATAGTTCATGGTGGCCTTCAATTCTAACTTTGAAGGCAGATTTTAACAAGCTAAGCAGGCTCAAAGCTTTATTGTTTCAGAAAAATGTGGCATTAACATCTGCCTGAGGAACCTTTAAACTGTAGGTTGCAAGGACATTGAGTGAAATGCAGTCACTTTTAAACACAAATCTCCAACTCCATTTCTGCGAGCTGGTGCATTGCATCTTTAATGCTTCCAATACTGCCAGTAGAGCGCACTTTTTTTAAACAATCGGGACTGGCTTAGTCAGTACCTTCCAGAAACCTTTTGGAGTAATACTGGCCTTTATACATTCCCTGTTTTCCAGTGTTTTTGGAGGCATACCCTTGGTGTTATTTCTCATTTGCAGCATTCTAGTTCTATTTTTGCTATCCGCAATGGATGTTCCGATTCGAAGCCCACTGGTAATGGAACTACCACGAGTCCCACTGTGCCGAGAGCACATATGATTCTGGGAGTCCCTTTGTTACAGGAACCAAACACCGGCCAGCCATTCCAACCTGCATGTATAACCTGTGTTTCATTGCCTGTGGTGCCCCTTCAAGTGGGCACTTGATGTTTGCCTTACACTGCAATTGCCGTTCCCATGGACATGAACCTTTTGATGAGTCCCATAATGACCCATTTTTGGAGTTGTTCCATGAACTAGCAGCTGCTTTAAGATGCATGGTATGAGCCACTCCCTGCAGGGGAGATGGGTGATTCAGCACCAAGATTTCCAAACTTTGGTTCAAATAAAATGGATGCAGGACAACAGACTACTTCCTCAGTATCGACTGATAACAAGGATCATGTCTGTTCTTTGGAGGTTTTAAATGGGGCAATTGAGGAATCATCGTCTGCGGAGACTGAATCCATTCTAGATTCACTAAACATTGATCTTATGGAAGAAATATTGGGTGCCTCCTGCTCAGGCTAATTTGGCCCCCCTTTTCAAAATGTTTATGTTTCATTTTTTATTATGCCTATGGGATTTAAATATAATGCTTATTAGATTTGCATTGAGTTTGCTTGGCTTGTGATCTTTATTATTATGTTAGTCACTAAGTTACTTTCCTAACCAAGGAAGGAGTGTAGTGATTCCCATTCTGGGCCCACTTTGGTTTTCCCTTAGTTTTGCATATTAGATGTTGTAGGCTTCCTCTGCTTGCATAGATGCACATAACAAAAAAAATTTGCGACATTATTTTAGAAATACATTCTACGTGTTGTTTAGCTATTTTGTGATTTTTCTCTGGACTCAGGCTGTACATTTTGTTCAAGGTTCCATAGAATACGTGACAACATAGTGTACTGTTTTCTTTGTTCAGTCAGCAACAACTCCTAACATTTTAGACATAACACAGTAGCACAGCTGCAGTCTTCCAACACAATAGTTCTTATCTTATAAGCTACGGCTTGTCCCCTTTGGGGGCAGAGAGGAGAATTCCGACAGAGAGAGTGGTCCTGGAACAAACACCCATAGAGCCTGATATGCAGTCTGGTGTAAACTGAGTTCACACCTATGATGCAGATGACCTAACCATATAGGGACACCTTCCTGCACATAAACAATCATTCATGCGGGTTTGCTGATTCTATGTGTGTTTCTATGTGTGCTGCACAATGCAGCACACATAGAAAGAGCAAGAACGAGGAGAAATAAAGCATTTCTCCTCGTTTCGCCATGTTAAGACCAGGTTTTCCCTGGTCTTAATTTTGGCGCTGCCTCCTATTTACGCCTCCCTTGTAAATAGGGGAGAGCATCAAACTCAATGGGTGTTGCGGCGGAACGCCCACTGCAACACCCATTGCCCACCCCTTTCACGCTAAGTGTAGCGTGAAAGGGGGCTTTATTTACAAGGCAGCGTTAAGCCATGTTGGTACAAGGCGGCGTTAAGCCACATTAAGTGGCTTAACGCTGCCTTGTAAATAAGGCGATGCCCCTATCGCCACAGGAATGTTGTTAAAAGTGACGTTCCTGTGGCGATAGGGGCTTGTAAATATGCCCCACAGTCCCTACATTCTGAAGTCCTGGCATCCCAAGTCACAGTTCTGCTTACCAGCAGAATCCCTGCAACAATAGTGCCTAAAAGCACAAAGCGCTACTCGTGGTCATCTGGTCGCGCTAGACCAGGGGAAAGTCACAAGTTCAGACTGACCGCGATGGGGTGCAGGTCAGACACAGGAACCAGATTAGTCCTGCTTAAAAGTTATCTTCTAAGTCTGGCACAAACGCATTGGAGGAGACCACAAGGAGGAGTCTGAGCATGAAGAACCGGTCAAATGCCACAGACGGTTTTGCTGTAGCTTCGCGTTGGCATTCTCTGTAAGGAGTTGTTGCTGCAGCATGAAGGGAAGGTCTCTCGCTGCTGGTAATCACGGATGGTTGCCGTCTGCGAGAAGGGCACTTCTCACCGGAGCTTTGTGTTGGCGGTCGTCGCAGGCAGTAGAGTTTCAGTGCGAACAAGCCCGTTTGTGGACACAAGGAGCCCAAACTTCAGGATTTTCATCATTTCTTCAGGAGTACACTCTGTTGTCAGTCAAGAGTCCAGGACCTGGGAGGTACCTCTTGGGGATCAGGACTCGCTCCAACAGAGGCCAGCAGCAGGGCTCAGTCAGGTCCATTTGTAGCAGGTCAGCTGGGAAGTTGCAGGGAGATATCTGAAGATTGTTGTGTCCCAGTAGCTCACACATGAGGTCAGCCAACTGACCCTTGGAGTCACTTTGGGTAACCCGGGATGAAGGCAAGCAGGTCCAATCTTCCTTCTCAGACAACAAGGCAGTCCTTCAAGCAGCAGGGCAGTCCTTCTCCTGTAACTTCCACAGGCCCAGGAGTGTTCTGAAGAGTGACTCTGGAGGTCCAATATTTATACATGGTGTGAGCCTTCGTGTGGGGAGACTCCTTGCCCTACCCCCAGCACTGGTCCTGGAAGGTTTCTTTCCCTCCCCTGGTCAAGACTCCAACCTGTCTGGGGTGACAAAAGGTAGAGAAGGTCTGGTGTCAAGTTCCTGTGTGTGTATGTGTGTGTGTGTGTGTGGGTGTATGTGTGTGTGTAGGCAAAGCCCTTTCAAATGTAAGTGAGGTTGGGTACAGCTCCTCACCAGCCATTCCGTCAGGATAGCCCATCCTGTCACACCTAAGCCCCATTTGTGTCCCTTCCTGGAAGGAATGCACAAACCCCAACAGCGGAGCCATTCACAGTTATGTGACCCAGGACACTCGCAGAAGGCACAGTTGGTTGGGACAAGAAAATGCCAACTTTCTAAAAGTGGCATTTTCAGACTTTTTAACTTAAAAGCCAACTTTGCCATCAAAGAGGATTTTATATTACAATTCATTTGAGTGTAAAAAGCATATCTCTAGCTACTCCCAGTCTAAAGTTAGCACGTATTAAATGTAATAAGGCAACCCAGTGCTGGTTAATGAGAGAGATAGGAATTACAAAAGTGAAAAACGACTTTAGGAGTTTTTCTCTATCAGGACTTGTAAAACCTAAACATATGTGTCCTACTTTTTAAGTATTGTATTGTATTATACTGTAATTGCATATATATAGTGCGTACTACCCCTGACAAGGCGTCAAAGTGCTTTTTCAGCGAGTAGCATGCTACTCCAGAACCCATGAAGGATTAGTGGTGAATTAGTATAATGAAAAACGAAAGTAATTTGAGTGGTGGATAGGTTAGTCAGTTATTTGGATTGAGAAGGATAGTGGAGGAATAGATAAGGGAAAAAGTTTGCATTTATATTGCGCTTGCTACCCCTGGTGGGGTGTTGAAGCACTCTTTCGGTGAGTAGCTCGCTACTCCGGAACACATGAAGGATTAGTGGTGAATTAGTACAGTGAAATATGAAAGTTGTTTGAGTGGTGGATAGGTTAGTCAGTTATTTTGATCGAGAAGGATAGCGGAGGGATAGAAGTGGGAAAAAGGTTTGCTTTTATATAGAGTTTGCTACCCCTGATGAGGTGTTGAAGCACTTTTTCGATGAGTAGCACGCTACTCGATAACCCATAAAGGATTAGTGGTGAATTAGTATAGTGAAATATGAAATTAATTTCAGTGATGGATATGTTAGTCTGTTATTTGGATTGAAAAGAATAGTGGTGGGATGTTTTGGAGTTCATAGCAGTAGAGGGAGGCTTGGGATGAGTAAAATGGAGGTGGAGGGGAAGAGTTAGGGAGAAGGGTTTAAAAAGACTTGTTTTGGGAGATCTGAATAGTAAAAGAGGTATGAGATGATGCAAGGAGGGGTAGAGTAGGAAAGAGACTAGAAAGGGTTATTTTGGGGGTCATAGTTGTGGTATGGGGTTTGGGATGAATGAGAGAGTGGAGGTAGAGGATATATTGACAGAGGTATAGGGAGAGAAATAGGGTAGTGCATTGGAAAGAGTTTTAGAAAGAGGTTTGAGATAAGTCAGAGAGTTGAGGTAGAGGATATATTGAGAGTAGTATAGGGTGAGAAATAGGGAGTGCATTGGAAAGAGTTTTAGAAAGAGGTTTGAGATAAGTCAGAGAGTTGAGGTAGAGGATATATTGAGAGCGGTATAGGGTGAGAAATAGGGTAGTGCATTGGATATGCTGATTTAGAAGAAAAGTAATAAATATATAGATCCATAAGTACATGGAAGGTATATAGATGAGTAAAGGAAGGTAGTATCTGTAGAATAAAGATGTATTAAATAAACTCCGGCTTTCAAGTGTTGTTGTACCTTAATTTTATTTTATTTATTTATTTATATATTTTTTGTAATTCAATAGTAAAGCAATTGTAGATAAATAGTTATGATAAAAGATTTATTTATTTATGTAGTCACTTGTATACATGTTAAAAACAGAATAATGCTACTGTCAGTAATATGTACATTTGTTAAGCAGAACTAATGAATATCTTTATTTTTTCAAACATAATTATTCTACACGTTTATACAAAGCAACACACATATACAGGTACATAGCTATAGTCCAAATAAATGCCTATATACAGAGGGATATGCTGTATATTTATGTTTGCGTATGGCGTGTATGTGGGGAAGAGCCAATTCTTGAGTAGTTTTCTGAAGATAAGGTGGTTGTCCGTGGATCTTATGTTGGGGGGTAAAGAGTTCCATATTTTGGCTGCTTGAACAGAGGATGTGCCACCCATGGTTTTTTTGTTGTACGTTGGGATTTTGAGGTGAGGTGCCACTCTAGAGCGGAGGTACAATGCACTGTCCTATGAGCCTACCTTAGGGGACGTTTATAACTATTAACAAGCATTTGCAATGCAATAGGTCTCGCACTTGCGAGAGTTTGAGCTATTGGCATTGTAAATGACAATGTCTTTTATTTATGTGTTGGTTTTTAAAACAGATAAATAAAAGGCATTGTCATTTACAATGTCAATAGCTTAAACTCTCGCAAATGTGAGACCTGTTGCATTGCAAATGCTTGTTTGTAAAAGCGCCCCATGCCGTGCTTTCACTTTAATGGCAGCCACGCCCCTTTCTATAGACGCGGCTTGTCTAAAGAAAGGTGTGCGGCCACCATCAAAGTGAAAAGTGTGGTATGGGGCGCTTTTACAAAAAAAAAGCATTTGTTTGTCAAGTTGGCCCTATTGTTAATAAAAATGAAAAAGCGGGAGCCGTGCTGAAACCTTAGCGCAGTGTCTGGAGGCAAAATGGGCACCCTTGCAGGAAAAGTACTTCGTGCCTGCAACAGGAGAAAATCATTAAAGAAAATAGTGCTTACAGACTGTAGATAAAACAGACCGTGTAACAACACAAGTAAAAAGTCCAGTCCTCATGTGAGGTTACAAATGCAGACAAGGCAGTACTAAGGAGGGACTACTAAGCCAATTCATGAATCAAAAGCAACCAATTTGAAATAACAGCCACAGAAGCCAATTGAAACAAGCATTGGAATAGCCAATAGGTCTCGCCTTGGGGACCTTATAAGTATTTAGTTATGCAGCACAGTATCCTTGGTGCAACAACATCAACCGTTGCATGT